>KQ988415.1:22608-54919 GCA_001598015.1 Dorcoceras hygrometricum | reverse complement strand
TGCTACGAAGGAGTTTCAATTCCCTAATTTTCCAATGATAAACTGCAAAAGGGGCCAGTAATATAGTAGTCGTAGCTTTTCGTAATTAAAGGAAATGCTATATCAACAGCTATATAGTAGTTGAAACATAAAATGTAGTAAAGAATCAATCTGGCACACCTTTTATAAAGGTACTTTCACCTGGCATGACTGTTGGTATAAGTTTTGAAATCCATTCTAGTTTTGTTTTCCCTCACTCTATATCAATTCCTTTATTTATTGGAGAAAAACCAAAAACTGGACTGCTGATTTTGGTACCAAGAAAACTTAGATTGTTATGTAGAAGAACACTTATTGCAGATTTTCTGGCCTCCAGAACATTATTTCCACGAACAAATAAATTACTAACATCTTGTAATTAAATTAAGTTAAATAAATAGATTACTTACAAAGTTGCTTGATATAAAATTTGTTGATTCGATTATACAAAAACAAAATCTAGGAGTTAGAAAAGCTACGACTACTATATTAATTTTATATATATAATATGTAATTTCCCCTTTTGCAGTTTCTATTACGTATGCATCAGAATAGTACATGTTATTATTTCATCCCTGCACGTCACAATCTGCAATAGATCTATTAAACAATAAAATAGTAATGTTATTATTTTTTACTGACCCGCGGGCCAACCCGCCCCGCCGCGGGCCGACCCGCCCTAAGCCGTGACCCAAACGAGCCAGCCCGTTTCGGCCCGCCTCCAAACGGGCTACTAGTTTACTAACCCAACCCGTCTATTTTTCATGGCGGGGCGGGTTGACCCGACGGGCTTGACCCATTTTGACAGCTCTACACATCACCAGATGATATGATCACACAATGTATCCATAGTATCAACTTTTTTATATATATGTATATGGTTGCATTAATAAAAGATCGTGGGAAGTTGAAAACGGCACGTTTAAGAGAAAATCCGAGTGAAAGGAAAAAAAAGAAAGATTGGCAATTATCTATCTGATAGGTGGAGAAAATTTAAAACATAAAAAGCACACCTGCATTAAGTACAAAAACATCATTTAACAGGTCATCATATATATATTTTTCAATGTAGGTACGACGATTGGAGACAAGTTTTTGTAAAAAGCTACTATAATATGATACTAGAAGGTTAAAAAAATAATGGTAGTGGGAGCATTTTAAAAGTGGTTGATTTTGGTGATTAAGTACATCATCATCTTGTGTAGACATTAATTATTAACTAAAAGTGTTTTTATTAATTTGCAAATGGATCTATAAAAGGAAACTTGAGCCTGATGGTACGATACTGAACTTCAAGACACGATTAGTGGTAAAAGGTTACACTCAAAGGTAAGATGTTAACTTTGATGAAATTTTTTCACCAGTCGCTATGTTCAAATCTATAAGGATAATGCTAGCCATAAGCCCATAACAGCATGATATGACCATGAGAAATAGATACGAGGACTACATTTTTTAGTAGAAATATTGAGGAATAAATATATTGACGCAGTTTGAGGGATTCACGTAAGCTATCTTTAACAAGTACTAATCCCAGATGGGTCACTTCGTGCAATTTGACTCGTTCTCGTAGGTAGCCAAACCTTGACAATAGTGTAAGCCATAGTCTTTTTTCGAGAAGTGGTTTGAAACTAACGTAAGGAAGTGTCAAAACAAACATTTATATATTCAAATTTTGTAATAATAATACAGAGAACAATATCGAGGATGTGCTAATCTCAATCAAACAGCTCACTTATTTAATTAACAATAGATTCACTCGCAATCTAGATTGATAAAGCATTTGATGTTTATCTTTACTATTGCGGCTTGACTCGAACCATTTTCCTCCAAAACAGAAATAAAAAATAATTTAGATTGCGAGCGAATCTATGATAATAGACCGCAATCTAGATTTATATATGGGTTATACGAAGATCAGCCAAATCTATGAGCTGTAGTCGTATGGCATAGCGAACTTGACTTCATCTCTGGAGCAAAGGCAATTACAACTCTAGTCCGACAACTGTTGGCTGTCAACGAGTAAGAGTCAACTAGCTCTCATTCATGTCTTGCTTGCTTGAATCAAGCAGCTCTTACAGAAAAGAGAAAGGTTACCTGACTTGGTGAACGCTCGACGAACAGAGAATATGATAACTCGACTAACATGATGGTATCTCGGTGTGGATGAATTAAATCATGACATATCACAATCTTAATCCGTCAGTTTAATGTTATTTATTAAATATTATCTCATATAGTTCATGATCCCTCCGCTGATCTAGCTCCTTACACAATATTATATATTAGAATCATCCAGTTTCCCACAAGTTCCTTGGAGTTTTAAAATGACATTGATTAGGCACGTAACTAGGTTCTTAACTCCACAAACTTGAAGAGTAGAATACAGTGCATCAATCGCAAATAAATTAAAAAATGTTTGCCTCACCTTGTACAAGTCAAAAAAATAACAATATAATATAATATAATATTGTATTGGATGGTGGGAGCAAAGCAAGTGGATAAGATGGTATTAAATAAAATAGCCCTGACGATGATATATAAGTATTAGACAAGGCGTGCGTTCCATATTTATTGTACCTTGTGTTTTGTTCAATCAAGTGTCACGCTCTTCCACACCACACATTAAATTTTGAGGTGACAAATATATTGGTTGACATGAATCATATGATGTGTCTTTAGATCTTATACTAATTTCTCGGAGACCGAATTAAAAAAACATATCTTGTAGTTCCCATTATTAACACTTTTCCAATCTGCCATGCCACTGCTACACTTGTCTACAAGGGTTTATCTTCTTGACGTTATTTGGTCACTTGTGTTAAAAAGACAATCTCAAGTCCACCTATTATCTTAGGTAACATTGAATTTCAAAATAATATAATTTATATATTAAATATAAAATTTATTTTCAATCTAATAATTCTAAGAATATTCTCTAAAACCCAGAATATTCTCTAAAATCAACATGTATAATAATATATAAATTTACAACAAGCACGTGAATTTACAAATTTTTGAAGTCAATAAATCAAAACACAAATAAATCACAAAAGCAAATACAAAAAAAGGGAAAAAAAATTTATGCATAAAAACAATTAAAAAAAAGAATAACAAAAAAGCAATAAACTTAAAAAAATTAAAAAATAAAAGAAAAGAAAAGGCAACGCTATTGCTACAGTGTTATACCCAATTTTGTGTATGTACACCGTCTCTAAAATGTGATGTTATTTAGTGCTTGGTTGGAGTGGATTTTCAATACCAATTTGATGTTCTATACTTAATTAGAGTTCGCTTGAAGATGCTCTAAGAACGAATGTTTGTCTAATGTGTATCTAACAAACATGGTTATCGGATAAATGATAATCTTTTTTACCTATTATTATGATCCAAAACGCAATAAGAAACTCCACAGTTTTTTTGCGGTATATCAGCCAAGGGATTATTGTTAATTAAATTTTTGTTATTGAAAGATATTATTGAACCGAGCGTTTGTCGCTTTATCAAAACATATAGCTGGTGGTAACGGTGCAACTCCAATATTTTAAACCGTATAGCAACTCAAGCGTCACGTTTCGATCACTCTACCTAGCAGGGCCGATTATTTTACCTCAACAATTCTCATCCTAATAATTGTACTACTTGCAATCAATGAGAATTGAACCTGTGATATTGACTCTGATACCAATTATTGGACCGAGCGTTTGCCGTTTTACCAAAAGTTATAACTGGTGGCAACGGTGCAACTCCGATATTTTAAACCATATAAAAACTCAAGAGCCACGTTTCGATCACTCTATCTAGCAGGAACAATTATTGCACCTCAACAGATATAATGTAGATACTGGACTTTTTCAAACTCAAATTAAATAGTTTGGGGTTCGAATTGAAAGGTACCAAAAATTTTATCTTTGGTTTAAACGAACAATTCAGAAATTTCTGGACCGAATTTCAAAAGAATAAGAATCTCACTCAATAGACTGAAAACAGATCTATTCAATAACCGCGCGGAGTAACATATACAACAAAATTACGATTCTGGTTCAGATTTCAACAAAATGAGGAATCAGAAATCTACCATAATACAAAAACTGTAACTATAATTCTGCACAACAAAATCAGAAGAATTAAGAACTGAACGGAAGCTATTGTCCACGATAAACACTCCGATCCGAACAGCTCCCACCATCAAGCTCCATACTATTCATTATCTGCACTCAAGAAAACTAGAGAGCCTAGTGGCTCAACAGGTAATCTGAGATAACTAAATCATGCAATACAAGCATAACAATATCTAATTCTGTATCTGAAATCTGAAATAGCTTAACAATAAATACGATGAACTAACAAATCTGAAGTATAGGAAAGCATAAACGCATATGACTGAAAACATTTTCTTGCTTCTAAAAAGAAGGATTCTTGAAACATTTCTTAAAGTCGTGATTATAAATCACCTAAGGCTCTATTCTTACTTTTTTGTGAATTATGACTTAGACATCTGTACATAGGTCAATTCGTTTGATCAAATCGTCATCTGATATCAGGGGGCTGGGAACAAGTCCCATCTATCGCATATAAAGGGTATACAGTTCGTCAACTATATCTTGGCGTTATTTGGTAACTTGTGTTAAAAGACCATCTCAAGACCATGGTATTATCTTAATGTAACATTAATTGCAAATGAATATAATTTGTGTATTAAATGTGAAGGGACCATACAGCTTAGGTCCCAGCTAATGGATCGGAAAAGGTTGAGAAAACAGATTACATGCATTTAAAAAGGTTTTGAAAAACAGCACGCAAAATTTAGACGGCAGATCGCGCCTAAGCTGAATCAGCACGGAGCAGAATATCAATCTAGGGTCTTACACATCATCAATTTTCTAATATTACATCAATATGATATTTTTTAGTGTCACGGTTATATCCATTGTATTTAAAAATCAATAAAACGCAAAGGTATAAAAATAATAAACTACTTTTATAAGTTAGATTACCAAAAATAAATGTAACAATTTTAAGTTATCGTATGATTCAATTGATGAGAGACAATGAGATATAAGAAATTATATGATTAATACAATTTTGAGTTGAAATGTGAAATACATTTAATAAATAATAATTGATTAATTAAATTTGATATAAGGTGGAAATTATATTTAATTTTTTTAGTTATTAATATAAATAAATAAATAGGAATATGAATAATAATATTGTAGTTCATATTAATTATTTTGATCGATATAGATAAATCATATAATAAATAATATATAATTAATATTTGAATGTACGAGAGTTAATATTTCCATCTAATAATCTTACCAATTAGTATCTACTAAATCTACGGTTTTATGATTATACTAAGGTAAAAAACATTCTAAGAAAAACCATAATTTGTTTTATTAAGGCAAACAATATTGTACTACTTTTAAAACCATAATTTATTATCCAGCTATGGCTTCTATTATAAAATAAAGCCACCATGCAAATGGTTCTTCCTTGGTTTAGCTTTCTCCAACTCAAAGATCGTTTGCATCTGTCCTTTCACTTTTCCACTCTCCCACTTTGAAAGTGAACTGACACTTCATTTCTGAAGATAAAGACTCTTCATAAAAGCCAAAGAAAAGGGACTCCAGAAAATAGAGAGAGATGTTCGCCGCTGAGAATGGTTTAAGGGGTGACCCAAGATTGAAGGCCATTTCTGATGCCATTACAGTTGTACCCAACTTCCCAAAACCAGGTCTCTTTTCCTTCTCAACTGAGAAAGCTTTTGTCTTGTTTACTTGTAAGTTCTGGCCCGCTGTGTGATTTTTGGCTGTATTTGATTTAAAATCTTTTATGGGTTTTGCAGGGATTATGTTTCAAGACATAACGACACTTGTGTCTAACCACAAGGCCTTCAAGGATGTTGTTGACATATTTGTTGACAGATACAGAGATATGGGAATCTCCGTTGTTGCAGGTAATTTGTTTACATTTGATTCCAGTTTCCCTTCTGATTGTTTTCAAATCTTATCTCGGGATTGTTGTCTGAATCGTAAGTAATAGTAAATGCATGCATAATAGAGTTGATCTATGCTGTATCTTGATTTCTTACAGCCTTGTAATTCGAATTATGCTGTAGGAATTGAAGCCAGAGGATTCATCTTTGCCCCGGCAATTGCTCTTGCAATTGGCGCCAAGTTTATTCCCCTGCGTAAACCAGGGAAGCTACCAGGTAAACTTGAAATGAATTGATTCACGAGGGTCTATAGTATACTGTTCTAATCGCTCTCGTGAAGTGAGCACGGATAAGAAGCAGTTGCCGGCCCGATATGGCCCGAAAACATGGCCACCACAGCTTTATAATCTTGTCACATCACACACTTGTTGAGAAATAACGATCACTATTTGTCCAGGTGAAGTGATTATGGAATCTTACGAGCTTGAATATGGCAACGATCGTTTGGAAATGCATTTGGGTGCTGTTAAACGTGGCGACCGTGCGTTGGTAATCGACGATTTGGTGGCTACCGGAGGGACTCTATCAGCCGCCATAAGGCTATTAGGTGAGACCCGGTATTTCGATATATAGCTTCAGCTTATGTTAAATATTGATCGACATTCATTCTCTTTCATTCCTTAGAACGTGTTGGGGCCGAGGTTGTTGAGTGTGCATGTGTTATTGGACTACCCGAAGTCAAGGTAAATACAATGCTCATCGCCTGTGAATTCTTCTCATTCTGCAGTTCATTCATCTGTTTTCTGTGGGATTTTTATATGTTTGAAATAAAGAAAAAGTAATGTGGGAAGTTCACATCTTTTACAGGTGTTCTATTGGTTTAGTTTTGATAACAGGGTGGGATGGGGTGGCCCTGGCCCCTGGGTAGGGGGTGGGGGGGAGGGGGTACACCTTGCATTACCAACAAGATGCATAATGTTCTTGTGGATGATTCTTTCGAAGCTACGTTCGGACAAGTTTTAATCTAGCAGTGAATTTGGATCATCTTTAACTCATTTGAACAGACCAATAATTTAGGATAGAATCACTTAGAAACGAAACTGAGTGAATTTGTCTGAAAGAATCAAAATCTATATATCACCAAATCCTTCTGCTCCCAGTTTTGAATCAATCTCATTAGCGTGATGTGACCATTGAATGCTTTGATTTGCGTGGATATTCATCTTTTCATGGCTGTACAGGGGCGACGCAGATTGGATGGAAGACCACTCTACATCTTGGTAGAGCCCCGTCAATAGAAATTTATCATCTGGTACCTCCGGATTCCTTGCCCTTGATTCCTAGTTACTGCACATGTTCCAGCTCAAGTATAATAGCTATGGTAACATAATGGATAAATGCCCCCTAAGTTGCATGCACCAGCCTGACTCATACGCCACAAAATCATCAGTAAATTCACCGCATTCGTGGCCACGTATCTCGACACGATCCAACTCGATCTGCACACGTTTATACTAAGTATCACTAGGGAGTAAGGCAAATGGTTCTGTAAAGCAAGAGATTTCTGTTTAAGTAGCAAGCTTTTTGATGCCAATATAAAGAACACACACCAATGGTTCCTATCTATGCTCCTCAAGAGATTTCTAAGGCTGTAGTTGACTCGTGGTTAGGGAGAAACCATGTCTCAGATTCTCCCCAGCTAGTAAATACTGCATAAGTGATAATTGTACCATCACTAGCAACTGGTATGATTTTTTAGTGGGTGTACTAAGATAAATAAAAGTCAATCTTTATATTTATACACATAATAGTATACTTATAAGAGTTAAGTTAGACTGACATTCGAATGGATAGACTAAAATAAACAAAAGCTCAATCTTATATATATACATATGTATGCATATATCTATAAGGGCTGGACAGACTCGGTTGAAGTCCCCCTGGTCGATTATGATCATCGACATTATCCACTTTGTTTCTTGTCCTATTTGATCAGATCCCGGGTAGAGTTCGCCTGGTTTCATTGGATGTCTGGAGCTATGCAGGATGGTGTATATTTCTGAGATTGCATATGGAGTGTGAATCTTCTTCTGCAACTGGACTCCGAATGATCGAATCCCGCGGATATCGGCTGCGGATTGTATAAGTTCTTGAATCGTTTTGTTCCCTTCTTTCCTTCTAGTATTGGTTTCTGAAGGTCTTTTGAGCCACAATTTTTTCCTTGGTTTATTTCAATTGATGATGTTCTGTAATATCTAACGTAGGTGTAATGTCTATTGCTGGGATATAAAACAAGCAACTTGTTAAGGCTGTCTTTTTTGCAATATTATACTTAGTTTTGAGTTTCATGCACTGCTAGCTATGCTTCAGAATTTAATAACGCATTCATGTAAATGCCTAAGAAAACATCAACTTCATATGTTTTATATTTTTCTTTTAAATGTTGAGTCAGTATAGGTACTAGGAAAAATAAAATAAAATTTTACCAAAATGTAAAACAAATAAAAATTGTTGTTGTGAAACAGAGAGGCCGAGGCCTGATTGATAATTTCATGTAAAGTTCAAGAAAACATCATGAAAAATTCTTACTCCTTGTACTTATTACTCAGTATTAAAAATTTAGTGGTTCAAAAATTTGTAATTTAGTGACTCGAATATATGATCTTCATATATTTGAATTTTCTTGGGTTTTTTATATAAATACGCATAATCGTTATCAAAATATTTAAATCATTAAACATTTATTTTAAAATTAAGTTTAATGGTTTCAAAAAAATCGTTTTTAATGATGCATTCATGTTAACCCCACCACATCCCCCCAATTTTTTCATCCTTTTCTTTTTAAAAGAATTGTTATATTATTTTAGTACTATGAAGAATCTAGTGATATATTAATATAATTGGCAATTGGCCTTTAATTTAACTTTCGAGGGTCTCCGTTGGAATATTTTAATTTTTTGGTGTTATGTTAAACTTTTTTTTTGTTATTTACATTATTTAATTAACAACACCTATATGCTCCCATTTTAAATATTTATTTTGTCAAAAATAAATTTATTTTCAAATCTTTATAGAAGGTTTATAACAGTCTGTGGCTAATTCATAAGCTTTTGAAAATATGTTCAAAGAATTCAAAATTTATTAAATCTTTCGGGAGTTTTTTCGTAGCATATATATTTTTTCTTAAAAAAAAAAAAAACTAAAATTGGTGATCAAATTGGCACTAGAAAATCTCTTGCCATAGAAGTAATGTCTTCTGGTACGATCAATTTTCTAGAAATCAGAGCTTGTATTAGTAAATTTTAAAAAATATTTGTACAAAATCTGTAAATTGAAAATAAATAAATATATATATATATAAAGGTATTTTTTGAATACAGAAACGTGCTTTAATGGACGCTAAAGCGCACTAGCTCCACATGCTCTCCCACCCACACAAAATGGGAGTGAGAAAATCGAAGGAATACCTTCAAAGCCCAAACTCCAGCAATGACCAAAGTTCCACTCTTGATTCTCCACATTTTCCCAGAGCTTAATTCGAACACGTACAGATAATTTCAAAGTTTCAGCTAACTGGGTTGGTTAAATTTTGCTGAAAAGTGCCTTACTTTTAGCTCCAATGGCCGCCGCTGCCGCGTCCACCACCGCCACATCAACACCCTTTTCTCCTTCAATCTTAATACATCGTGGCCGGTGCAATTCGCCGTCTTCCTTGTCCTTTTCCGTGCCTGGTGGGGCAATCACGTGGGGGCACACGAAGTTTCTGCTAGTTTCTGTATTTCCTGCTACTCGATGGGATAGTAAAATGTCTTCTAGGAAGTACAGAAGAGCCGTGATTGTGGCTGCAGCTGATTATTACTCCACTCTTGGGGTCCCGAAATCTGCTAGTAGCAAGGACATTAAGGCTGCTTACAGAAAGTTAGCCAGGCAGGTATATTTCTTGGAGTTAAAGCAAATATACCTGTCGTTTTTATATAGTGACTGAGATTATATTGTTCTTCTGGTATTGTTGTTTTGGTGTCATTCCAAGTTTTGCTCTCATTTATCAATGTAGATGTTTCCATGTTGGGCTTTATATTTCGCAATGGTCGAACAGAGTACTTTCATCTAAATTCTTTCTGTTCTTGATATCACTAATTCATCTCGAGTTGTTCTTTCAAGATATCGCCACTTGGTAGTTGGTATTTTTGCATCGGTATAGTGTTTCACATACGTGTCCAAGATTCTTGAGGAATTTATATTACTTTAGATGATTAATCCTTTTGGAATGCTCACTCTAGGTGAAGATATTCCTTCCTCATTTATTCGAATTGATACTGCTATTTTATGTAACTGGAGGCTTTTTATCGGAGAATCTTGGTACTCATATTTGGTAGTTGGTTGAGTGCATCATAAATTATTTGCTCGAAGTGTAAACTAGGTCTGTTTATTGGTGTCGCCCTTATATTTACATGTGTGCGTTTGTATTAATATTGTAATGTGGTCAATTGAAACGCCTTTACCATCTCCATTGTATATTATATAGCACCATGGATATGTTTATTTCTCTGACATACTTTTTGATAATTTTTCCTTGCATTAGTACCATCCCGATGTCAACAAAGAACCTGGGGCGACTGAAAAATTTAAAGAAATTAGTTCTGCTTACGAGGTAAGGTCAGGAAGTGACAGTTAAGTGCTGTTTAACCTCAGTTATTACATCTGATTGTCTGTATTTTAATGCTTATAATGTTCATCTTATTGGATTGTTACTAAGATTTTACTTAAATTGATTGTTCTCATTTCGATATCATTTAAGTTTGAAATATATGAACTATGCTTGAGTAATCAGGGGAAAATGAGGTAAACTTGTCTCTTGCGAGTTGCACATTGGATCTACGCTTGAGTAAACTGAAATATGATATTGTCAGGTATTATCAGATGACAAAAAGCGAGCTATGTATGATCAATATGGTGAAGCTGGGATGAAAAATGCCATGGGTGGAGCCGGTGGTTACACGGTATTCCTTGTATATTTTTCCACTTTTCAAATTGTATCCAATATTTCTCTGGGTTTGTGTAGGAGAAAATTATGTTCCACTTGTTAAAATTCTCTGCATCATGGTGATATGCCAGTCGTTTGTATGCTTAACATCATCATGGGTCAACCAGATAGTGATAGATAACTTCTCTTTGCCTTGGCTGGTTCTAAGACTGACTGCTGCTCATTAGCAGAAATTTCTGGCCTATGTTTCTAATCCGCTGAGTGCTCCTCGGAATAATTATATTCCTTTTATCGTTAGTTCAGTGACGCGGTTATAAGTTGAAGTTTATTGAACTTATTGTTCTTAACATGAATGGTGAGACAATCTACTAAAAGGTTATCCATCTTACTTCTGACACTCGTGCAAGATGTAATTAATGTAGCACCTTAGAACACCAGAACATTTTAGATCATTTCACCTATAGCAAAACTGAACAAGAATACAGGATTAATTTGTTATACTGATGATACATTTGTTCCTTATGCAGGCAACAAATCCTTTTGACCTATTTGAGGCATTTTTTGGGTCCAGTATGGGTGGGTTCCCTGGAATGGATGGAACTGGATTTGGAGCAACACGTCGTAGTACTGTTGCCAAAGGTGAAGATCTGCGGTGAGTCAAGTTTGAGTCATTATGCTTGTGACATGTCTTTTCATGTTCTCTTACATTCAATTTTTAGAATATATACTTGCTTGTGATTCTTTTTCTAATTTGAGAGATCTAGGCAGGAATCAGAAGTTGGCAAAACTTACGTGATAACTGATGAGAATGGCTTTTAAGACCTTATTTAGTTATGATAATTGTTTTTTATAGGCTGAATTTAAACTCCTTTGCTTATACTTCACACTTTCTTGGTTGCTACTGTATCTTCATCAGATTTGACTCATTGAAAATACATTTCAGTTATGATATTAGTTTAGAATTTTCTGCGGCTATATTTGGGTCAGAGAAGGAATTTGAGCTGTCCCATCTCGAAACATGCGAAGTTTGTGCTGGCACTGGAGCAAAAGTTGGCTCCAAAATGAGGATATGTTCTACATGTGGAGGCAGAGGTCAAGTTATGAGAACGGAGCAAACACCTTTTGGCATGTTTTCTCAGGTACTCATCTAGGTATTTCATTTGTCTCTTGTTTCCAAGGTTGTTCGTTCATATCATGAGCTTTATCAGAAACATGTTGTCTTTGTGTTAATGATATTAAATCAAGCCAATTTGTAACACAAGCTACCATCTTAAATGCTTTACTAGTGCAAAATAGAAAATTGCAGTTATGTTTATCTAATTAATGATCATATTCAGAATGTACGAAACATGATTTCAATGAATTGAAGCAACAAATACTATGAACTTGGTATGTATGGATAGGTTAAATGAAATAAATTATAGTTCTTGAGCAAAATTACTAAAATAACCTGAAAAATTAGTATCTTGAAGTAGCATTTGCTACACTAAATCATCCGGGGAGTTGCAAACATGCAGTGGTAAATTTTTATGTGTAAACATCTTTCCATATTATATTTAATTATGTGTGTAATTTTTAATCGGTGTTGTTATTGTACATGTTCGGGTGAGTAAGTCGACCTCATATATATTTTAAGTTTCCCAAGTGAAAAGTATAACAAAGATGATATTAGAAATGACAGATATGGAGAGAACTTCAATTTGATGTGCGGTAAAATTGCAATAATTTATTTCAGAAGTAAGTATTTGGCTATTACTCATGCCTCTGACATGTCAATATGTTGTGGAATGTTTCAGGTTTCTGTATGCCCAAGTTGTGGTGGGAACGGTGAGATGATATCTGAATCGTGTCGTAAATGCTCTGGTGCGGGTCGAGTACGCGTTAGAAAAGATATCAAAGTCAAAATTCCTCCTGGAGTGAACAAAGGTAGTATTCTTCGAGTTGCCGGAGAGGGTGATGCAGGACCAAAGGGGTATGTCATATGTGTGCTCAATTACCCACCCAGAGCAATTAAATGTAATCTCTGCTGAAAATATTCAATTCCTATTTTCAAAGGAACTTCGGCCTAGGTCATTTTTTTAAGCCGTCAAAACCATGTTTTAATAACAGCGACTGGACTGATGTTTAGAAAGCTGTCTATAAAATCTTGTGCGGATAATATAAGCATACGGGTTAAGTGCTTTTCTTGAATTTTCCTAATGTCATTGACTATACAGGATGGTCCACATCCTTTTAGGTGAATCTGATATCTTGGAAATATGAATAAAATACCTAGCAAAATCCATTGGTTTCACTCGTCCTTGGGTTTTTCGCCTTTTTGCAGTGGTCCACCTGGAGATCTTTTTGTCTATCTCGACATTGAAGAAATACCTGAGATTCAAAGAGATGGCATAAATCTTTATTCATCAGTTTCAGTTAGTTATCTGGATGCCATTTTGGGATCTGTCGTTAAGGTACATCTGCTGTTGTACAGTTATGATTTAAAACTATGGGTTTTACACTTGGTTGCCGATCTTTTTTCCTTTAAAATGAAATCTCCGGCATAGGTCCTACAGTGAGCTTCTTATTTGACTTAGTATCAGCACAGGTGGTGCAGAAATGTAGATTACATGGATACATGTTTTACTTAATATGAGACGCACCATCCATATTATATGTATGAGATATCATTTTCCATCTAGTGGTTAAGTGCTACAAGTTAAATTCCTCTCAGTTGTTTTTGAGGCATTTCTAGCAGCCAACAAAAGCTTGTGGCTTCACGTTTACTGCTTCACTCCATGGTCTCAAGTATGGGATTTTTGCCTGTAGCATCATGTCACACATAGCATGGATACTGTCTACCTTCTTGAATACCTAGTTTTGGACTCAACTTTTTTCTGTTGTGAATTATTTAAAATCTTGGCATGCTTGAAATGATTCCTTAAATCACCTCTTTGTTGGAAATAAAACACTGCCGCGAAAAATTAAGTTCCAACATCAAGCACAGAATGTATCATATTAACTGGCATTTGCAAACGAAGATGTTTTGATTCAGTTGTGTATGAAATAGGTTAAAACTGTAGAAGGAATGACCGAACTGCAGATTCCTCAAGGTAGTCAACCTGGAGATGTTCTTGTCCTAGCAAGGAAAGGTGCACCTAAATTAAATAGACCATCTATACGTGGTGACCATTTTTTCACTGTCCAAGTCAGCATACCAAAGCGTATAAGGTATATTGAATTATTTCTTTTCTGCTAATCATTATGCAAACTTTGCTAAATTCCGGTGGGAACTGGGAAAAGGTTTTTTGGTTATCCCAATAAGAACAAGACAGAGTCTTTCACTGCTAATAATGTATTTTAATGGCTGTAAGTCTTGTCCCAGGCATGACCTTTCTAAGCTCTTTCAGAACACTTGATGCACTGTTATTAATGCTCTTGAATAGTTGCAAGTCCTAGTCCTTTAGTTACTTTGGTATGATTTCCTAAACTTTTGATGGTGTTTCTTCCCAAATCCTAGCATCTCATACTATATTAAAAGCTATGGCTTGTTGCTCAAGCTGTTAATTTAGACTGTCTTACATACCTCCAAGGGCAGGTTTGCCTGCCATCTCTGCATCATATTCCATATCCTTGGTTGTCTTTTTTATTTCTGTTTTTCCCTTTTTTGAACTAGTTTTTGGGACTCACAGACATTTATATCAGAGCTTCTTTATGTGTCAACTTCGTTCATTCATGCCTGCTTATTAGGATGTTTGTTCTAGTTATTTTCACGGATAGCTAGAGCCAAAAAGGTATCATGAAATTTAACCAGAGTTGACATTAATTTCTCATTTTGATTCAGTGCAAAGGAACGTCAACTACTTGAGGAGCTTTCTTCTCTTGCCAATGGCTCAGCCATTCGATCAAAGACACCCCCGAAAGTTCAACAACCTGGTAAGAAATTCTTTGTAATCTTGAACAAAAAAACGAAACTTAACTCTTGTTTTCTACTCTGTTCATGTAGTATTCCACTGTTTATATGAAATATCTAATTGCATCAATTATCGAATCATGATTGATCCTTATATTACAGTTGAAAGCACGGGAAGCGAAACAGTTCCAGCTGAGGAGAAAAAGGATGAATCAGCGGATCAAAAGTACTTGTGGAAGAAAATTACCGATTTTGCTGGGTAAGTATTTATGTGTTATTTTAGTCATATATTGCTAGCTAAAACGGCGATGCATGTAACATGAACGTGGTGCTTGCAGATCGGTTGTAGATGGAGCTTTCAAATGGTTCAAAGATAACATCTGATTCTTCGCATCCTCTCATCGCATGCCTACATGTAAATGCATTTGCTTGGTACCAAAAAAATGTTCTTGCAAGGATTTTGGTTGGCCATGCTTCTATCCAATGCCATTATTAGATTTTACCTGAGAATTAAGACGAACAAGAATCTGTTGAGAGTTCTTTGATTTTTCCCCATACACCACTTGTAGTATAGCATTGGTTTACTATAGAGCATCACCTCTCTTGAATTATATTCTTTTGTATTCACTTCATTACAAGGATTAGTTAAGTGGTAATGGCTGAAAATTTTTCATATTAGTCCTCACAATTTAGTTTTGTTTACGTTATGGCAAAAATATATGGGATTTCAGGAGAAAGTTTGTGAGTTATTAGTTATTTCGTGACATGATAAACAAGATTACTGAAACAAATCATGATATATGAGTGTCCCTTTAGCTTGTGCTGGTTGTGGTCTAACCTTGGTTAGAGTTTCCAAAATTAGTACTTTGAACCATTTTCTTGTACTTGTTTGAGCCCTTCAATATTCAGATGCTCTTGTGGTCTAACCTTGGTTAGAGTTTCCAAAATATTGAATAAATCCTGAAGAGAATAAATTTCGAACAGAAATTCGGATCCATAATTTTTTTAAATTTCTCCTCCTCGTCAAGATTAATAATCACTGCATGATAATGTCGATGTCTAAATAATTAAAAACCTATGTTTTGGTACCATTTTCAAAACAATTTTAATAAGAAAAAGGTAGAAAATATGAAGGGTTATTTTGGGTGTATCTTGAAAATATTTTGACCAACGAGGAATTAGAAACAAATTAATACAAAACTTATTGTAAAAACAAATTAATACAAAACTTATTGTAAATTCACACAACGAGCACATAACCAGCACATAGCACCTAAATTCCCAAGAGGAGCTTTGTGAAATAATGTCTCGAGTCCAAGAAGTATGCACATTGGGTAAGTTCAAATTTTGTAACTTAGACAACCAGAAATCCGAAAATCTAGAAACCGGAGTCAATTAATCAGGGAAATACAGCTCACATCTCCACGCGATAGTAGTAATTGTCACACCCAGAATATTTATTTACAACTAGGTTTGGTTTTCTCTAAAGGCTAAGCTCTCCTAACTTCAGCCCCGCCCCGCCCAGCGCAAACTCAGCAACCCCGCCGCAGAATTGGTGACTACCCTAGCGCCAACCCAAGTTGGATGCCCTTACCTAGACCTCTTGCAAGTTTTACTGAAGTGCCTCAACTGAAATTTGAATTCTTTGGAAATGGAAAACCATAGCAAGCATTTCTTCAACAAAGAAGGATGAAAAAGATCCGAATTTCAGTGTGACGAACACATTCATCACATACCTAAGTCAAGATAATGTTTCGCAGCGGTTTGCTAATGAGCCCAAACTCCTCCACTTTTTCTATAGCTGAAGCGCAGGACTCATCACCAGTTTCCACGACGGAGTAACGGAATGAAAGTACTGCTTCGAAGACGCGTCATTAGCTGCCGAGATTGCCGAAATCTATGGTGGTGCCGGCGAAGTAGGAAATTTTGGGTCTAGGCTGAGTGCATTTGCTGCACCCTTTTTTGCTTGGTCGTGGTGATTGTGCCGCAAATGTGACTAATTTGGGCTGAACAGCTCAACCATGAAACCCAAATATAAATTTTCATACCCGGGAAATTACCGAAAAATACTCGATCCAAAACATAACTTGATAATCAGTCTGTTATCAGATTTTCTTTCTTTCATATCCCTAATCAAAAGATTAATTCGTTTTAATTTCTAGTTAGTCAAAATATTTTCAAGATACACCCAAAATAACCCTTCATATTTTCTAACTTTTCTTATTAAAATTGTTTTGAAAATGGTACCAGAACCTAGGTTTTTAATTATTTAGATATCGACATTATTATGCAGTGATAATTATTCTTGACGAGCTGGAGAAATTTAAAACAATTATGGATCCAAACCTCTGTTCGAAATTTATTCTCTTCAGGATTTATTCCAATATTTGGGAAACTCTAACCAAGGTTAGACCACAAGAGCATCTGAATATTGAAGGGCTCAAACAAGTACAAGAAAATGGTTCAATGTGAGACTACACCTTAACTAGTAGATATCAGCACAAAGACACCTTTCCGGGTAGTCAATAATACAAGGTCTCAATCCTCCCAGTGCAAAGCCTTTTGTTTACTAACTTACTTTATAAAAATATCCTTTAATCAGAAAAATGCAATCCCAGTATCCCACTACAACAGCTGATAGCTAGTAGTAAAAATTATCAAGGTTCTTTCAGGTAAACCTCATGTGAAAGGAACATGCCCACAATGCGAGATAATGGAAACCTGTGCAAAAGGTCCTTCCATAAGTGTGTCGGGCCAAACTAACAAGATGAACAACACTCATTTCTGCTGATCAGGATATGTTCCAAGACCAAAATTTCATGAACGTGCTCCCATGTCAAGGACATGCGATTCAATTGTATCAAGTGAGAGACAAATGGAACAGAACAGCTAACCAAATCTCATTCAGGTCCGGTTCAGTCAACGTCCATTGCCTTCTCTTTCTCACTTTCTTTACTTGCCCATAACTTGATAGTTCGATCATGTGATACAGTTGCAATACATTGTCCATCTGTATATAATGACAGCACAAATATGGAATGATTAATCATTTAATCCGTGAAGCATTTATTGAAATCAAATATATAAAGAATAAGCATCTGCCTTAAACAAATCAAAAGTAAGCCAAGGAAAAGTGACATGATGCGAGAAGTCCAACTTAAAAACAAACAAAATTGTTTTACTGCATTTTTGTTTAAAAAAATTGGCCGTCAAGATCATAACTGTAGGCATCAGCAACATAAAACAATACTAAGCCTCTGATGTCAGGACTGACCTCCAACGATATCAAGTGAGGTAACTTTTGATTCATGACCAGACAAAGTCTTCACAGGCTTAAAATCTCTAGCGGACCAGACCTGAAATAAATTCCATAATATATTTCACGAATACGACCAAAAAAAGAAAGAAACCTAGCCGGCATATTAAAAAATCTATCCACGAGTCATAGTTTATAATGTGTACATACCTTAGCAGTCATGTCATATGAAGCGGTAACTAGAAAATATCCCTCCTGGGGTTCAAATTTGACTTGAGAAATAAGGTTAGAATGAGCAGGTATAATGTACAAAGACTTTCTTTTCCTGAGATCCCATATTCGACATGTGTTATCCTCCCCACCAGTAGCCAAATGATAACCGTTGGGGGAAAAACTAAGACCGAGAACCTGAAACCAAGAATGATAAAATGGTAATCATGAAAAACAAGCCAAAGGAAGAGTAAAAGAGAGGCAAAGAACAACTAATCTCAAAACCAAGTGCTCCTTACAGGCTTGACATGGCCTTCCAGAGCAAGAATACTCCTCCCAGACCTTAGGTCCCACACTCGAGCAAGTGCATCTAGTCCACAAGATGCTACTAACGACCCATCATGGTGAAAAGACAATCCATACACACTCCGGCTATGGCCTTCTTGAAGGAGCAACTCCTCACCAGTCTCCACATCCCATAATCTCCAAGTTTTGTCAAAACTAGCAGTGCCCAAGTACTTTCCAGATGGATGAAAATTGATACGAGCAAGACGATCCAAATGACCTTCAAATGTTCTCAGAACTGCACCCTCTGAATTCCATAATCTTGCGGTCCTATCAGCAGAGGCACTAGCCAACTGATAGTTTATTGGTGAGAATGCAACATCTGTAGCTCTTTCGGAGTGGCCCTTTAGTGCAGAAACCTTCCTCACTTCAGGCATGGACCATAACTTTGCAACACCACTTAAAGAACTATGGAAAGAAGGTAAAGGAAGTAAATAGAAGTATAGAATCATTAAACATGATATTCTTGCAGGAATTGAAACAAAGACAATAATATACCACCAGAAAATATGAAGGGAATCACATAATTAAACCTCTCAAACAAATTAAGGGCCAAAATGATATTATACTTTGAAACTCTTGAAAAACCAATATCGCATACTAAAGACGATATGCACAAGCAGGCCCTAACACCGATGAAAAGGAGCTCAAAAGAATATAAAAGATAAAATCATGAGGAAAGAATTTACATTAATTGTTAGAGAAATGCACATTGGAAGCAGTAAATTCAACAATGGTTAACAACCAACTCCACCTTACCTTCAAAGCCACTATTTAATGGGATCGCAATGGAAAAAAGACATGCAATTCTCCAGTTAACTAAACCATATATGCATACATACCAGGTGGCAAGCATCTTCCCGTCATGTGAAATCGAGCATCCAGAAAGAGGCCGATCATCACCTATCTCACTGGAATCCAAGACTAACTTTTCTGCCTGTTTCAAAGACCAATCTACCTCAGCATCCAAATCCTCATCAGGATCATCCCTTTTCTTCCTTGCACGATGAAGCCGCAAAGCAGCTTTAACTATCGAAAATTTTGCAATTTCTTTACGGGCCTCTAAAAGTGCTTGTGAACCTTCGGTGTAAAAGGGATACTGAATATCTTCTTCTGGTCTGGCTGGTGCCATCATTGCTGCAGCTTCTTCATCCTCATGAGCTTTCATCAGCATTTCCAGCTGGCCTTCAGAATCAAGTTTTGCCATAAGTGCCCTCAAACGGTCACGTCTCTCCATCTCCCTTTCCCCAAAGAGAGTTATAGGTTCACCAAGCCGTCGGAGTCGGGTTCGAACAGCTCCGTCATTGGTCGGAACTGCCATTGCAGCCGCGTGGCGCTTCATCCAAAGTTCCTGCATCACTTTCTCTTGCCTCTCTCTAACCTGCCTGCTTTCTTCAGAGATTTCATATTCCAGATTAGATGCTGTGGCAGAACGAGTATATCCTGACTCATCTTGATCAGAATCAGAATCACTAGTTTTTGAGTCCCCATTTTGGCCTAACGAAGGTCTAATGGAAGGAGGGCGGGGGGGTAGCGGCGCTAATGGCCTAGGAATTGGGGTAGACACAACAGGTATTGGTGCAATTGGAGGAAAGCCCGGGGTTAAGATGATGGGTGGTGCAATTAACGGTTGTGCTGGTTGAAGAGAAGTGATCTCCATTGCAGACACAACCATTTCATCATCAGAAGCTGGAGGTGAAGCCTCAGCAAATGAAGAAGAGACTTTGCTTTTGTCGTCTGAGTCCATTGTCCCTGCTCAATGAGGAAGCACAAATTTAATAACCTCTTCCGTCTAAAAGCCCGAGATTGCCGACATCTATGGTGGTGCCGGCGAAGTATGAAATTTTGGGGTCTAGGCTGGGTGCATTTGCTGCACGCTTTTTTTCTTGGTAGCGGTGATTGGGCCGCAAATGTGACTAATTTGGGCTGAACAGCCCAACAACGAAACCAAATATAAATTTTATCCCAAACATAAGTCGATAATTAGTCTTTTGTCATATTTTCTTCGTTTCATATCCCTAATCAAAAGATTCATTTGCTTCAATTTCTCGAGCAAAATATTTTCAAGATACACCCAAAATAACCCTTTGTATTTTCTACCTTTTTCTTATTAAAATTGTTTTGAAAATGGTACGAGAACCTAGGGTTTTAATTATTTAGACATCGACATTATTATGCAGTGATAATTAATCTTGACGAGGAGGAGAAATTTAAAAAAATTATGGATCCGAACCGCTGTTCGAAATTTATTCTCTTCAGGATTTATTCTAATATTTTGAAAACTCTAACCAAGATTAGACCACAAGAGCATCTGAATATTGAAAGGCTCAAACAAGTACAAGAAAATGGTTCAAATTACTGATTTGCTAAATGTAATTTCATCATAAAATAAAATGATGTTATAGTTGTGAATTTTCATTAGAAGTATGAGTATTAATTTTTTTTTACGGTAAATTATATCTTTATTTTGATGTAGATTTGTCATGATAAATTGTTATCAAAGGATTATGGTTTGATATATAAGAGCAGATTTAGTGAGGTGTCTTCAACATGAATTTTAATTAAAATATGGATTTGATTATTTGATATAAGATGGTGAGACGGGAAATGTAAGCACCTTATAATAATTCGATCATTAATTGGCTTCATAAAATAATTTGGACAATAATTTTGAAAAATTGATGGTGATTTATTTTCGCAATCCCGATAGCTGAAAAGCTCTATCTATAGCTAAATCACCTAGATAACTAATTTTGATAATTTTAACGAATATCTAAATTTTTTTATCATCATTCTTTCGAATATCCAGTAAATAAAGTACAATAATATAAATAAAAAATTCAAAATTTGTTAATATTTTTTTTCACTATCAATAATCTTATTTAGTATCTCAATTTTAACATATAAACGCAAATTATAATTTAATTAAAATTTTTAAAAAATATTTACTAAACGTTTTTTTAGAAATTTCCGATATTTTAAACATTTGAAAAATGAGATTGTAAATACTAAGTTATAACTATAAATCAACCCACTACCCTGGCTTTGTCAATTTGACGTCGTTTCGTGAATACAGATTTGGGAATCAATCATCCCTGCCCCTGCTCGTTTCCTTACCATCTGCGAGCTCATCGTACCCTTCGCTCGCCCTAATTTTACATTTCTGAATCCACAGTGAACGGAGCCAAGGAACCGTGAAGATGGTGCTCGCTCAGTTAGGTGGAAGTATTTCCCGCGCTCTTCAGCAGATGAGCAATGCTACCATCATTGACGAGAAGGTGCTGAACGATTGCCTCAACGAGATCACGCGCGCTCTTCTTCAAGCCGACGTGCAGTTCAAGCTCGTTCGTGATATGCAGACCAATATAAAAAAGATTGTCAACCTTGATGATCTCGCTGCGGGCCATAACAAGCGTAAAATTATCCAACAGGTGTTGTGCAAGAAAGGATTTTGATTTTCTATAATCGTTGATTTCAGCATTTGAATGTGAAATTCATTGGAGAAAAGCTTGGGTTGTTTGTCTTTGATTTATTGTTCTGGGTTCGAGTCGAGGTTGGCTTTTGGGGGATGTTTAACGCGGATGTGTATTTATTATTCTTGGTTGAATGTCGACCACGAAAATTTTGATACGAACTGTTCAACTTGATGCACAAATATTTAGAAACAGCTGTCGTGTGTAGTTATAGCTTTGTTTCCTGAATTTGGTAGGATTTTATCCGTTGATATTCTATGACATGTTAAGCTCAAGCATTTTTTTATTTCTCGTCT
Organism: Dorcoceras hygrometricum; assembly: GCA_001598015.1. Classification (NCBI taxonomy): domain Eukaryota; kingdom Viridiplantae; phylum Streptophyta; class Magnoliopsida; order Lamiales; family Gesneriaceae; genus Dorcoceras; species Dorcoceras hygrometricum. Next base: position 32,504 of record KQ988415.1, on the reverse strand, counting down.
TTGCTTTTTTTACAATTTGTTGCAGGCCATTTTTAATGAGTTGTGCAAGATGTTGGATCCTGGGAAGCCCTCGTTTACTCCCAAGAAAGGAAAAACAAGCGTGATTATGTTTGTTGGTTTGCAAGGTATACTTTTGTACTTGATTAACTGTGAGTTGGTCATGGGTGTTTAAACACCTGTGCGGCTGTGCCTACACACCCATATGTGTCCGTCGCACTTGCGCCTAGTCTTATGCTATTGTGAACCTGCTACACAACCACTAAGCAGAGTTGGCTGACCACACACTACCTCTTTCCTACCATTTGTTTAGAGACAGGATCTACTTATTCATGTGTACTTTCACAGGATCGGGGAAAACGACGACATGTACAAAATATGCTTACTATCACCAGAAGAAGGGATGGAAACCTGCACTAGTCTGTGCAGATACTTTCAGAGCTGGTGCTTTTGACCAGTTGAAGCAGAATGCCACCAAAGCTAAAATTCCTTTTTATGGAAGGTGTCTTTTTTCCCTCAATATTTTGTGGACTAGTTTCTTCCTACTTTTTCAAAATGTCACGAATTTCTGAAATCGTCTCATTGACACAAGTGAGAAGAAAATCCCGTCATGAATCCTTCCAGAGAAGATCGTGACAAACTGCTCGACTTGATACCTTTATTTTGTGGAGTTACCTAGATTTGGAGAATCAGTGCCATTTTTCAGTTTTACTGACTAAAATTGTGGATTCTGAACCTTGACATTTCTTGATCTTTACGTATGGATTATAATTTATGCAGTAATTATGGGTTTTTATTTAATTCATACAGTGCTTTGGCTTGATTTTTTCTAAAACAGCTATACAGAGTCTGATCCGGTAAGTATTGCTGTAGAAGGAGTTGAAAGATTTAAGAGAGAAAATTGCGATCTTATAATTGTTGATACAAGTGGACGCCACAAACAGGAGGCTGCTCTCTTTGAAGAGATGCGTCAAGTTTCCGAAGCAACGGTTCGTGTTTCTGTTCTTATCCTGTTTTGTTATTTCAGAATCCCCAGTTACAAGTAATTAGGGTCTTCCCCTAGCACTAAGTATCTCTATACATGTTGCTGACATCTTCATTTGAATATTCCAGAAACCAGATCTTGTCATATTTGTCATGGATAGCAGCATTGGTCAAGCTGCCTTTGATCAAGCTCAGGCATTCAAGCAAAGTGTTGCAGTTGGAGCTGTGATTGTGACTAAGATGGATGGTCATGCAAAGGGAGGTGGTGCGCTTAGTGCGTAAGTTTTAACTTCTGAATTTTTTAATTCTGGAAAATATATTTAAGCCAGAAATTGGTGCGTGCTAAAATTTCGAAGTTGGGACTTGGGAGTTTATAGATAATAATTATAATGTATAGGTTACTATGTTTATCATAGATAAAATGCCACTGTAATTGATTTTAGATGGATGACATCATAATTTGAATTGTTCTTGAATGCTTTGGCTTTGTTGATACATTTAAATTGTATACCTCATAGCTGAATAACACCTATCTTACTTGGACATCAATAAGTTCACAAATGTCATGTTGACAATTGATCTTTCCTCTGAATTTGCAGAGTTGCGGCAACAAAAAGTCCAGTCATATTTATTGGGACGGGTGAACATATGGATGAGTTTGAAGTATTTGATGTCAAACCATTTGTTAGTCGCCTTTTAGGTCCGTGTCCCTTAATGATAGTTCCTATATTATTGCTCTGAAACGGATTTGAGGTCATAATATTTGCACTAGTGATTTTTTTTTAATGTGTAATTTGTTATCTTATTTATCAGGAATGGGTGACTGGTCTGGATTCATGGACAAAATTCATGAAGTTGTTCCCATGGAGCAACAGCCTGAACTCCTTCAGAAGCTTTCAGAAGGAAACTTTACTTTGAGGATAATGTACGAGCAATTTCAGAATATATTGAAAATGGGTCCAATTGGTCAGGTTTGTAATTGTCTTTGTTTTGTGAGTTTAAATGCTGTTCTACTGTTCTAATTTAATCCATCATGTTGCATTGGTGTTAGTGAATCTTTATCACTCGTTCCTTTAGCTTAGCTTCTTTCCGAAGAACAACTCGTGTCAATAGATGTTAAGAGTTATACCACTATCGAGAAATTTCTTCTCATACAAAAACTGTTGTGTTGTAGTTGTTGCTACTATCAGAGTACATTTCAAGGGTTATTCATAGATGATTATACTTGTTTGCATGGTTGATCTAAAGTGACAGCCGTATGATTTACTTTTTGATCACAATGCCATTCATTGGGGAAGTTAAATTAAGGTTATTTCCATCAAGTTAATCTTCATAGTTCTAATAAGTTGGCAATCTTTGTTGAATGCCTGCACTGGTGTAATGATTTTTCTTACTGCTGTGTTTCTCTGTGTCCTTTTCTTCAACTGCTTCATTCACGCATCTGGGTACGTAAAAGCTAAAATCTTTAGCATCTGGGTTGTAAGAGAGAATATTTTTACTAAGTCCATGATTTAGTCAGGAGTTGATTTAGCTATATTTTTACTATGTTTCTTTGTAGGTCTTCTCTATGCTTCCAGGATTTAGTCAGGAGTTGATGCCCAAAGGCCAGGAGAAGGAAAGCCAGGCAAAGATTAAAAGATACATGACCATGATGGATTCGATGACTAATGAAGGTAAAACCGATTCCTTGAATAATATATATAAAACCCAAATGATCTGACTCACTTAAATAGATCAAGTAAATCGGCCCAACTCTATTTGTCTAATATCACTATGTCAAATATCCCAGAGTTGGACAGTTCCAATCCAAAGCTCATGAATGAATCACGAATCATGCGGATAGCTAGAGGGTGTGGTCGTCCTGTGAGAGATGTCATGGAAATGCTGGAAGAGTACAAGCGGCTGGCCAAGATTTGGAGCAAGATGAAGGGACTCAAGATTCCAAAGAAGGGAGAAATGAGTGCCTTATCGAGAAACATGAACGCCCAACACATGAGCAAAGTGCTTCCCCCTCAGATGTTGAAGCAAATTGGTGGAATGGGTGGATTGCAGAACTTGATGAAGCAAATGGGATCTGCCAAGGATATGATGGGCATGTTTGGTGGTGGGGATAAATAGAACTTTCACAAAGTGTCCATAAAAAATGGTTGATTTTTTATCTGTAATTACTCTGTATCTTTAAACACGGGAGTTCAATTTTGGCAGTTCCGCTCTAGCAAGTGTCTACTTTTCTTCTCCTCCCCCTTTAACTCTGTATACACTGACATTTTTTCTTTTTACATCTTTCTGTAGGTTGACCTTAAATACATTGTTTTGTCTATCAGAGTACAAGCACGGATGGGCAAAACCTGTTCGGTTTGGATTTTAACAGAACTTAGATGGTTTGGCGAACTTGGGATTCAATATGGTTTAATTTGGATGATAATATTTTTGAAGTTAATTTTTTTTACATAAATATTATTACTGCTTACATCTCTAGATAAATTATTAATACACATACATGAGTTATATAATTTATATTGTAAAATTTGGTGATGGTATATAAGTGTTAGTCTCGAAAAATATGAAAAAAACATATAAATTCCTAAAATAAATTGAAGTAAAACCGGAAATTTGGAAAGGGAAGTAATAAGTAACATAGGGTAGGGAAGGTTTTTGGAATGTTATCGTTAAATTAAAAACAATAAAAATTTAAGGGGGTAGAAACACAAATACTCAAAACTTTTGTCCTTCAAAGAAAACCGCTAGCACAAATTCTTTCCTCCAATTTTCCCGCAATTTTCCATAAACCTTCCCTCCTCTCTTCAACTCTTCCCTCCCAGAAACCCTGAATCCCCAAATCCTCCACAATTGAATCTCCAATTCAGAATGAAGTTCAAAGCTCAGCTCACCGACAATGGCATAAATCTGCTGGAGAAGAGAATCCTCGCAGCTCTGGATAAGATGGGCAAAGTTTGCCACGTCTTCTTGACCCGCGATCATGCCTTCTTCCTCCACAACCTCCTCAACTCCGATGGCGTTCAATCCATTGCTCAGTTCAAGAAGGAATCCCTCTTCCAGGACTATCGAATTTCGAGCCAAAATGAAGACAAAATCGCATTCTCCATCGACCTTAGCCTTCTTCACCGCGCCCTCCGCTCCATCCTCACCATCTATGTGGAGTCCAGGGACTCCGATTCCAGCTGCCTCCAAATCAAGTTAGTGAAGAAAGCACCCCCACATTCGAACCAAGCTGTGCCGTTCCTTACCCTAGAAGCAAAAGGGTATAAATCAGCTGTTGTTCAAGACGTTCCCATTTCGAAACCTTTATCACGCGCCGATGTCCAGGAGCTACAACTCGCTCTCGAAAATGCCCAAGAAATGCCCCTTACTTTGGTTAAAGCCCCCGAATTGAACTTGTTACAAAGCTTTGTTGATAGGATGAAACATGTTGGGGAAGTCTTGGGTGTTTCCGTGAGTAAATGTGGGGACTTGCATTTGCAGATCTCTACTACTTCGATCACATTAGGTGCTGAGTTTAGGAATCTGACAGTATTAGGAGAGCGAGTCGAAGGGGCGGCAGTTGACGTGGGCTCGAATGCGCAGACCAGAATTGAGAGGGCTGTGCAGAGGGGAGATGCTATGAGTGTTCAAGTGAGCGTGAAGCATTTTTATAAGAGCTTGCAGAGTAGCTTGGCAAAGCCCGATTGCGCTTTTTATGGGATTGCCCCTCACGGCGCTTGCTTGATTGTGATATTTCAGTTCCTTATTCCGGGGACTAGGCAGATTGATAAATCCATCAGCTTGCATTGTAGGCTTCCTGTGCTTGATCCTGGTTCTAATTGAGGTGATTCTATCCATCCAGCTTTATTGTTTGTTGATTGTGTATTCTGTCAATGAATCTGTGATTTTATTGATCTACTGTTGGCAAATGTACAATTGGATATACAATTATGTTGCACTAATTCAATGAAAGTGTTCTGTTCAGATCAATGCATCTTCAAGCACTGTAAGAGTTGGGTGGTTTTAGTTCATTGAGCGAATTGTAGGATGATTTTCAAGAATAGACCTGTAATCTGTTTGTTTCAAATGTGTAGACTACCAAAAAATACGTGATTAAGAGTGTTGTATAATGTATAAAGGTGGAAAAATATATTTTGGTCTAAGTTCTTGTAATCAGCTATTCAAACATAGCTTTCAAAGAGTTAATCTCTTATGTTTTTTTATATAATATCACCATCTGCTTTGTTCCCCTAGCGACTTTCAAGACTCTTACTGAACTGCTCCTAAATTTGGGATAGCTAACTGATGACAGGTTGAATTATATGCTGCTGCGATCATCAATTATTGAAGTAAAACAATAAGACTCCGTTTGTACACGTTTTATAAAAATATTTTTATAAAAGTGTTTTTAAAAAAATTCTTGCAAAATGTTTTGAGAGTTCTTTTAAAGATAAGTATGTGTTTGGACAACTATTTTATAAAAATATTTATGATTTATTATTAAGAAATAATATTAAAATAGCATTTGAATGATTAATCTAACAAAAAAAAATTAGTTGACCATTCGCATAAAATTTACCTATATTTTGTATTCTAAAAATATTATAAAATATATTTCACTTGTTCTTCAAAAAGTATACTTCGCAACTAGTTTTTTAAAAAATATTTTTCAAAAACATTTTATAAAATTTTGTCCAAACACATACTTTAAGTTCTTTTAACTTTAAAAACACTAAAATGTTTTGTAAAACGTGTCCAAACGAAGCGTTAGTTTTTAATAAAATTTGAGGGTGTAACAATATAATTATAAAAAAATAGTTCCAGGTAATTATCGGGCAATTGCGAATTCAACTGAAATAAAGAGGCCAAAGATGCTAGATGCTTTTATTTGGTATCATTGATTATATTGTGAAGACAATCAAATAAGATTCCAAAGTCAAATTTGGGTTCCTTAATTGCCGATTCTTGTACTTGTGTAAGCAATTGACCAATGAGTATATTCTAAGACGACTGTCGAATTCTGTCATATTAATATAAAACTGGTCAAGTTAAATACTTCCAATTATTCAATTCAATTAATCGCAATTATTTATTTGGCGTTTTGTTTACAACGTCTACATGCGTTGCACTTGCTAGTAAGCTCCATAGTTGGTGTAGAACCCCGGTGCAAAGAATGGAGTATGTTCCAAAACCATTTGATTTGCATTCGAATTGTCAAATCCGAGTCGAACAAGAATATGTTGAACTCTTTTTTGAGTTGAACTCAAGCACATATTATATTTAATAGTTTGGGATTCACTCGCAAGTTTTAATATAATATAAGTTATTACCAAAACTTATAGATAATAGTGTAGCAGTGCAATTTCAACATTTTAGCCCGAATATTACAAACCAAGAAATATTATATGTTAAATAAATATATTTCAAAGTTTTCGATATAGTTTCAATAACTCAAAAAGCATGTTTAAACATAAACTCAAAAATTTAAGTGTCGAGATTGAATATATATTCTTCGAGCATTAAAATTTAACTCATAACACCCCTGCATTTCAAACATCTTTTAGAGTGATTTTCGAATATGCATGTGAGCATATACTAAAGGATTGAACGTTTGTCACTATAAAAATATAGAGATAATAGTGTGACGGTACAATTTCACTATTTTACGTGTTATAGCAGCCCAAATGACACTCTTCTTGGTAGGACACTATTACAACCTCAAATGACACACTCTTTTAGTATGACATCTATTGCAACCCCAAAAGATTTATATATTAAATAACTCTAGCTCTATTCGAGCTAAAAAAAAAATTTTAATTTCGGAGCTCGAATATATCCACTTCGAGCCTTAAAATTCACACCATAACACCCTTACACATCAAACATCTTTTAAAATGATTTCCGAATATACATGTGAGCATATATATGTACATATATACACATAATACGTACACATATGTTTGTTTACGTGTGACTTTGAGAAGCACAACCAAATGTCAAAACATCGAAAAATGACTTTGAAAGCACATACATAGCTGGGCCTTGTGTACTACGTACAAAGAGATTGTTGTCCGAAGCTCATGTCTTCTAACCAGCGTATGACCTGTGTCTGCAGCTATTCCATAAATTACAATTACTTATAATAAAAACCTTTAATGAATTAGGGTGACAGCCTCCCAACGTCGTAGGGTCCGAAGCAAACCAAGATTATCAGAGGGGATGAAATACTATTAATTTAATAACGTAATCTAATATTCTCAGCACTCAAATAAAAGTTACATCGTCATTCTAATGAATTTGAAATAAGAAAAACAACAAAAGTTAACAAAGAAAAATAATAGAAAGTTAGATAGGAAAAAATTTTTATTAATTTAATAACGTAATCTAATATTCTCAGCACTCAAATAAAAGTTCATCGTCATTCTAATGAATTTGAAATAGAAAAACAACAAAGTTAACAAGAAAAATATGAAAGTTGATGGAAAAAATTTTAATTACAATATGGAATTAATTTAATTAAGCTGAGGCCATAATTGGTCTCCAAATCACACCACACAGATGGGATGAAGAATCAAAGATGCCAACGCTTGATAAAACAACCAACCCGGCTGGAGGGAGAGGGCCCAATTAGCAATTTACACGTGGCAATAATACAATGACCTGCCTTCCAACCCCCGGCTAATCCCTTTTTTAATTATTAATATTAAATATTAATAATAATGATAATAAGAAAATAAAAATTATTATTATTATTGTTTGAGTTCAACAATGCATGGGCTATAATTCCTCCCAAGAAACGGTCATCACATCATATGTATTGCATTGAAATAACATATAATATTATGTAATACATGTATTGTGCTTTATAAATACAGAATATGTAATAAAATATTGAATAAATTATAATCTGTTTCATTAAATTTCATACTGTTACAAACAATATATATAATCTTAATTCATTTGTAATGAATTAAGTAGTTTATTTCGTATTTGTTTACTAATATTAGTAAATTATAATTTTGTGAAAAAAAAATTACATGATTAATAAATTAAGAATTAAATTTCTGGTTTATATACATGTAATTACTTTAGAGAGTAGGGAGAAATAAGAAACCAAGAAGGAGAGGCCAATATTTATTTGTGCAAATCCCCTTATCAAATATTAACCCATAAAAACCCTTATCCTATCGTCTCCACCAAACCTTCACAGGATTTCATTTTCTGACCCAAAACTCAGCTCACAGTTCACACACTCTTCTCTTTTAACTTCTCCCCATCCTCTCCTCTTCTCTTTTCCATTTCTGAGCTACAACTAATATACATATATTTTCTATTCTTCTTGGCATTCATGTGTGACTTGGAATTAGCTTCTACTACATATAGATACATGGATATATAAGTTTCTTGATAGTTAGACAATCTTAGAAAGACGAGAAAGAAAGAAAGAAATGGCCCCCAAGTCAAGTAGAAGCAAGGGAAATAAAGCTAAATCAGAAAGGAAAAAGAAAGAAGAGAAAGGTGAGATTTTTTTTCTCGGAATCCATGAATCTATATACATATATAAATTCCTTGTTTATTATCGATTTTAACTATTGTTTCTTGATATCTTTTACTATATTTTGTAAATGCTGATTCCCTTTCCCGATGAGTTCTGTTTCTTGGTTTTGCAGTTGTGCCAAGTGTTCTTGATGTCACCGTAATCACCCCATACGAGAGTCAAGTTGTGCTCAAGGTACAATCTTTTGATATTGTTCTCTCTTCAAGGTATTAATCAACTAGGACTTAGTAGATTAACATAAAAGGTTGACATGTCTTGATTTGAATATTTTTTGAGAATCCCATTTCTCGATTATTATTGAAATGGTTTTTTTTTTTGTTGTCAATAATTGAAGGGCATCTCCACAGACAAGATTCTTGATGTGAAGAAATTGCTGGCTGTGAACGTTGAAATATGTCACCTTACAAACTATTCTCTTTCTCACGAGGTAAATCACAGACACACACACACACACACACATTGGTCTGTGTGTATTTCTTGATATTGAAAACATGGACTTAATTGTGGCTCCATGAATAGGTAAAAGGACAGAAATTGAATGAGAAACTAGAGATCACAAGCCTGAAGCCATGCCTGCTGAGAATTGTTGAAGGTAGGTCCAACTTCTACTCCTAGATGTACTATCACTTTTAATTTTTATTTTCTGGTGGTGAGGTGGTAAAAAAATTATTATGGTTTAATGGGTGATTTGAATAAAGCAATATACCATATCCTGGAATATTTGGTTGGTTATGCTGCAGGATCTTTTTCGATGACCTATTGCGGAGCTCCACTAAAAGATTTTAAACTTAGATTGATTTTTATGTGTTGCATTTAATAATTTTATCCCATTAAAATATGTGGGAGGGGGATAAAAAATGATGGTAGAAAATTCTATATTGGATTAAAATTGAGGTGAGACAAATATTTAGAATTTATATAAGTCACAGACATTTTTCAATCTATCATATATTTACTTGAAGGTACAAGTCCCATAACCCATTGCATTGCAAACAATTAAATGATTTTCATATGTATTGAGGAAACAAATTAAATAAGCATTACGATATAGCCGCCTCTATGCATTATTCCTTTTCAAGAATTAAAATGTGTATACACATGTTGCCACTCGCTTTCACCACGATTATTGTAGATTTAAATATAAAAAAGGAGACTTGTCAGTATATATAAATATATGTGTGTGTGTGATAAGAGCACATAAATTGATAAAGGGTAGCCAAATATCTTTTTTACAAGTCATGCAACTTAAATTGAATATATATATATATATTGGTATCGTGTTCACTGATCACGTGACACTTTCTGATACTGTTATATCAACAGATGTCCATGCAAATATTCATAGAAGATTCCATATTAGCAATTATATATATAT
>KQ988415.1:0-22485 GCA_001598015.1 Dorcoceras hygrometricum | reverse complement strand
TATATATATATATATATATATATATATTAAAAATCCTTTTTAAAAATGAAAATTTTAAGCTATAGCCTCGATTTAATGGGTTGGCTATATGTACTTGCTCATGCGTAGCATATCTTTCTTACCTACCTATGTAATTAATTGCCCACCAGATTTGAAAGCCATACTTAACAAGATTATATTCAAAGGTTGAAGTCTTTTCCAACAGTTCTAGGCTGAATGAATGAGACATGGGTTGTTTGTTTCGTGGAATGTTTGGTTTGGCTCTGTAAAAGTTAGGACCTATAAATTATTTTGGTGTATATTTATCTAGAGATGGGAAAAATACCGAAAATATCGGTATATCGTACTTATCGAAACGAATTTTACCGAAAATATCGAAATATTCGGTATACCGAAATTTTCGATATGGTATGATACCGTACCGACAATTTCGGTAACGGTATCGGTATAAATTTAAAAAATTTCGATATTTTCGGTATACCGAAATACCGATATATATATGTTAATATATATTTCGATATACATGTATATTTCGATGTATACCGAAATACCGATACATAATTTCGATAAAATCGGTATTTCGGTAAATCGGTATCATTTTTTTAATACCGCATTTTTCGGTATACCGATTTTCGGTATGGTACCGGTATCATTTTTTTCAATACCGAAATTTTCGATACGGTATACGGTATGATTTAAAAAATTCGGTATATCGTACCGAACCAACCCTATGTACCATATATCTTAAACATTTCATTGTGAAACAAAAGAGCTAATGTTTTATAAATATGAAATTTGTAGTCTATCTAACATCAAAGTCCTGAAATTCGGATCGGATGGTATCTGGGGTGCGAGAGATTTGACTTATTGTTGATAGAATGCGATAAATTATAAGGGCCTTGAAAATGACTTTATGTGGAAAACGTGTTATTAAATACCTTAAATTCACTGGATGACAACCACGACTTTTCGGTCATGAAATTCTCTGAAGTAACATTTCGGCCGCTAATTCCACATTATTAACGGAAATGCCACTGTCACTGCAGAGGACTACACCGATGAATCACTTGCTGTATCTCACGTCCGGCGGCTCTTGGACATTGTCGCGTGCACGACGCGCTTCGGCAAGCCCAAGGGCGGTGGAACGGAACCTCGACCGAAGAAGAACAAAATCCAGCAGACCGCCGCCGTGGCACCGCCGAGAGATGGAGAGTTTCAGTCACCGGAGACTCCGCCGCCGCCGATATCGGAATTCTACGATATGCTGGCGATTCAGCCGATCCCCAAGCTCTCGGATTTCTACGAATTCTTCTCGTTCTCTCACCTATCTCCTCCCATACTTCGTGAGTTTACATCTTCCTCCACTGTTTCTATCATTGTATCTGGTTATCAGAAACTGAGTGCGTTATTAAAATGTCTCAGAATTAAAAAGAGTGGAATGTAATGGAGAAGTGCGGCGAGAAGGCGACTACTTCGCGACACAGGTGCTCTTGTTTGATAATGTTAAGTAGATTGATAATATTTCTCAACTTTTAATCTATGAATAGTTATAATGTATTAAACTTAATTAATATTCTGATATCTAATACTACTGTTATTAGTATCAAATTAAATTAAAAAACTAATATTATTAAATATGGAGTGGATATTGGTATTTGATTGCTATATATATCTTTAATTTGTTAGAATATTAGCTAAATACAAAAAATAATATCAAAAGTTACTTATCAACTTCTATATTGTGTTGAATATAGAATAATTATAATATGTTAAATTTAAATGATAATGTATATCTAGTCCAACTATTAATAGTGTCCTATTTAATATAGAAAAACTAATATAATTATTAAATAGGGAATAGAGAGAATATTGATAGTTGATTGCTGATATATATTTTAATTGTTACTACAAGAAAAGATATTAAAAATTGATTGATAAATTATCAACTTCTAATGTTAGCTTAATATGGAGGATGTATAATATATTAAATAATACTAAATCTAACAGTGTCCAACGGATTATATTAACTTATATAAGCAACTTACATGTTACTCTAAAAACACATAACAATCAAATAATATATTATAAATAGTTATAAATTAGTTTAAATAAGTAAACCAAAAAATGAATTAGTAATGACTAAAAATGAATGAGACGAAGATATGAATAATTATGAAATCGAACAGAGAAACATTCGATAATGTGATAAAATTTTAGATGAAAATTATAGTAATAATTAACATGGGAAAAAGGTGATTTTGGTTCTCTATCTTTAACCGTTTTCATGTAACTACTCAAACTTCATTATTGATCCTTTAATTTTTAATTTTATCTATTAACATGGGGGAAAAGTGTTTTTAATTGTGCATTTTTTACTATTTGCTTATAGATTATATTTTTTTATCTAATGACGTTTAATTCCAAGTAGGATAAAATTATGTTAACTTAAAAAATTCCCAAATTTCTTGTCATGTCATCAAACTAATTTCGTCTCGTTAGCAATTTAACGTCAAAGTTGGTCAATTCAATAAAATCGGATAAAATAGGTAAAAATTAAAAGTTAAAGGATGTTTGACCAGTTATAGGACCAATTGAGAAAACCAAAATGACATTTTCCCCTAATTAACATACTAATTAAAAACTAATTGAAAAAATCATTTATATAAAGTAATGAGAGAGAAAAATCTAATTAATTTAGGCATATATGTAGCCTACAGGTGTATTACCCATAAATAGCAGTATAAAACAACCTCCAGACCCCTCCTAGGAATGGCAGTATAAACTCCTAGAAAATGGCAGTATAAAATTTTGTAGATGACTACAGTGCATTATAAAAATAATATTAAAAAATATAAATTATTAATTAATGTAGTTAATATAAAAATAATATTAGAAAATATATATTATGAATTAATGTAATTAATATAAAATATACTTTTAAAAAGATAATAACCAGCAATAAAAAGGAAAATTCTATTGAACATAATACTCGCTTTATAATTATACTTAAAAATTGTGATTTAACTTTATTACCATTCTTAAGTTAAATAACCAACAATTTCAAACTTGCAGTTTACATATATATTTAATATGGTAAGTTTGAAGATAATATGCACATAAAAGTTTTAATTTTGTTTAAAAATATCTGAAATGAGTTAATTTATATCATACAAAATAAATACAGACGTGTTAATACACGTATAGCATTCTAGTTATTACAAAAGTGCATCACTGTTACATACTTACAATGCTTGTTCTAGTATGCAAGTTTGGAGTTTGTTGTAATAAGCAGAGAGGTTCAAACTAGTTCTGATCTAAGTCTCATTTTCATTATCTTCTGCTTAAGAAAGATTTTAATTTATCCAAAAGCTGTTAAGTCATTTGGATCGTGCCTTATCTGATATAATACTTGACTGTTATAAGATGCTATTTTTATATTGTTGCAGATAAAAATATGTAATGGAAAGACAATACAAGTGATGGCAAATGTGAAAGGGTTCTATACCTTAGGCAAACAAGTTGTGCATAGCCATTCTTTGGTGGATCTTCTGCAACAACAGAGCCAAGCTTTTGCCAATGTGAGGATTTCGACATGATTTTGTCACTCCAAAATTGAAATGTGTTTAGATTTTTTGGTATTGGACAATGAATTGATAGTTTTGATGCAGGCATATGCATCCTTGATAAAAGCTTTTATTGAGCACAATAAGGTAACCTCTTATTTGGTTATGTAATTCTCATTCAACCAAGGTTATAATGGAAGGAGAAATGAGCTGTTTTGGTATTCTTTTTCAGTTTGGTAACCTACCATATGGTTTCCGTGCCAATACCTGGCTTGCTCCTCCATCTTTTATTGATTCTACACCGAGATTCATACCACTTCCTACAGAGGATGAGAATTGGGGAGGAGATGGTGGAGGCCAGGGAAGATACGGAGTGTATGATAGTAGACCATGGGCTACAGATTTTGCAATATTGGCTAGCCTTCCTTGTAAAACTGAAGAAGAGAGAGTGGTTCGAGATAGAAAAGCATTTTTGGTTCATAATCTTTTTATTGATGTCGCCATCTTTCAAGCGGCTTCATCCATACGAAAAGTGATGGAGTCCGCTGCTAATGACACTGCAAATTTTCTTCCTGGTTCAGTTCTGCATGAGAGTCGCGTTGGAGACCTTTGTATTTCGGTGAAAAGGGGTGACGTGGTTGCAAGCTTGAAAAGGGAATCGAAGAGATTTGGCTTTAAAACCTCTAACCATTCTGCTGAAGGAATTTCTCCACAAGATCTACTTAAAGGAATAACTGCAGATGAAAGCGTTGTCATACATGTTAGTATCTCATTTTCTGCACAACTATTGAACTTTTTGGCTGGCAAACTATTTTTTTTGGCTTACTTTGTTGAACCTGATTATTATGTCTTTTAGAATAGAGTTAGTGATTAATGATCTTCGCTCACCGCCAAAAGGAAATTGGAACTGTTAAACATTGACATTCATCTTTAAGTTTAATACTATTAGTTTATTTTGTTCCACTTTTTAAAGTAAAAGTTCTGAAATGATGGTGCGCCTAATCCAGGATTAGGTGAACTTATATACTATAACTCCCTTTTTTGGCAGAAAATGTGTCCGGAGAGAATAAGGAGTTAATCCGTGTCTTATTTACAGGAGCTTGTCATGGAGAAGAAATGGATAAGCTCAATATTTTGTACTTCCGATATAAAATAAGAGCCTGATTGTGTCTCCTTTTGATTTCTAAAAAAAATTATTGTGGATTCAATAAATTTCAACAGTGAGGGTCAGTTTTGATAATCATGAGTATGTATGATGCTAACTTTGTTTTCCGAGCGCACACTATATGATGAATTGCATTCCTTAGTTTTACATCATTGCCCCTAATTCTCTCTTCTTCATCTGGGTGACCTTCGTTATTCGTGAGAGTGAAAAATGTCTACTTCTTTTCAGGATACTTCTTCTTTGGGTACAGTAGTTGTGAGGCAGTGTGGCTACATTGCAACAGTTGAGGTTGTTGGAGATGCTAAAAGGGGAGGGAGCCGTATTCAAGATGTTCAAATTGAGAATCAAGAAGATGGGGGGTCCAATGCACTTAACATTAATAGGTTGTGTGACTCGTCTTTGTTAGTTGCAAATGCATGCTTCGCCTAATGTGTTTGACTGCATTGCTAGAACTTCCAATTGCTCAGTTCTTCGCATCTGCTACACTAACATTCACATTGTTCAGTTGAAGCATCGCTTACAATAGATTCTACAATTAATTGCTGTCTGATAAGGAATTGGTGGCGAATAAATGGAGGAGTGTTGGCACCTTAACCTGTAGATGTAGTTCGTAGTACGATATACCTTTTATAAATTCATTTCAATACCTAAGTGGGGTGGTTTCCTTGTTATATCCAAAGATGTATCCAATGATTTGTTGTTTTCTTACTGGATGTGCGAATTTTTTCTCCTTCAGCTTCTCGCGAATAAGAGAATTCAAATTTGAATTTCAACTCATTTGAATCTATATTGAATAGATATTCATTCTTTTCCACATAAAGAATTTGACATTTTGACTTATTTCCTTATTGATGTATTGACAAGTGTTTCAATAATTTACAGTTTAAGAGTGATGCTTAATGAGTCATGCACTGAATCATCTGTCAGAGGCTCCACTTTCCAGTCTGATTTGATTGATGTTGACGCTTCAAGATGTCTGGTGCAAAAAGTGATAGAGGATAGTATGCGAAAGCTCGAAGATAGTCCTGCTGTGACAAGAAGTTCTGTCAGATGGGAACTCGGTTCTTGTTGGGTTCAGCATCTAAAAAAGCAGGAAACACCTGCAGATAAAAGTTCTGGTGATCATAAGGGAAACAATGAGGTAATCAAAGGACTCGGGAAACAATTTAAAATGCTATCGAAGAAGGAAAAACAAAAACCTGCTCCTAGCCTGACAGAGGAAGAGAATTGTGCTGGATCCAGCAGCCCAGAAACGGAAGTTAAGATGGGGGAGTCAAAGATCTTTGAGTCTACATCTGAGTTGCTGAAATATGTTCCAGAAGAGGCCATTTTACGTTTGAAAGAAAGTGGGGTCGGTCTTCATACGAAGGTATTATTTCTTTAACATGACCAAAGTGTAAGAAAAATGGTTCCTGACCCAACGATTCTCTTCACAGCTTTTAACTTGTAATTTTAAACTGGATTCAAAAGAATAATCAAATAGTTCGTTTTTACTTCTCCAATGCTGATCTCTGGCCTCCAAGAGAATGAGATCTGCAGGGAGAAAGGAAAGAGAATGGGGGTATTCAGCTGGATAAAAATCAGATAAGGACTAGATAAATGGAGCATAAATGGCTGTTTTTGTATGTGTATCTGGTTACACTGTAATTTTTACTTGAGGGGAGCCCTTCATTTTCGGATATCCTTTCTTCATCATCTCTACCTCCTCCACTTATTTGTTGTCGTCTTCCAAGTAGTATATGTGCTTTCTCATAAATAATTGCCTATCGTACACATCTTCTTTCCATCCTAGCATACGAGGTTCTAGTCTTCTAGAAAACCTTTGAAGTTGAAACTCGTACTTGAGATTGTTATCTATTGCTGGAAGTACCAAACAATCACAAAAGTAGGATGTTTGACTTGGATGGGTGGGGAAGTACAAATTCCTATTCTTCCTCTATTTATGTCTCTCGACTTAGTAGGAATATGTGTCCTTGATGGCATTTTAGGTGCCGTAAGGTTATAATCTAGATTGATGAATTGATTCTCTTAGTCTCAGAAAAATGTAGTGGGTTGTGGCCTTTGTCTGCTGATAATGAGTACCTTCAGAAATTGTGGCAGTTCTTGGGGTGAAAAGTATGAAATTCCACTACTTCCTTTTGTAGGTAGTGGATGTAAATTGATCCGCTTGGCCGCCAAAAGCAAGATGGGTGAAGTACTCAGCTTGAACAGTTTTAGCTAACACGTCAAGCACTACTGTTTTTATTTTTCCTTCAATGTTTAAGATAATTCCATGGCACCGGCCCTTAATTATTCACTGCTTCAACACGCAGTCAGTGGATGAGCTGGTCAAGATGGCACAGGGATATTATGATGATGTTGCGCTGCCTAAGCTGGTATAACTCGCTAATCTATCTAGTCATAATGAATTGTTGGAGTTCTTCTAATGAATGAGGTTATTTCTTTCCTTTCTCAGGTCACAGACTTTGCATCATTGGAACTTTCTCCAGTAGATGGGCGTACATTGACTGACTTCATGCATCTTAGAGGACTACAAATGTGTTCGTTGGGTCGTGTGGTGGGTGAAATCTCTCTCTCTGTGCTTGTGCACATGTGCGCTCATAGTTTCGCTTGAAATGCTCATATTTTAAGTTGGATAAATATTATTGCTTCGAACAGGTTGAACTTGCAGAGAAGCTTCCTCATATACAATCTCTTTGTATTCATGAGATGGTTACTCGAGCCTTTAAACATGTGCTTCAAGCTGTTATTGCTTCTGTTCAGAATGTGGATAGTATATCCACTTCAATAGCCACAACCTTAAACTTCTTGCTAGGATCTTCTGAATGCAAAATTTTTGACGCAAAAGATCAAAGTCGAAAATTAACATGGCTGCGTGTATTCCTGAAGAAAAAATTTGGTTGGGAGCTGAAAGATGAATTCCGTCATTTGAGAAAGTTATCTATACTCAGAGGCCTTTGTCATAAGGTTCTACCTCAACTCATCCTACTAGATCCTGTATAACTTGGAAGGGTTCATTAAGTTTTCTCTTTTTCAGGTTGGGTTAGAATTGTTTCCTAAAGACTACGATATGGACAGCTCCACTCCTTTTAAGAAATCTGATATCATCAGCTTGGTACCAGTCTGCAAGGTTGGTGCAAGCAACACTAATAAACCTAATCAAGTATCTGGTAATCTATTATAACTTCTTTTGACTTCAAAACTACAGCATGTAGTGTGCTCTTCTGCTGATGGGCGAACTCTATTGGAGTCGTCCAAGATTGCACTTGACAAAGGGAAGCTAGAAGATGCTGTTAAATATGGAACAAAGGTACTGTAGTTTTTCCCTGTATGTAAGTGATTTGTGCGGTTCTCATGTCTCCACTGGTAAATATTCACGCCTGCTTTGAACTTAAGGCTCTGGCAAAGATGATCGCTGTCTGTGGTCCATATCACCGAACAACTGCAAGTGCTTACAGTCTTCTAGCTGTTGTGTTGTACCACACTGGAGATTTTGATCAGGTGAAAGTTTATCAACTTTATTTTGAAGTAAATAACTTAATTATATCAATGAATGCTTCATTTTTCCTCCTTCCTGTTCAGAAATATAATCAGTGAACTGACTAAATTCGGTAAATAAATCAATGGCGTATGGATGTGAAAGCGACGTTAACATTATATGAATTTAGTCAAAACTTGCAAAGAGATTGTGATAATCCTGACAGAACATTTTAAATATGAATCTCCATGACGAAATATTGTGTTATGATGGTTGTCAATTCAATAGTAAAAGAACGACAGTCTGGTTGTAGTGCTCGTAATAGCATACATCAAAGGCCGAAAAAGAACCGATACAAGTTCCTGATAAAAACTTTCTTTTATGTTCAACTACCTCACATCATTACCGATCTTATGAAATAGTCAATGATTTAAGTATTATCAGGAATTCCATAGAGCAATATTATGTAGAATCATCTAGCTTTCTCAAGGATGTAAGGCCTTTTTCCGAAAGTAGAAGGTGCCATGATATAGTGCATGCACAACCATGTGTACTTAATTTTCCGGAATGCAAGGATATTCAAGTTAATTGTCTCTTACTTGTTGCTTTATAGGCGACCATATATCAGCAAAAGGCTTTGGATATCAATGAGAGGGAGCTTGGGCTTGATCATCCTGATACAATGAAAAGCTATGGAGATTTATCAGTGTTTTATTATCGTCTTCAACACATTGAGTTGGCTTTAAAGTGAGTTGGATATGATTATTAGATTTTCAAAGTGATTTTTTCATCTGGATTTGTGTTTGCTTTCATATCATGATCTTATAAAAGGTGAATCCTAATAACTTCTGTGTTTGAAGTTACAAAGCTTGATGTCCTGGAATTAATTTTATTCCTGTTTGATCTGTAGTCAGCCTTTCATCCAAAGGGGTATTTCAGCTTCTAAACTGTGTGCTGTTAAACTTCTTTCGTCAGACATGCAATATTCTGGTCTATGGAGGCAACTTTTAAAATATCTTGGGATTCATATCTTTCTGATCTATATTTTCATGATCAATCTGGTGATCAGCGTCATTCTTCAGTACAGAGTTAGTTTGTTAAAACAGTATAGATATTTCTTATCGTATTTGGATTTTACTTATTTGTGTTTGGATTTTACTTATTCTTAATTGATTTTCTCTCCTATTTCCTGTCTTTCTTCCTTCAGCGCAAAACTTCTTACATCTCTTCATGTTCATAACTTCTTAACCGTAACTTCAATTTGTTCGTCTATAAGCAGATATGTGAACCGTGCACTTTACCTTCTTCATTTTACATGTGGACTCTCTCACCCAAATACGGCTGCTACATACATAAATATGGCTATGATGGAAGAGGGTATGGGCAATGTTCATGTCGCTCTCAGATATCTGCATGAAGCCCTCAAATGCAATCAAAGATTATTAGGTGCAGATCACATACAGGTAGGTGACTTCTGTTTCTTCGATGTCTCAAAATCAGATATGCACAAATCCATCATTTACCGTGTGATGAACATATTCAGACTTTCCATGGATACACTACTAAGTAAAGACAAATAACATGCTTCTTATTTGCACGCATTGATATCATGCCCATGCTTACCGAAAATTAATGGAGCCTGACATTTATATTATTATCACTATCTGACAGACTGCTGCTAGCTACCATGCAATAGCTATTGCATTTTCATTGATGGAAGCATATTCCCTGAGCGTGCAGCATGAACAAACTACATTGCAAATTCTGCGGTCTAAAATGGGTGCAGAGGATCTCCGGACTCAGGTTCACAAATATAAACTTATGCTTTCCTCTTGCTATAAGGCTTACATTATTAGCTTTCTATGATTTGCGCCATGCTGAAAGTTGGGAATACCTTTGTCCTTGTTTCCTGATGTGTACAGCAATTTTTCTTCTCCAAGTTGAGTGACTTTGGAACATTCAATTTGAACTCGTCTACAAGGCTCAATTGTAGAATTGTCTATTCTTAAGTACATGCATATTATATGAATATATTATATGCTGAAAGTTTTGCTCATAAATATTGGAAATCCAGGGAATCTTCTGCCAAAAATTTTATTCGTGAATGAATCTTCACACAGACACTCGTAACTTTGGCTGCTTGCTATGAGGTTTAACTGATCTATGAGATCTTTAGTTAAGCTGGGTAGATAATATTTCTTAGTACATGCAGGATGCTGCTGCATGGCTTGAATATTTTGAATCAAAAGCCTTGGAACAGCAAGAAGCAGCACGTAGTGGGACTCCTAAACCAGATGCATCTATCGCCAGCAAGGGCCATCTCAGGTATCCACATGGTGCATATATTTTACTTAATCTTTCACCTTCCATATCATGGAAAACGTATAAAATCAAAATTCTTGTGCAGTGTCTCAGATCTCCTAGATTATATAAGTCCTGATCAGGAGCCAAAAGCAGCTGATGTTCAGAGGAAACGGCGTTCGAAGGTATTCTCTTTTTCATAGCTTGAAGCTAGAACCTTTTAACGGTAAATTTAACCAATATGCAGATCACTATTGAAAACCGCTGGTGAAATTGTTATTTGAATGAAAATCTGTTATGCTGTGGTGCATGTCATTTCTCTGAGTTGATCTCCACTTGGTAAATTATGTTTGCCGACTACTGTAATACTAGTAACTTCTGCCCCTGGCATTCAACTCTCTAATAAAACTTAGCTTCTTCCATGATCTTTTTATTTTCTGAAAAAATATTTCACTTTGTTATATAAGATAAGCGTTCGTTATTATGATCATTAGCTTTTCTACTGGATAGATTAATAGTTTGTTCTTCTGTGGCTACAACTTTACCTTCTGCAATATTCTCTTCTAGGTTTTTCCAGTTACTGAAAAATCCCAACTAGAGCAGCAAGAGGGAAAAGGTGAAAACACCATCAGCAATGAAAATGTAGAAATCAGTACAACCGAAGAAAGTAGCAGTGAAGAGGAGAAGTCAGATACCAAAACCTCCCAAGCACCAGTCATTATCGCTAACGCTAATTTCGTACATCCATATTCAGAAGAAGGGGTTCAAGAATCGAACTCGGAAGGGTGGCAGGAAGCCAACTCGAAATCACGGCCCGGCAATGGAGCTGGTAGAAAGTTCAACAGAAAGCGTCCAGATCTTGCCAAGATAAAGGTAGATCATTCTAAAGGTGGCAGTTATGTAAAGGAGGTTAGCTCACTAGGGGGTAAGGCAACACTCAAGACAGTTCCTGCTGAAGTTCAAGTAAAGTGCATGCAAAACTTTTGATGTCCAGAAGTTCCGCATCATTGACAAAAGCTTCTCCAGCTCCTTCCACTCTCATAGCATCAAAATCATTGTCTTACAAAGAAGTAGCCGTGGCAGCACCAGGTACCGTTCTAAAGCCCTTTCCGGAGAAAGTAGAAGGATTAAGTGACGTACAATCTGACAATCAGTTGTCCATTAGTCCAAAAGAGACAGCACAACATGATGGGAGTGCAGGAGTTTTTGTAGAAAACTCATTTCCAGATCCCAAAAATGCTGAAGGGGACACTCAGGATCTAGTTGTTGAAGCTACATCCGAGTTGGCAAATTCTTGTTCAGATACTGAAGATAATTCATGTCCTGACAACCAGGACAATTCTGTAGAAACAAACGGACGCAAGCTTTCAGCTTCTGCCGAACCATTCAGTCCAGGTTCCTACACTTCAAAGCCTCCACTAAACTCAAGTTCTGCATGTAGTGTCTATGATGTAGCAGCCAGCCAAGGTCCACTCACAGACCCAATAGGGTTTCAATCAGTTGCTGTTAGAATTCCTTGTGGTCCAAGATCGCCTGTGTATCGTAGAGCAAGCCATGCTTTCTGGGTCAGACATGGATTTCCAAATTACCGAATCCCAGTTTCTGAATTAAATGGTTTTACCATGAATCCAAATGCACCTGCATTTGTTCCTAGAGGTGCATGGCAAATGAATTCAGCTACTGAAGATTCAAAACCTGAAAATGATACCAATTCATATGACAAAAAGGTGGATACAGGTTCCAAAGGAGATAATCTCGTCGCACAAGTGACTGAAAGGTCCAAGAAAAACGGCTCTGATGCAGTGAAGGGAGAATTAGCTAGGCAGATACTTCTAAGTTTCATTATAAAATCAGTACAGAATTCTTCTGATTCCACTAGCATCACTACTCCTATTAGTGACAAGAAGTATGACTATTCTGTTGATTCTGCTGAAGCAATTGCAAATGACACTGCAATCATAAAGATATTTGATGGGAATGACAGGAAAACTCATCAAATGGAAGACACAAATAAGAGCGAGACAAGAGACAGCGAAGGATTTACGCTTGTAACAAAACGTAGAAAAAACCGGCAGCAACTCCCAAATGGTGTGCATGGCTTGTACAGTCGACAATCAATCTGTGCTTCTGTGAGGTGAGCAAGAGCATACCGCAAGATTGAGACGATCATTTTACGCTTCTTCATTGACAAACGCCAGAGGTGTGTGCCTTCACTTGAAAATTTAAGGTGTGGAAATGTTCAAGATACAGCATGGTGTTCGATTGGTTGAGAGCTTGGTGGTTTTTCACCTGATTTTTTTGGTCAAATGTTCCTATAAATTTGTTACTTCTTTTGCTCTTTTGCAGTTTAGTTCTAATTCTCAATGAAGACACCATTTCTTGATGGATTGATCAGTTTCCCAAGGACAAGCTCCTGTATTCTTTCCATAATGTTCAAATAAGTTGTTGAATAATAAGCCTGGAAATTTTCTTACTTGAGATCTGATAACTGCGACAAAAAATTTTCATTTTGAGGTTTCCCCATGAATAATGTTAAACTTCTCAGTATAAAGAGAACTTGTATCCAAATTTGAACCCGACTGGAAATTTTCCAACATGTGTAGGGAGTATTTGTATTCCTTCCCCCATTATATTTAATTAAGGGTCGAATGTAACTGACCGCAATGAATATTTGAAAATGTCAAATACTATGATATCATTGTGTACTCCATCTATGGACAGCGAAAGAAGATCATCGAATTTAGTGGAATTCTCTAAAATTAATCTGTATATTTTTTCAAACTCAGTAACATTATTATAGAAAAGTTTAGAAATGTGTAAACAATGTCATATATGGATATTTCTTTAGAATATTAATTTGAATATTCCGAAGACTTAATCTCCACCCTAGAATTGAATCGATCTTAACATTTCCATTCTATGATTGAGTAGTATTAATAGGTAGCTCCCTCTCATTTGGAAGCCATCCAAGTTTAAGAAGCATTTAAGCAACAAAGAATTTCTCTTGTTGTCTTACACTCTAGAGTTGGTTAAGACACACTTGACTTCTTTTCTCGAAGAGATCTTAAGTGCCCATTTGTTCGAGTTCAAAGAATTAAGCATGTGATAAGTGATATCATGTCAGGTGATTTCATAAAAAAAATATCCAAAATTGTTACATTCTCTTCCTAATACGAACAATGACTACGTAATATAAATGGCTTTTTCCGAGTTTAGTTACATGTTTTGTAACTCAGTGAATCATACATATGGTCTCAGCTCTAATCCAATTGTAGTAATAACAATAATGGTGTGAAGTACCAATGTTAGAAATTGTACAACTACCAAATTATTACGTCTAATTATTTCTAAGTAGAATAATAATTATTACTATATGATAATGTCTTAACCAATATGTCATATCATCAATTCAATATGGATTAGATTAGATCACTGTTTTCACTTAAATCTTACCTCGGTTATATATGGAATTTACTTTGCACTCATTTCATATAAATAGGCTGGGAAAGAAAAAAAAATGGATTTGTCACAATCTATGCTATTTCAAAAATCCAACTAATGTCCTTTTGCCTCCAAGGAGTTAACTGTCCTGTAACCTCAAATGGAATTTAATTTCTATACTTGCCATTCCCAATATTTTGTTTTTGTTTTTACCCTAAAACCTATAAATGATCTAGGCTCCGATTATCCTAATCATATTGTACATAATAAGTAAATTAGAATCTCTCGAATAAATAAAAGAAGAAGAATCTCTCGACACGAATATATAAATAAAAGAAATACTGAGAATAGTTTTAAACCATTTACTAAAACTTGGATTAATTTAAATTCAAATATTAACATAAAATAACAAATATTTCAGTGGCTAACCCTCAGTATAGGTCAGAGGTCACTTGATCTATACAGGTGGTAAATCGAGGGATATATATGAGTAGGCATAGACCCGAAGGAGATGATCCATATAACGGACCCAGAGAATACACCCACAATATTCGGTGGAGAATATGCTCCACACGAGAATCGAATCCGTAAAGACGGTGAAGTTACTCTCACATCACCCCAGGTCTTACGAACTCGTCTGTGTCCCTGGACACGACTTCATTTGATTCTTATTTCCTCGAAGATGTATCTTTTTATAATGTACTTTTTTTGTTGTATTTTTTTTAAATAAAATGTCAAATTCGGTCCCTAAAATCAGGGAATCAACTAATTACTCGGTCTACCTATTAAAAAACAAATAAAATAAATACGATAATTTTATGGTCATTTAAAAAAAAGGCACAGTTACATGCACAAAGTGGCTACACTATGATAGTAGCAATAATTAATTTATTAAATCCAAGGAAATAATTACAGAAGCCAATAATGAAGACTAATATATTAAGAGAAAGAATTACTTATTATAATTATCTCTTGGTGAATGAAGCGGAAACAAAGGCAGAAGCTCCGGCGGGTCGGATCCTCTCGGAGTGCTTAACGGGCTTGGGTGCAAGTAATAACCCTTTTCAGCAATGGCTCTGTCTTCATCTTCCAGACCCGATCTCGGAGTATTCGGGCCACCACGCGCCGCCAAATACTCCAACGGCGAGACCGGCGAGGCCATAACCATATTCTCCAACATGAAACTCCGGTGAAGGCTTCTCGGAGAAGAAAAGGGAGAATGCAACAGGGTAGCAGGACTGGAGCCGCCACTGACGTTGTTGTTGAGCCTGATCTCCAGCTTCCTCGCGGCCGTTGGCCTCCTTTCGTGGAGCTTAAATGGGGGTCTCCGGGGACCCATTTCTGCTGAGGTTGCTTTTCCGGTGAGTCTTTGTACGACGGCTCGGAATGTCGACGGGTCGGCTTGGACGAAGGTGGTGTTCGGCATTGAGTTTGGGTCGGATACGTTGGGGAAGGCGGGATAGAATGTGGGTGGAAATGAAGGGCTGGAGCTTGAATTGTTGTTGGAGGAGGAAGAAGATGAAGCAGCCATTGAAGAATAATTACGAAGCTGAAAATGGAAGCGGGAAGAAGAAAGGTAGATTGAATAGAGAGTGTAACAACGCTACTTTTATTTACACTATCACATCTAACATACACTATGCTGCATTCTAGGTCTTTATCCAACACAATTGTTAACATTAAGTTAGTCTTATGTATAGGTCAGAGTTGATCCATATAAATTTCAAATTGAGGGATATATATACGTAGACAGAGATATGAGAGAGATGACATATATAACAGATCGATACTCATAGGATATATATAACAGGTCGACTCAAAGCATAACTCATATTTCAGACTCTCAAGCCTTTGAAATCCCTGACGAGAATTGAAAATATGAAGTTAGAGAAGAGAATCTCATATCATTTCAAATCTTATCAACTCGTCGATGCTCGTGATCTATGAACGTTATATTCTTTTATCAATGTGGAGATATTGTTGAATATAATATTAACATAAATATAATAGATATAGGTGGAAGCCACGAAAAATAATTGAAACGGGAAACGAGGAGTGGACTTAGAACAGATGAAATAATTGATGGATTGTATCAGAAATTGTACCATCCTAATGCATACATGTATTTTGTTTTCTTTCCCCCCGATTATTGTGGATATTATCCACATTTTTTTTTTATTTTAGCTTCATTTCTTTTTCTTTTTTGATACAAATTTAAGAACTATATAATATTCAAGAAGATGAATTTATGCAAGCATTTGAGTCCACGACTTCAATTATAAGCTTATTTTTCAAAAAAAAAAAAATTCAGAACCAAATAAAACAAATTTACTCAAGCCAATAATTGGGAACGTGACGCGAATAAATATATCCTTTTTTTCCCACAGTTTTCCTCCATTTCTAAAATTATAAAAACAGCTTTTTGGGTTTTGTTTGTTTGCGAGAAATGAATATATCCATGTATTTAGTTTTCCTTGCTTTTTCAGTCTTCACGGGATGTGTTTCCTTCCTGCATTTTTCTGCTGCAATAGTATTAATTTGTAGTAATAAATAATATTTCATACCTTCCAACTAAATAATGTTCTGATGCCACTTTCTTATCCAATGAGACTAATATTACAAAACAGAGATATATAGATGTACTCTATGGTAGTAGGGTATGACATTTATGTGTAAAAAAAGTATCATTTCTTGGATTGTTAGTAAAAAATATATAGTCCCCATGTAAAAAGGTAAGTATCTTGATTTCATTTTCTCCTTATGGTTAGAGTTGGAAAGTTGTTACAATTTGATTCTTAACTCAAACCATATCAATTACATGTTATGCAAATGTATGTCCGATAACAAAGAACAATGGATATCAAGATCAGAAGCCAGAGGCCAACAGAAACGATCATCATGAACAAGGTGGCTATATCGCTAAGAATTCGGGAGCTATCGATTTCATTTCCTCCTTATAGTTGGACTTGAAAGTTGTTACGGTTGGATATGTAACTCAAACCATATCAATTACATGCTAGCAAATGCATGTCCGATAACAAAGAACAACGGGTATCAAAATCAGATGCCGACAGAAACGATCATCAACAACAAGGTGGCTACATCGCTGAGAGCTATTCGAGCAAACTCAACGGAAGAACGGTGGTGGACTAATTCAACACCCAACTGCAAACGCCACGGCATTGAGAATTGGGAGAAGCAATGGCGAAACCAGGGCAGGGGAACAGGGGGGGGCTGGGGGGGCTGGGGGGGCTGGGGTTATAGTATATATATATTTTTTTCATAAAATTATGTATATATTATACATATATATATATATGGGCCTTTAAGTGATCAGCCTGGGCTAAAACCTAGGTTAGACTCTGAAACGTTTCGCCCTGGGGAGAAGGTAAAAGTTACTAACAATAGGATGCAATGTCTTTTGAGATAGAAGAGTTGGAAAGGTATGGAAGATGCCTATGGAACACTCAATGGTTCAAATTTTGTGTGGGCGACACTATAATCGCATTTCTTGACTACTTTTGAAATTTTATATGATTGAAAATATATTATATACTTGTGTTAAAGACTTCAAATTGGGAAAGATTTGACTTACTCGCAAATACGGGATCAAAGCTTTTTTAAAATAGTTTATGATATCTTCAATTTTATTTAGAAAAGAGGAGAAATTTTCCTGTAACTAATTGACTTCAACTTCACTCAAGATTAAGTTGTTCATGTTTGTATATTTTTCTGACATAAAAAATATTTAGGTAAAAATATTTACTATATTTTCTGATTCATTTTCAAAACATATTCAAATTACAACCACGATATATATATTTTAAAACTCTTTACATATCGTCCCCAGTGACACAGGCGAGTTGGTAAGACCTGGGGTGATGTGTGAATAACTTCTCCGGCTTCACTGGTTCGATTCTCGTGTGGAACATATGTCTCACTGAAATATTGTGGGGGTATGCTCTGAAAATTCGTTTGTTATATGGGTCTTCTCTCCCGGGCCCCTACCTATTCGTGCATATCCCTCTATTTAACAATTTGTATGGGCCAATGACCCTCTGCTCTATACAGGGGTTAGCATGAGTTAACTTAAAAAAAAAAAAATTAAAACTCTTTAACTATCTTCATTTAATTGAACAGTTTACAACTACAAGGGACAAAGCATGCATGAGTCAGTGATTCAGATTGCAGAAATTAATGTTACAAGTCACCAGAAAATTAAATAAATAAACCCTCAATTTGAACAAGAATTTATTATATTTATTAACTAAATCTCTATGAAATTAAATAGCATCAATTCGATTTTAAAAATCTCGGTAATTCGTAGTTTTGTCTAGAAATTCTTTTTATCATATGCCATTTCTTGGCGTATAAGCAAAGTCAACAAGTTTCACTTTGCCATCTTAAAAAGATTTCCTAATGATTTCACGAAATTGCAATCATATAAATGGAGGCTCCATTTTACATATTCGAATTTCGGAATACCAAAATTAAGTGTCCTAATATATCATATGTAGACTATGTAATAAATGATATGATAACATTTGTTTTTCTTTTTCTTTTTAAACGTACTTATTCACTTACTAAAAGTCTATAAACTTAACAAAAGGAGCGGAAAAATGTGCTTTATAAAGAATAAGTTTAAATAGTATATCCTATTATATTTTTATATAATTCCAAATCTAATCAATAATACCCATCAAACAAACATTCAAAATTCACTAATTAAAATCATTTTCAATTATATTGTATTAAATACACTCCATATTACTCATAATATATTTATGAAATTTTAGTCTATTAATTAGCTAACCTCTTATATAGATCAGACTCCTTGGCCCATACATATTTTAAATTGAGAGATACACACGAGTAGGAAATGGTTCGGAGGAGAGAACTTATATAACGAATTAACTCTCGTAACATACCACATAATATTTCAATGGAGAATATGATACACACGAGAATTGAATCCATAAAACCGGAGAAGTTAATCCTACGTCACCCAAGTCTTACCAACTCGCCTAGTGGAGCCATAATATATTTATTCCTATTATGTAATATCTCAGTTTCTTTGTGATATTATCATTCGGTACTAGTTGGTTTTTCAAGAACGCTGTTAACGATATCATAGATCTGAAAAATGTTTGAACTGAGAATACAATAGAAGAGGTGAAAAGAGAAGCAAAAGTAAGTAAAAAGGTGTCCAAAAAGGAACAAGAAATTTCAAGAAGTGCATCAGCAGTATTGTCATCCTTTTATTTCTCCATTTCTCTTGTGATATTACTATCTTTTGGGATGTAAATAAACCAGAAAACAGATAAATCAGAAGAGACTGCAGAATTGAAATGGTTTGATTACAGAGAAAGATCAGCCAAGTCAAAAGTTCTTGAAACTGCCTTGCACCAAGAATCCACCTTCTTCTTCCTCAATTCGTCGTCCATGATAGGGAAAAACTTGGTGTCCTTTTTCGCCTTCTCGCCACAAGAGAATATTTCGTTTTCGGTCCAAACACCAACAGCTAATCCAGCAGCATATGCCGCCCCAAGAGCTGTCGTCTCTATATCAGCTGGCCTCACAACAGGGGTTCCTAGCAAGTCAGCCTATACATTTGGAAACCACAGCTTTTAGGATTCGATTTCGTAGCTGTGTTCTAAAGAAAACGTTAGGAACCAGAGAAGCAAGAAAATATAGAATACCTGAATTTGCATCAGTAGATTGTTGACAGTGGCACCACCATCCACCCGAAGTAAAAACTCCCCTTTCTTCTCCTTAGCCTCACCCTTCTCTCCAGCATCCTTGCTCATGGAATCCAACACGTCTTTCACTTGAAAACACATGCTCTCCAGCACTGCTCGAGCAATGTGGGATTTGTTTGTAAACCTCGTGATTCCTATACAAACCCCACGAGCATCATCTCGCCACCATGGTGCAAACAGTCCGTTAAATGCCGGTACAAAGTATACCCCGCCAGATGAGTCAACCTGCAAAGCCAACTCCTCAATCTCACTTGCAGTCTTGATTATGCCTAGACTGTCCCTCAGCCATTGAACTGCTGCACCAGCTATGGCAATCGATCCCTCTAGTGCATAGTTGACGGGGGCTTTAGGCCCGAGTTTATAAGCCAAGGTGGTCAGAAGCCCATGTTTAGACGGTACTATCTCTTCCCCGGTGTTGAGAAGTATAAAAGCACCGGTCCCATATGTGCTTTTAGCTTCTCCTTTCCGGCATGCTTGCCCCACCATCGCTGCATGCTGATCGCCAAGACATCCAGAAATCGGGATGCCAGCGATCGGCCATCCTTTGCTTATATCCCCGATTATCTCAGCATTACTGATAATCTTAGGCAAGATCTCAGCTGGGATCCCCAGAGTATTCAAAGTTTGTTTATCCCAATCTAGTGTTTTGAGGTTCATTAACATGGTTCTTGAAGCATTCGACACATCTGTGA
This sequence comes from Dorcoceras hygrometricum, assembly GCA_001598015.1. Lineage (NCBI taxonomy): Eukaryota > Viridiplantae > Streptophyta > Magnoliopsida > Lamiales > Gesneriaceae > Dorcoceras > Dorcoceras hygrometricum. The sequence goes on along the minus strand of KQ988415.1, from coordinate 2,086 downwards.
CATGTAAACCATTTTCTTTACCTCCTGTCAAATTCCAAATCAACCATGTATCTATGGTGCCAAACAATGCATCTCCTCGCTTCACCGCCTCCTTTATGGCATCCACATTTTCCAACAACCACAACAACTTCAAAGCACTGAAATAAGTGCTTATTGGCAAACCACATGTCTCTACAAAATGAGTTCTTCCACCCGGTAACTCTTTCTCCAATTTTCTAGAAGAAAAAAAAAACAAAAAAGAAATCACACCAGTGTTATTATCAAACAATAAAGAATCTAAGCCAAGCAAACCAGAATTGGCCATTTGACAATTGGAACATTATTTCTTCACGACCAATCTCTTTGCGAGTAGTGGTGCTCCATGATACAAAGTTTGCATTTGATAGTTGTTAATCCAGGGATGATTATGATTTGTGAATGAAAATCTATGCTTTTTTTCCCAATAAAAGTCCATTTCAGAACAGAAATTCTCACCAAGATGACAAAAGTCATCATAGCAAATAAATCTTTGATCTAATATTGAAAAATCACCTGCAGATAGAACTGGTGCGTGCATCCATCCATACAATAGCATTGTAGAGAGGGGAGCCGGTGGATTTGCTCCACACAACAGTTGTTTCTCTCTGATTCGTAAGACCAATGGCTTTCAATCCACTATCAACATTATAGCCTGCAGCTGTGGATTTATCAACAGCCTTTGCAATACAAAGCCTCACGCTTTCGAGGATCTCCATTGGATCATGTTCAACCCATCTATACAAAACACTCAAAATCAAACACTTCCGTTTTTTTTTCTCCATCCGTTCCAAAATGATACTTCCCACTCGAAAAAACCAGATTCACCATTACTGTTTTTAAATCATATTAAGCATATATGAATATGGCTCTGAAACTGGATTTATGAGCTGAAAATACATTAGTGGTAAAACAGTGACACACCGATAAGAGAATCAAAAGAAGTTTCATGGTTTAAAGAAAAACACATACAACCCAGAAAATAAAACAGCAATAAACCACGATACATACAAAAAAAAAGAAAGATTCAATCTTTAAGCAGTTTAAAGTGAAAAAACAGGTACCCAGATTGAGGATAGAACTGGGTGAACTCGACTTGGTGAGATCCAATGGGATTCGCGGCGCGATCATAGATGATGAATCTTGTACTGGTGGTGCCTTGATCGATTGAGCCGACGAATACGTCATCTTTCCCGGACATTTTGGCAGCAAATTGAGTTTCTTGGAATTGGTGATGGTGTTGATCCGATGGGAAGTTATTGTTATCCAATAAAATTGGTGATGATTTGGTGTCAATTCTGTTATTTAAAGATTGGATATTTGACCATTTGGAACTTCCCTTGATTCCCCTTTTATGGATTTCATCGAATAATCTTGACTTATTTGTTAAGAGTGATTGGTTGAAACTAAGATTTGTCTTCTTTTAGAAAAAAAATATCTAAAAAAGATAGTGACCGAGCAGTGTGACTCGTAGATATGAATATATATGTATGTATATATACATGCCTAATATATGGTTCGTCGATGCTATCCACACACGTACTGCCCACAAATACAGATAGTAATTCAGCAGCTGACATGTGGCGGAAAATAGTAGAATTAAAAAATAAAAAATAAAAATCAGCTGCAAAAAAAAAAAACCCAGCTGCAAAAAAATTTCATGAGCTGCAAAAACCACCAGCTGGTTTTCTTTTTTTTTCAGCTGGGTTTTTTTTTTCTACTATTTGCCGCCACATGTCAGCTGCTGAATGACCACCTGCATTTGTGGGCAGTACCTGTGTGGGTAGCATCGACAAATCCCTAATATATAATGAAAAAGTTGATATCGTGGACATCTATCATGGGCATTTGTGTGGCAATTGGTGATGTGTCAAGCACCAGGAAATGTCATATCAACAGATGCTCACGATAGATGCCCACAATATCAACTCTTACATATTATGATTTTATTAGAACTATGAGATAAATACATGTTATAAATTAATATAAGAGATAATATACGAGGAAAGAACACTCTGACAAATAAAGCTATAGATAATTAACTGATAATTAGTACTCACCTCACTTATAC
>KQ988402.1:259727-272456 GCA_001598015.1 Dorcoceras hygrometricum | reverse complement strand
GCTCTTACCATGATCCGATGGGCAAGTCCGGAATTGTGATTCCGGAGCCACAATGGTTGTGGGCCCACGGCTAGCTGTATGCCTGAACCATTTAGGGTCACACAAGTACTGGATTTGAGATTCCCGCACGGAAACTAAGCTCAATGTGTTGAGCACTTGAGGAGGATTTTGGGGAGTGCGACTTCCTAAAAGTCAACAGGGGTCAAATCGTGATTTCCCGCTGTTGAGGGGCAAAACGGTCATTTTAGACTGGGGTTCTGAAAAATGGTTTTTCAGATCATAGTATTCAGTTTTGGAAACTGAGTCGATCAGTCCGATCTGATCGGCAATCGGAGTTACGATGAAGTCAAGGTGATAGGGATGAACCGAATATTCATACGTTGGACCCGGGCCCGTTGGGCCGGTCCAAGTCCATCACTAATCTACTTAAGGTAGACTAGGGCTTCATAACTCATAATCACAACCCTTAACCCTAACCCTACCATCTAAGTGCGCCGCCCCCTTCCTCTCCTCAAAAGCCGCCGCCGCCGCCGCCGCCTTGCTTCGCCGGAATTTGTTCCGGCCAACTTGACGAGGAGAATCCATCCGCGCTGATCTCGTCAGGCCTTCTAGTGCAGGCTGACGAAGGAGCCTCCCTTCCGGTCGTGGACCTGATTGACGTAATCTACCGCCGCCTACCGTGAAGTATCGGTTTCCTCGTGATACTGGTCGGAGCCAGGCGCCTAGACGCCAGCAAGGTAATCAACGAAAACACCCTATGAATGGTTCGTATTGTGTTTGAATTTTATTTTGTTGATCGTCTCCCGGGCAATTTTGTTTTCCGCTGCGCCCCGGGAGGCGGGATCCGGATCCTACACCGTTGTTTCCCCAACAGGCTGAAGTATAGAGATTGCTGCCGCATTCTACATCTTGTTTAACCCACCGCTGCAGCTGATCATCCAGTCGTTGGCCCTCTCGAATCTGTTCCAAAAAGTTTGATCTAATGGAGAAACCAGCTAGGACTGCGCTACTACAACTGGGAACCAGCTCTAATTCGAAACTTTCTATTTCATGCGCTAAGGGTCTCTGAACCAAAAGCTGGGCTAATCCAACTGATTTTCTGCTAAGAGCATCGGCCACCACGTTGGCTTTTCCAGGATGGTAGCTGATAATGCAGTCGTAATCTTTAACCAGCTCTAGCCACCTTCTTTGTCTCATATTTAACTCTTTTTGGGTAAAGAAGTACTTCAAACTTTTATGGTCTGTAAATATCTCAGACTTCTCCCCATACAAATAATGTCTCCAGATTTTAAGGGCAAAAACCACGGCTGCTAACTCCAAATCGTGCGTGGGATAGTTCCTCTCATGAGTCTTTAGTTGTCTGGAGGCGTAAGCTATCACCTTTTGATTCTGCATCAAAACAGCTCCTAATCCTAACTTAGAAGCATCGGTGAAGATCACAAAATTTCCTTGTTCATAAGGCATAGTCAAAACTGGAGCCTCTATCAACGCTTGCTTCAACCTCTCAAAACTCTGCTGACAGCTGGGAGTCCAGTAAAATTTAACTTGTTTCCTAGTCAACGTTGTCAATGGAACTGCGGTCTTTGAAAACCCTTGAATAAATCGTCTGTAATAACCAGCCAGTCCCAGAAAACTTCGCACTTCCGAAACAGATCTTGGCACAGGCCAGTCTCGTACAGCTTCTACCTTGGATGGGTCGACTTCTAAACCATCTTTCGAAATGATATGTCTTAAAAACGCAACCTTCTCCAACCAGAACTCACATTTGCTGAATTTAGCAAACAATCTCTTATTCTTCAAAACTTGCAACACTAAACGAAGTTGACTAGCATGCTCGGAGCTGGTCTTGGAATAGAATAGGTTATCATCTATAAACACTATTAAAAACTGGTCCAAGAACGGCTGGAAAACTCTATTCATCAAATCCATAAAAATAGATGGAGCATTTGTTAACACAAAAGGCATCACCAAGAACTCGTAGTGACCGTATCGGGTCCTAAAAGCCGTCTTATAAACATCGGACTCTTTAATCTTCAATTGGTGATATCCAGATCTTAAGTCTATCTTGGAGAACACCGCTGCTCCCTTCAGCTGGTCGAACAACTCTTCAATTCTGGGCAAAGGGTATTTGTTCTTAATGGTTAGCTTATTTAGTTCCCGATAATCTATACACAACTGAAAACTCCCATCCTTCTTCTTAACAAACAGAACTGGTGCTCCCCAGGGGGAAGTACTAGGTCAAATAAATCCTTTATCCAATAAGTCTTGCAGTTGCTCTTTCAGCTCTTTCATTTCAGCAGGAGCGAGCCTATAGGGAGGTCTGGAAATTGGAGCTGCTCCAGGCACTAAGTCGATGGCAAACTCGATCTCCCTATCGGGTGTCAAACCACTGATATCCTTAGGAAACACCTCTGGAAACTCACGCACTACTTCCACGTCGGAAAGTCGGGGTTTACTAGAAACAGTTAGGGAAGATAAACTTACAAGAAATCCTACTTTACACAACTGAAAACTCCCATCCTTCTTCTTAACAAACAGAACTGGTGCTACCCCACGGGGGAAGTACTAGGTCAAATAAATCCTTTATCCAATAAGTCTTGCAGTTGCTCTTTCAGCTCTTTCATTTCAGCAGGAGCGAGCCTATAGGGAGGTCTGGAAATTGGAGCTGCTCCAGGCACTAAGTCGATGGCAAACTCGATCTCCCTATCGGGTGTCAAACCACTGATATCCTTAGGAAACACCTCTGGAAACTCACGCACTACTTCCACGTCGGAAAGTCGGGGTTTACTAGAAACAGTTAGGGAAGATAAACTTACAAGAAATCCTACTCCACCTTTTCTTAAACATCGCTGAGCCTTCAAGGCTGAAATTAGGCGAGGAACTCCCTGAAGGTAGTCGCATCTGAATGAAATCTGGGATCCTGTGGACAGATTCACAACTACTGTCCTAAGCTTAAAGTCGATCACTACTCCATATTTGGTCAACCAATCTATTACCAAAATCAAATCGAATTCAGGAATGGGTAGAACAAATTAAATCGGCAGTAACTATATGTCCTTGAAGTTCCAGCTCTAAGTCACGATAGATGTCGCGAGATATCAACTCCTCTACTGATGGCACAGTTACACAGTAGCCTATGGACAATCTCTCTGACTTACACAATAACTTCTTAGCAAAATCCTCGGCTATAAAGGAATGGGTCACACCTGAATCTAACAGGGCAAAGGAAGACAAACCAGCAACCACAATCTTACCCGTCATCATTGTGGAATCTGGTTTAACTTGTTCAGAAGTCATGACATAAGCCCTGCTGGGCACCAGCAGCTTCGACTGAGGGCAGTACTTGGAGATGTGGCCTTGAGCACCACACCTGTAACATCCACTTTGACCAGCTTTGCACTGTCCCGGGTGATTCTTGTGACATTTGGGACAAACTGGCTTGCTATTACCAGCTGGTACAGCACTGATTGGTTGAGCAGGAATAGGTTTTGGCTCCTGGGGTCGCTGCTGGTTGCTATTCTGCTTCTTGGACGGCCTCGAATCTGCCTGCTGAAAAGATTGCCTCCTCTGCTGCCTCTCTTGCTCCACGTCTTTCCAGTCTTTCTCTACTCGTAGAGCCTTGTCTACTGCTTCCCTATAAGATCTGGGTCCTGCTAACCTAACGTTCAGCTTAAATGTAGGTCTCAGCCCTTCCACAAAGTGGCTCAACTTCTCCTCAGGGTCTCTCCCTATAAGAGGCATAAAATAACAGCCTCTCTCAAACTTCTGGATATATTCTTGCACAGCTAAACTCCCTTGCTTCAAGGTCAAGAATTCTCGCTTCAACTCGGACCTCTTATCCGCAGTAAAATACTGCTCATAAAATACTCTTTTGAACTCTTCCCAAGAGAGATTCGCCAAGTCTACAGACAGCTTCGCTCCCTCCCACCAGATCATTGCGTCACCTCTTAACATAGATGGCGCATCTTGTCCTATCCAAGTCTGGAGTCTGAAGGTACTCGAAAATTACTTCCATGGACTTAATCCAACTCCCCGCAACAAGTGGTTCTGTAGTACCACTAAACTCCTGCGGTTTCTGTCTACGAAACTTCTCCTGCGAATCATCATAATGCGGTCCCCTGCTGCTTGAGGATTGGCCGTTGCCTCTGACGGATTGTTCTACCAACAGCTCTAAGAGTTGGGTAATACGATCATTGCTATCTGGATTGGTTTCATCATCTAGGTTGCTTCTTCTATTTCTCCCTCTTCCTGACATCTTAATCTATAGCCCGCAATCCACCACAGAATAAAATCAGAACTCGAAAGAGAAAGAACTCTTAACATAAAATAAAACTCACAAACCAGGAGATGAGGACGATGAAAGCTTCTTCAGACTGGGAAGGTGTGTTTATCTCAGAACCGTCGCTCTGATACCAAGTTGTGACGCCCAGACCCAAGGGAGTCAACAGAGTTGGAAAAATTCAAAATTTAAAACAAATGGAAGGACCAAATTCGAATATATAACTGAATGAAACTGATTGGCGCGAAATGACAATATATGAAACAACAATTCTGTTAAACCATTCTCGATTCAATGCAAAATGCGAAGTTACAACTACTGGACTTTACATAAGTGCACAATTGTTTCAACAGATCTTAATATAATTGAAAAAAGATCCAAAAAAACAAAGACTATGCCTTTGCGGAAGACGCCGGCCATTGACAAAAACATTTCCCCCAATCCGAATCAACTTGCACCTTCCTCCTGCTCCTGGCAAAATGCGAAGTTACAACTACTGGACTTTACATAAGTGCACAATTGTTTCAACAGATCTTAATATAATTGAAAAAAGATACCAAAAAAACAAAGCTATGCCTTTGCGGAAGACGCCGGCCATTGACAAAAACATTTCCCCCAATCCGAATCAACTTGCACCTTCCTCCTGCTCCTGAGATGCCTCACCTGCATTGAGAAAACTAGTGAGCCTAGAGGCTCAACAAGTAAAACTGGAAACAACAAATATATAATGCAGGCGACTGAACTGAAACTCGCTAAACAAGACAATTCAAAGCTCAAATCTGAATTGCTATTCTGAACAATTGATGGTCTAGAGGCTCTCTGGTGGTCCTTTTGCATGAAGCATGTTTACTGATCAGTAACTCTCTGTGAAGGGATTACAATATTTCCATAAGCCTGTCCCTTCCATGAAGGGATTATGGTCCTACTGTAATCCTGTCCCTTCACAATGACCGGGTCCTCTATGCCAAAAATCTGAAGTCTAAACTTTACTTCTTTCTGGGAAAGCTATATACTAGCTCTTGATCGAGGGTCGATCACTGGAATCTGGTGGAATCACTGCCATGAATTTATTTTAAAAATTGCTACTGAGTGTACAGTTACTCGAGGTTGAGAACTGGCTTTAAGGAAAAAGACTCGAAAGTGCTAAAATAGGCGTTGCTAAGAAGCAGACGTTGGTAGGAACTAGTTGCAAGAGAAACCAGACGCAAGAGGAACCAGCCGCAAGCAAACCAGTCGCAAGCAACAGTAAACGAGTCGCAAGCAACAGTAAACCAGTCGCAAGCAATCCAGTCGCGAGCAACAGTAAACCAGTCGCAAGCAATCCAGTCGCGAGCAACAGTAAACCAGTCGCAACTTGGAACATTATACTTAGTAAAACGATGTCGTTGCACAAAAACAGATGTCAACAACTGAACACAACGATTAGGATACAACTACTAGTTACGAATAGTGCGACTACTGAATGTCTTGATAGGGTACGACTGCTGATACTAACAATAGTAGACACTGCTGGTTCTAATATTTTAATACAGCTGCTGGAAGAGAACAGTGCAACTGCTAGATTACAACTTTGCAACAGCTGATAGACACTAACCATTCCTTGACTTAGACAGAATCTAAACAAAATAACTTCGCTTCTCAAACCAGGACTTGCTCCTGATGGAACTAGCGTTGTTTATTCGTTCAATTCAATGTCCAGAGTCTCCATGGCACCTAGTAAAACAAGAAATTCTCAAGAATCTGTACAACTCAGTATATTTAAAGTATACCATTTCTGGTTGACTTTCTTGTGAGTTTCCTCAAAACTAAAATATCAAGGCAGTGAGTCCATATCTTATACTCAACATTTCTGAAGCTAAACTGAAATGAACTGGCAACATATATATAAAGCAATGAGCAATATATGTTATCTCAATACAGCAAGAATCAAAGTTACTTGCCAGAAATGAAGGTCGCAACGTGCAGATGACCACGGTTGGAAGTCCCCACAAGCACACCGGAAAAATCTATTTAACTTGGAAAGAACTAAAAGTTTTTCTTGCAACCCAAATGAATCCAGAGACTAAAGTAAAACTTTTTATACAAGGGAGAATGATTTGTAGTAGGTGGAAACACTCGAGTAGGCATGACTGCCGTGCCAACTCTTGTCCTTCATCCAAAAGATTTATAAAAAGTCCCCACTACTATTTTGATTTATAAATTTGATGCAACATTTTAAAACAGACTCCCTCGAAAGGCCTTGTTTTAATTTCAAAGGAAAACAAAGTCTGGATTCCATCAATTTTTTGCTTGGGCGAAATCCTTCCAGGATCTTCTGACTATTGCCTGAAATCTGAAAAGAAAAAGAATCATATTGTACTAAATTCTGAATGCTCAAACTCGAATCAGCCCTTGGAAAAGAAAGGCTAATCAACTTGTGGTTCTTAGGATTTTGGGGCGCTACAGAAGCACACCGTAACAACTCAATAGCTGGAGATCCAAGGCTCACAGGCACAGCTCAACAGCTGGAAACACGTGGCTCGCAAAACAACACCACAGCTGGAGGTACAAACAGGGGAAATCAATGGAGTTCAAGTTACAGCAACTCTGCTGGCAAAACAAAGATCTAAGGACACGCGCAATACTAAAGGCTCAGAGGGAAATCGAGGAAATATCAACTGAAAACATGTCAGGGAACATCTCGAACAAAAGGGAGGTCACCAACCTCTAACCGTGGCTCAGAAATCACATCCCCAAGCAGGAAACATCTATCCTCAGTCCTCAACAACGGGAAGTTAAACACTCCCTAAAGCAAACAAACTCCTTGCTAGCGTTCTCTCAACAAGCTTACCAACGTGGCCCAGCACTACTCATGGTACAACAACCACACATCAGCAGGGGTAACAAAGACAACACATCACACGACAAGGTGGGGGTATAAACCAACCCACGCACCACGCAAACAAGCACATACAAACGTGTGTGATGTTCTCATGTCAAACCAAACTCACGCAGAGTAAGTAAAGATAGAACTGCTACCTGCAAAGACTCCTTCGGGAACATTATCATCTTTCTCCTCAGTCCTCGCATCCACCTGAGTTTGCTGAAGTCCCGGTTGTTGAGACGGCGAAAGCTCTCTAAACCTATATGTCTTCCACGGTTGAAATCCTGAGCGCTGGGACTGAAAAGGAAGATACGATCGTCTCGAAGAACTTCTAGTCAAACCATGCTGCAACAGGTTTGACTGCTGTCCCATGGCAGGACACACTCTAGCAAAATGTCCAACCTGACCACAATTGTTGCAAGCGCCTCACACGCCAACGCATTGAGAGGACCGATGCCTGCCTCCACACTGACCACAGAACGTTGCTCCCGGACTCGCTCCACAAGAACTGCCCGAACTCGAAGAACTCGAACTAGATCTCTTGAATTGACTCCCTCTTGGCCTAAACCTCTGACGACTAAAAGACGGAGGTGCCACAGAAGGCTGGGAAGAAGACGTTCCAGATGGCACAGAATCCACGCTTTGTCCAGCTGATTGCTGAACTTGAGGTTTCCAAGTCGCAATACTTTCCACAAAGTAAATCGCTCTATTAATGGAACTAGCAAAGGAGAGAAGGGCCAAAGATTGACTCTCACGATGCCTCGCAGTAGCACTAGGTTGAGGAACATCCTCTCCCTCGGCACTAACCAAAGCTCGCGAATCACCCATTACCTACCTACTAGCTCTAACCCTTCTCCTCGGCGGCATCTAAGAGGTACTCAAAGGTAAGCACACAAGCAAGTAGTTCATGCAATCAAACACAAACAAGAGAGCAATTACTGTGCCTAGGCTCAAGTGTGATAAAAAGAATCGAGCTTATCCCAGTTTAAGCTTTGATACCAAAATGTCAGGCCCGGTGCTCTAAAACTCAGAGTTAAGCATGCAATTAACTCAAAACACAGAAGCTTAAAAAGTTGATAAAATGTTTCTTTTGCCCTGAGGAAAAATATGTCTTTAAAATAACACAAATATAAGAATACCGACTTATAACAAGTCGAATAATAGCCCAGTACAAAACTCTCAAATGATACATGTAATAATCACAACCGCAAAAACGAGTCTTTAAAACACAATTACTCAAAGCATCCACTGGTAAATGACTCGACAGATTATATACATAACTGGGAACTCAACAACACCTATGGGGCTCCACTGGCTGACACACCACCAGTGCCAGCTGCAAAACCTGAAAACACGTACACAACAAAACATCCCCAAAGGGAAGGGGTCAAAACACTAGTACGAAGAGCAACGTAATACAACAAGCAAATAGCTCAAGAATATAATGCTATGCGATGCATGAGAACAGAAGGGATCAAAGGGACAACTCAACAGCTGGTGATCAAACCGGCATGATCCCCGAAGCTTCACGACAGCTGACCAGCTGGAGACGCAAGCAGATAAGGTCATAGAGCTCAAAGAAACAGCGCACAACTGGCAATCAGAATAGTGCGGTCAGTGATCATGTGAGAGAATTGGAATTACCCGGCCGCTCGATCACACACGGTACCAGACACCATACTTAACAGGAATGGCCGCAATTCATGTGAGAGAATGGGAGCTACCCAGCCGCTCCATCACACTAAAGGAGGATCTCACAACATGTCATGCATGTATGCAGAAACCACAGCTTGCATGATACCATACGACAGAACCGATGCAAGCAAAAGCAAACAATGACAAGCATACAAACACACAGCTTCACATAACAGCACGCAAAACAAATATATTCGAGCCAAATCTCAAAGCTGTAAAACAAGCTCACATCCGTACCTGGTCAAATATTACCAAATGCCTCACAAATCTCACGGCAGAACACACACCAGCCTGCACAGAACAGCTCATGCACGCACCGCTACTACCGCCAATAGCCACAGGGTTGCTAACAGCTCGGTAGGGCCAAAAACAGATCCTAAGGCACCCATAAACCTAAAATGTTCAACACAACAGAAGACTAGCTCAAGCTCAACGAGAAACTAGCACGGAGCAAAACTCGTAACAGACCCGCGAGATAACAACTCTAGGTCACGACATCTAGCTCGGGTCTACTTTATGGCTAACAAAACTAGTCTTAAAGTGAAGCCAACGACATGAAATAACACTTACAGTGCACAGATACCGGCCCAAAAGAACAACACGATGGGGAAAAGCAACAGACGACGCATGCTCTACTACCTCGCGTCTCCTCCTCCGACCATCTCCGGCCACGATACCGATCAGGACATGACGGGTTCGGAAAGGGATTTCAAATGGTACCACTCTCGCCCAAAACTGGTCGACCGAACATCGGCAATCAGGAAAACAGAGATACAAATTAACAGTGGACGTGAAGGTTTCAGGGAGATATTTTGGTCTCAAATGATTAAGTTAGGTCAACGGTTGTTACATATATACTAACTCAACAGATCACGGCTACAGAAAATTCATCATAGTTTGGGCCCCTGCTTGTAAACTGCCTCGTACTACTCAGCACGTACATAAAACCAACTCTCGGACCCAACAGCTCACGCTCCACCACTCCCAGCTGGTACACGCTCATCCAACAGCTCAGGATCTCAGCAGCTCACACCCTCACTGTTCTCAACAAATCATGCTCCCAACAGATTACATACCAATAGATCACGGCTACGGTAGCTCACTCCTGTAGTTCTCGTGTACACAGGTTACGTTCCAAACATCTCACAACCTCGACCAGATTATGCACCTGGTCAGCTCAAGCGAGACCAGTAGCTTACGCCGACCCTGCTCTGCATCATCAGCTTGCACCATGGCAGATTAGACCACATCCTACGTACCAGCTTAGGATTCTCCAACAGCTTACACTGTCCCAAAGCTGTTCGATAAGCCCTCGGATCACAACGCATAATCCAAGAACAGCTTGTGATCCCGGAACTGTTTACGCCTCCACACATCACACCAGCTCGCATAATCTACCAGCTTACCTCAGATCTGTTCCAAAACCCTAGAGCAGTACGTACTCACCAGATTTCGCCCTTGCTAACTCAAAACAAAACTGAAACAGCTTACACCAACAGCAAGCAAAATGTGATAGCTCTATAGGCTGAATAATCTCGGCTGATTAACCCTTAATCTCAACATGATTAAGCTACTAATTATCTTGGTTAATCACAACCCTCACATATTCAGCTCATCTCTCGAAACTGTGAGTGAATCTGTGTGTGAGAATTTACAGTGTAAGCTCACTCTCTCGTATATTTTCTCACACACCGGGAAGTGCTTCTTTGAAAACTGATATCTTCATATTATTCCTTGTTTGTGCAGTCGACTATAGATGATGCGATGAAGCTCTTGGCCAGTGCACCAGCTCACACTTGGGCACTAGCTCAGCTTGTACACCAGCCGTCACCTGAGTGTATAAGCTCTCGACTATTGCACATGACACTTTCTCTCTGCTTCAATTTTGTGCCTCACTCTTTATCTCTATGTTCATCTGATGGTCCCAGAAATAGGATCACTAAGTAAATAGGAGTTCAGAAGGGGGGGGGGTTGAATGAACTCCTTCGATTTTCGAAAATTCTTTTAAAATGTTTTGCAAGCTTTTTGCTTAACTTAAGTCCGAGTTACCAGACTTAAGAATATCTCAGTTATATTCAAATTTCTCGGCCAACAATATATGTGCGGAAAATGACCGATAGATTTGTGAACAGTAAATAAACACAAGTAATAAAATAGTGCGTAATGTAAAAGATAGAGATCAGAGTTTGTTTCTGGATGTTCGGACTTCAATGTCCTACGCCTCCCCTTCTTCCTCCTCGGAAGGTATCACTAGAAGACTTTGATGAGAGTAGCCTTTCTACAAACACCCAATCCCGTAACCCGCAGCTACGAGAACTCCTAGTATCTCACAACGACAATCCAAGCAGACGCAGCTGCTGGTTACAACACTTTAGTGTTTTCAAACGGCTTTTTAAGAAGCTCGTTTGTTACAGACTCAATCAAATACAACAATGAATACACTTGTGAGTACTGTAAAATCTCTGGTTTCTAAGACAAAGAAACTTGATTCAATAATGTGAACCAGAGAGTGACACTCGAAGATATAACAATGAATATCAAAGGTGAAGGTTCTTCGAGTGCTGGAGCTTTGAATGCTTTCAATGAAGAGTAAGCTCTGGGAGTATTTTGACAGCGTTTTAGCAATAGCAGTGGCAAGATTTGTTCTTCAAAGCAAAATGTCTGCTATTTATAATCTTCATTCAACGGTCGATGAATCCAGATAAGGTAGCAAATCCTTTTTGAATTCCTGACAGTGGAACGCCGTCAATCTCGCTTCAGTATATGGCAAATTGCGTTTCGTCAGGGATGCGAGTATCATTTCCATATGTGTGCTTTCCCGTTAATCGCCTCTCCCAATGTGTACTATTTTTCCAAAGATAGTACTAACCTCGTCTCCTTAATTTCAGGCGGTATGAGTGATTCTTATTTTGGTCATCGATCTTTTCCAAATGAGTATACGATCGAATTTGAATCTTCTTTATGCTTGCGCCTGAAATCTTTTCTATTGTCAGATCTTTCCTTGAAGAAGACGAGTGAACAGTTCCTTGCTGTTGAGAGATTTTAACACGGTAAACAAGATACATCCATTTGCAAATATCAGCACTGGTGACGTCATCATATCTATCGATTGACAACTTGGTATTGACTGCTGACGTCATCATGTCTATCGATTAACAAATTTTCGCACTGCTGACGTCATCATGTCTGTTAAGAACATTGAAGCTGAATAAGATGATGACGTCATGATGTCTATTGTTTTCCTGTGGCTGACGTCATCAGATCCGTTGAGGCAAACGATGTCGTGTTGAGCTAACTGTCTTACAAAGAGCTGTCGATAGATACTTGTACTGTTTTCAAAGATAATACTGTAGCGAAGTCTGATGTCAATAAGTAGCATTGTTCCAAGATCTGTCGAACAAAGTTATCAAAGAATACTGTCCTTTCTGTTGGTAGAGCGAGACACTGTTCCCATTGCTGTTTGCATATCCCACTGCGATACTGTAGACAAGAGCTGTTGGCAGATATCTCGAGTTACTTCATCAAGGCTTGAATATCCAAATCAATAACTCTACTGTTCCAAGATCTGATTTTGATCAACTCGAAACTTATAACTGTAGCTTGAGCTAATCACTGTTGTCAGCAATGTTGATCATCGTGAATATTGTCATTTAATTCCAAATCTTTTCTTTTCTTTGTTATCACCAAAACTATAAATTTTATCCTAACAATATGTGATTGCTGTTGATTTTAGCTGCTATGTTTATGCATACACGCATTTCCCATATTGCATTCATATTTCGGTTGCAGCCATTGTTTCGTATCTTGTATTGCTGTTGTTGATTCTTACCAGGATGCGAGGGCGAGCAGCAATACCGCACTCTCATCTCCCTGCTGGGATCGTTAGCCACCA
>KQ988402.1:218405-245257 GCA_001598015.1 Dorcoceras hygrometricum | reverse complement strand
TGTCTGCTATTTATAATCTTCGTTCAACGGTCGATGAGTCCAGATAAGGTAGCAAATCCCTTTTTGAATTCCTGACAGTGGAACGCCGTCAATCTCGCTTCAGTATATGGCAAATTGCGTTTCGTCAGGGATGTGAGTATCATTTCCTTATGAGTGCTTTCCCGTTGAAATCGCCTCTGCCAATGTGTACTATTTTCCAAAGATAGTACTAACCTTGTCTCCTTAATTTCAGGCGGTATGAGTGCTTCTTATTTTGATCATCGATCTTTTCCAAATGAGTATACGATCGAATTTGAATCAACTTTATGCTTGCACCTGAAATCTTTTCTATCGACGGATCTTTCCTTGAAGAAGACGAATGAACAGTTCCTTACTGTTGAGAGATCTTGTCGCGGTATCCATTTGCAAATATCAGTACTGATGACGTCATCATATCTTTCCATTTACAAGATTTAGACTGCTGACGTCATCATGTCTGTTAAGAACATTGAAGCTGAATAAGATGATGACGTCATGATGTCTATTGTTTTCCTGTGGCTGACGTCATCAGATCCGTTGAGGCAAACGATGTCGTGTTGAGCTAACTGTCTTACAAAGAGCTGTCGATAGATACTTGTACTGTTTTCAAAGATAATACTGTAGCGAAGTCTGATGTCAATAAGTAGCACTGTTCCAAGATCTGTCGAACAAAGTTATCAAAGAATACTGTCCTTTCTGTTGGTAGAGCGAGACACTGTTCCCATTGCTGTTTGCATATCCCACTGCGATACTGTAGACAAGAGCTGTTGGCAGATATCTCGAGTTACTTCATCAAGGCTTGAATATCCAAATCAATAACTCTACTGTTCCAAGATCTGATTTTGATCAACTCGAAACTTATAACTGTAGCTTGGGCTAATCAATGTTGTCAGCAATGTTGATCATCGTGAATATTATCATTTAATTCCAAATCTTTTCTTTTCTTGTTATCACCAAAACTATAAATTTTATCCTAACATCATCGTCTGTATATAAAGCCTCTGATCTGATATATCCATTGGACAGAAGTTCCTAGCCGTTGAAAACGTTTCTGTAAGTTCTGAAATAGTTGTACCTTGTGTACTGTATCATTTAATTTAATTACAGGCTTTGTTGAATTTGAACATGTGACAACTGCTCCTTACGTTGATAAGACAAATCAAATCCGTTTGAACTAATACCATCTTCGCATATTCTCATGTTCAAACTTTTTAGCTCGAGATCTGATGACCTCTACTTATCTGTTCTCCCAGCTGGTCTCTGAGCTTGACTGATATCATCTGTGTTGATCTTCTCTCTAAGTTGGATCAGCTTAGATGTTTGCTGGACCAACTTGGCGGTCCTCTACTGTTCCAGCTTAGAAACCTTCTCAATAGCTCGTAGCTTGTCTCTTCCAGCTCACTTCTGTTCTGCTACAGTGCTCTTCTTCAGCTCGCGTCTTATCATATCCATCTTAGATCTATGGATATTGATCGAGTACACCTTGCATACATGGATTCCTGGAAGAGTGTTGCCACTGCTTCTTCTATAGAAATACAATCATTCCTTATTACATCCATCTCTTAACCATATCTCTTCTAATCTGAACCAGCTTAGACCTGCGTTCTATAAATAAATCGTTAGAAACTTACAAACAGGTTTTGTGTTCATCAAAATTCAGATGTGATCTATTTTACAGATCCAACAGTTCATCAGCATCATATTTATATTTCTGAGTTTCCACCGTAACTTTTATGAGTGGGAATCTTGTGCTATCCATCTGTCCGCAACTTTTGAAATGATTTGTGCTGACCAGCTATCTACAACATTTTGAAATGGTGTTTTGTACATTTTTGAGAAATCAAAAGGATCTTGAGAAAGTGGTCCTCCTAAAGGATCCGAAGAAACGGACTCTTCAGATTGGGTCGATTGGGCCGAGGTTTGAGACATGAACTCAAAATATTTGTTCCAGAGGCCTGGGTTGTTTTTGAAAACTGAGAAAAATAATTAGGAGTGGGTTTTGAAATTTCTTGATGGGATTTTCCGTTGGAACTTTTTGGTGATTGATTACCATCTTTTGAGAATCGAATTTTTTTATCAGTACTAAGGAAATGTTTGATAGCACTTCTGAACATATTTCTGTTTGAAACTTTACCCACCATTTAATGCGTTAAGTTCTGTTGAACGGAAAAAGGAAGAGGATCAGTATAATGTTTTTGAAAATTAAATCCCAAGCAAAGATCCAAGGGACTTTAAATCCAGCATGGAACGATAGAGGTTTTTGAAAATTTTTTAGACAGGAGTTTTCTAAGAACAATTCTAAAATCTTTTGACAATTGTTGGTAAGATGGATGAATCGGAATCCATATTTTTTCCCCATATGAAGAACAAAATGGGGAAGTTTGAATCAAACCTAGAATGAAAAGTAAAAAACCATGAAAGAGTGAATGGTCGAATATTGAAGGTTTTGTATCAAGCATTCTTATAATCAATAAAATTGGGACAAAACGAACAGAAAAATCTCTGATTTGCAAAATACCAACCCACTGGATAGTAGTAAAAATTTGTTTGATAATGCATTTGGAAAAAATATTTTCCCTTTGTCATTTCTTTTGTGGACAATCTCAGCAGAATCAGTATCTGCTAAGATTAATTCGTAAAATTTCTGGGTTTTTTCTGAAAATATCAATTTCTCAAAAGTGGTTGGTATTGAATCTTTGACAAATATAGTCTTGTTTCTTGAGTTCTTGAGGGAATTCTGTAAAAGGGGTAAATATGTTAGGATCGAAAACATAAGTTACATAGTTTAGAAACGGGGGTTGAATAACTCTTTTGAAAATTGTTCCTTATGATATTTTCAGATCAGTTGTGTTAACAATGAAACTGAAACTCAATCTAATCTGTTCTCTTGAGAAATAAAATATATATGCGGAAAGATCTCAATTGAACAGTGAACTGTGAATGCAAATGTATGCTGAATTTAGATCAGACTTCAAGAAGAAATTTGTTTCTGGAAGTTCGAAACAACGCTTCTACGTCTCCCCTTCTTCCAATCAAGGAAGGATTCTACTATAAGTTTTGAAAAGAGTACAGAGTATCCTAATCCAATCAGACAGGCCGCAGTTGAGCTGAAATCCTAGTCTCACAAATTACACCAGCTCGAGGTTGTTGTTATAATAAATTTCTACGACATTTCCAAGGAATAAGAATACAAAGCTCAAAGCCTAAAGATTCAGCAACATGCTGAAGTCTTGTTATAACTAATAGAAAAGATATTTTGGTTTTCTGTTCAATGTCAGCTCACATTCTGTTTTTCTCGTTATCACGTTACAGCATCGTCTGTCTTCTTACGAGCAATATTCTTTATATATTATATGTATCCAACAGTAATAAATGTTATTTTTATACACATCGGATGTATCCTGAGATGTTGCCTGAAGCTCAATAAATGCGCATTTAATTCTACTAATGTACCTAGTACTGTTCATTAAATGATTTTTCGTATTTTGCTCAAAATGGAAACTCTGATACGATGTAGCTCTTGGACTTCCTGAATTTAACCGAAAGTGTCCCAACGACTATAAGTAATCCTCAGAAGTCAACACATTGAATCATGCTACAATCGGAATGATTTTACAAGTAATATGTAGAGTTCGGAAACCCTGAACTGAACTTATTCTCTGTTCTGATTTTTCGTGAGCTGAAATGTTCTGAGGTGATGTACATTAAACTGATTTGCTATTTTAAGCTATTCTGCTCTTGAACTGGTTTGATCCTTGATATCACTAAATGTTCAGCTCGGAACTCGAGGTAAAACTTCTCTTAAAAACGATACTAATATCCCTCCATCTTGGCTCCTCTGGACCACTAACAGCTCGGGAGAGTGTGAGACCTGTGTTTTCGCAATAAGGTGTTGGTCGGGTTTGGACCAGCTGTTGGTCGATGTGTTTGGCGTAGACATCAATTTTGCCTAAGTGTTGGAAAAAAAAATCAGCAGCAGTAGTAGTGGGATCAGCCGTTGAGTGATCGCGTCAGTTGTTGATATTTCAGCTGTTGCGTGTTGGTAGGAAGCAGCAGCAATGCTGACGTGGATTTCAGATGTTGGTGTATTAGTGCGTATCCAGCTGATCACTCCAGCTGTTGCGAGTGATCAGCTGTTGGAGCGCTAAGGAACTTTGAAGCGACGACGTTTTGTGTTTGGGAACCAGCTGTTGGTTTCGTTAGCGTGTTTCATAGCGGATAGCGAAACTACGTCGTTTAGATAAGTTGGAACGACAGTGTTTTGAGTGGAGCACTTTGTATCAGCTGTTGGTTGTGATAGACTTCAGCTGTTGAGAGATCTCATGCGTTGTGACTGCTGGTTTGTGAATCAGCTGTTAGTAGCAAGGTGACGTGTTCCTCTGCGACGTCGTTTGGTTAAGTTGGTGCGACGCCGTTTAGATTTAGAGTTGTTTGAAAGATTCAACTGCTGGTTAATATATTAACGATAGGCAAAAGCTGATGCGAGATTCCTGCTGGTTGGGAATATTAGTTGTGACGACTGATTTTGTCGATGGATCTAGTCCTGTTCTTTCTGTTGTTTGAGTAGTGTATTTAAGAGAAGACTTGGTCCTCGATTGTTTAACAGATCCCATACTTAGAAATATTTCCCCGATAGCAAATCTTGTCGCGAACCCTAGTTACTATTCACAATAACCTTATCCGTCCTAATTTCCGGTGGTAGACAACTTCGACGAGAGTGAGAGTTGTAGCGTTGGACTCCTCTCGCTAAGGCGCTTCGTTCTATACCTCTTTAGAAAGCGTTGGAGGAGCTGGAAGAGGATCTCAGGATCGCTAAGACACCTTCCTTGTGTAGTTTGCTAGCATAAGTGTTCCCTGTCGTGCCAGTAGTTTCGTTGGGGTAAGTAAAGATGCTACCTTTAAGCTTTGTTAGAGCTTTCCGTTGAATTAGGAAGGTAGATGAGCGCTGGTGGAGTTGTAGCTCCCAGCTGCTGTTATTTTACGTTTCTGCTTTTGAGCAGTGGCTTGTGTTGATATAGCAGGTGACAGATCTGTGTTGCTCGGATTTGATTGTAGCAGCTGTGTGTGGTAATTATAGCTCAGAAGCTGGTGAGGTACGGATGTTGAGCTTGTATTACGGCTGGAATTGGCATGGATATTATGTTTGATTGCTGTGTGTGCATTGCTTGTTGTTTTATATGATGTTCAGATGTTGCATTGCATACGCATGATCATTTCCCTTTCAGATGTTGTATCCGTGCTTTGTTGTTGCTCTGTTTTCTTAAAAGGATGCGAGGGCGAGCGGCAATACCGCACTCTCATCTCCCTGTTGGTCTGTTAGCCCTCATGCGCCGAATGCATAACCACAGTTCATGGGTTGGGCAACAGCAGTTTGAGTTATTGATGCATCTGGAATTCAGGTGTGGTGTAAAGATGAGCGGGTAATTCCCGTGTGCTTGTACACACACCAGTGGCCACTAACCATTCTTCGCAGAATCTGTTGTCAGCTGTTGAATTCTTTGGCTCCCTTTCTTGGTTGTAGCCTTCGGCTGTTGCATTGTCTTTCATGCATAGCATTAGAATTATATCTTTTGCTATTCAATGTTGTTTTATAGGTGCTCTCCGTACTGGGGTTTAACCCCGAGGTCCCTCTGGGGCTGTTGTGTTTGTTTGCCTGTTTGTTGTTCATGTTTTCCAGGTTTTGCAGCTGGTCGAGGTTATGATCCAGCTGATGGTGCCCCAGGAGGTGGTTAGAGTGTCTCAGTTATATATAGTATTTATATGCACTGGTATCACCTCGGGTGGGATGTCCCGGATGATGCTTAGGTCTATATATAGCTGATAGTCTTTTAGTAATTGTGTTGTATTCAGCCGTTGGGCATTTGTTGTATTTGAATATATTTGTTGTTGTGGATTTATAAATTGGGATTATTTTAGGTATTTTGTATTTTAAATTATGTATCTTTCAGTCAGGCCAAAATCAAAAATTTTAACCACTTTTTAGTAGCTTCCGTTTGTGTTTGCATGGTTTTACTCTGATGTGTGCACGAGGCCTGACATTTTTGGTATCCGAGCTTAAGCTGGGATAAGCTCGATTTCTTGTATCACACTTGTGTCTAGGCACAGTGTCGTGTGTTGTTTGTGCTTGACTATGTGATTATGTGCTGCATATGGTTGTGCTATGTGATTTCTATGCTGTACTTGTTCTGTGTTATCTTATCCTGTTTAGTGCCTTCGTAGAGATGCCGCCTAGACTTAGGGGTAGAGGTAGAGGGCAGTTCCAGGACGAGTCTGGATATCAGAACAAGGATCAGCGTAGTTTCCCATCCCGTGGTCGTGGTAGACGTGAAGAGGAAGAAGTTGACAACTTAGCAACCCGTGTGGAAAGCATGGATATTGTGATATCTAGGTTCCAACGGATGAGTTCCCAGATCTTTAATGGTGATGAGTCTAGCGAGGATGCGGATTCGTGGTTGCAGCACATCACTGGTTTGTTCGACCGTGTTCAGTATGATGATGTGCTTCGGTTGAGTTTGGCGATCTTTTAGTTGAGGAAGAGTGCGGAGCGTTGGTGGCGTGGCGCTTCGAGGATGCTTGAGGAGACCGGTGTGGAGATTTCTTGGGATAGCTTTTGCGTTGTATTTCGATAGGAGTACGTCCCAGAGTCGTATGTGAACGCCCGTGAGCGGGAGTTCGACAATTTGGAGCAAGGTACGATGTATGTTAGGCAGTATGCCCGTAGGTTTTCTTCTCTGTTGGCGTATGTCCCGCATGTAGCTGGCTGGGAGAGGGCCAAGAGGACCAAGTTTATTGATGGTTTGAACGAAGAGTTGTATACTTTGGTTTTGTCAAGTAAACCAAAGAGCTATGCAGAGGCTGTGGATAGTGCTGTTGATATCGAGGAAGGTCTGCAGAACCGGAGGTCACGTGCTAGGCCTCAGGGTGCTCAGAGTGGTCGTCCCGCTGTTCAGGGAGCGCAGTCTTCCCAGTCTTCGCAGTCAGCTCATCAACCCCCGCAGCAGCATCAGCAGCAGTTGGCTCAGCAGTTTGGCCGTCCGAGGTTTCGACCTTGTGGCCATCAGTTTAAGAAAAAGTCTGGTTCTGGTTCTTCTGGTTCTGGCAGCTCTAGTAGCAGTGGTTCTAGGGCAGAGTTTTGTGAGTTCTGTGGAGGCAAGCATTTGTCGACTCAGTGCGTTGGTGTGCAGGGATCTTGTAATATCTGTGGTCAGTATGGGCATTTCGCGAGAGTGTGTCCGTCGGCCGGATCGCAGCAAGCCGCAGCCCCGCCTCATGGTCGAGGAGGATCGTCTAGGGGTCATTCCCCTCAGTTCCCGCAGCCTAGGGTTGGAGAGACGTAGTTTAGGCCGTTTCAGTTTCCTGGTCCGTCGCGTTTTGGACAGTCGTCTCAGCAGCATTTCTCTGGACCCCAACATGCTCAAGTGAATGCCATTACGAGGGAGCAAGCGGAGGGCGCGCCGAGCGGAGTGATTGCAGGTAACTGTTCTGTCTTTGATTTTCCTGCACGAGTGTTGTTTGACACTGGCGCATCGTATTCGTTTATTGCTGATTCTTTTATGGTCGAGCATCATCTGCATACCTTTTCTTTGCGCGATGTGGTGTCTGTTTCTACTCCTGGTGGTGCTAGCCTGTTCTCCCAAGAAGTTTTGTTGGATGGCGTTCTGAGGTTTGGCGACCATGTGCTAGTGGCAAATTTGATTCGTTTGATGTTGTTGGATTTAGACTGCATAGTGGGAATGGACGTGTTGTCCAGTTATAGGGCCTCCGTGGATTGTTTCCATGTGATCGTGCGTTTTAGGCCTCAGTCCGGTGAGAAATGGAATTTCTACAGTGCTGACTCTCAGTCGAAGATTCCGCTAGTCTCAGCGAGGGAGATGTTTAGCTTGTTGTCGGCGGAGAACGCGGGTTTTATGATCTACGCGTTGGATGCATCTTCTTTTTCACAGGTGCAGCTCAACGACGTTCCAGTGATGCGTCATTTCCCTGATGTGTTTCCGGAGGAGATTCCTGGTTTTTCTCCGAGGAGGGAGATTGACTTTAGCATTGAGTTGGTGCCTGGCACAGCTCCGATTTCACGTGCACCATATCTATTAGCGCTTGTTGAATTGAGAGAGCTCAAGGTGCAACTGGATGACTTGCTAGAGAAAGGTTTTATCAGACCTAGAATGTCGCCGTGGGGAGCGCCTATTTTGTTTGTCAAGAAGAAGGATGGCACAATGAGAATGTGCATTGATTTCCATCAGCTGAACAAAGTTACCATGAAGAATAAGTACCCGTTGCCGAGGATCGACGACTTGTTTGTACAGTTGCAAGGTTCTGCTGTATATTCGAAGATCGATCTACGTTCGGGGTACCATCAGTTGAGAGTTAGAGATCAAGATGTCGCGAAGACTGCTTTTCGTACTAGGTACGGCCATTTTGAGTTTCTGGTAATACCTTTTGGATTGACTAATGATCCTGCAGTCTTCATGGATTTGATGACCGAGTCTTCCGCGAGTTTATAGATCAGTTTGTGATCGTGTTCATCGACGATATCTTGGTGTATTCGAAGACTCCTTTGGATTATAAGGATCATTTGAGAGTTGTTCTTCATATGTTGAGAGACTCGCAACTGTATGCCAAGTTTTCTAAGTGCGAGTTCTGGCTGGATCGCGTCGTGTTTCTGGGTCATTTGATTTCAGCGGATGGAATTTCTGTGGATCCCAGTAAAGTAGATGCTGTTTTGAACTGGGAGCGACCTAGGAATGTGTATGAGGTTCGTAGTTTCTTGGGTATGGCTGGCTATTACCGTCGTTTTATAGAGCGTTTCTCTAGTATAGCTAGGCCGATGACTCAGTTGACTCAGAAGGACAAGCGGTTCGTTTGGACTGAGCAATGCGAGAATGCTTTTCAATTGCTCAAGTAGAAGTTTACTACTGCACCTGTGTTGGCTTTGCCTTCTGGTTCAGGTGGTTATGTTGTGTGTTCTGATGCTTCGCTCAATGGATTGGCCTGTGTGTTGATGCAGCATGGACGAGTCATTGCGTATGATTCGCGGCAGTTGAAACCGCACGAGACTCGTTATCCAGTTCATGATTTGGAGCTAGCAGCTGTGGTTTTTGCGTTGAATATTTTGCGCCACTATCTGTATGGCAAGAAGTTTGTGGTGTATTCGGACAACAAGAGTTTGCAGTATTTGTTTTCGCAGCCTGACTTGAATATGAGACAGCGTAGATGGATGGAGCTGCTGAAGGATTTTGATTGTGAGATCAAGTACCAGCTTGGGAAAGTTAATGTAGTGGCTGATGCGTTGAGAAGAAAGGGCTCAAGGAGATATGCTTGCGTCGTTGTATGTTTCTAAAGACCTTGAGCATCTTAGCACTACGGGTTGGAGGTTTTACCCAGCTGAGGATTATGTGGTGGTTTCTTTTTTCCAATTTGAGCCACAGATCATTTTGAGCATTAGAGCGGCTCAAGGGACAGTCCACGAGTTGAATTTGAAGGTCAGGGCTGGTCAACTTGAGGATTATTCTGTTTCGTCCGATGGTTGTTTGCGTTTCCAGGGTAGGTTGGTTGTGCCCAATCTGATAGATCTTCGAGAGGAGATCCTTACAGAAGCGCATTGCAGTAGACACAGTGTTCATCCTGGTGCACGGAAGATGTACCATGCGTTGAAGCTGCACTTCTGGTGGGCTGGTTTGAAGAGCGACGTTGCTGGTTTTGTTGCTCGTTGCTTAAACTGTCAGCAGGTTAAAGCTGAAAGGATGAGACCTGGTGGTCTGTTGCAGAGTTTGGAAGTGCCCCAATGGAATTGGGAGCACATAGCGATGGATTTTGTGACGCATTTGCCTCGTTCCAGCAGAGGTTGCGATGCGATTTGGGTTGTAATCGACAGATTGTCGAAGTCTGCGCACTTCATTCCCTATGGTATGACGTTTTCGTTGAAGAAAATGGCGAAACTGTACGTTGATTTTGTGGTTAGATTGCACGGTGTGCCTATTTCAATCGTTTCAGACCGAGATCCGAGGTTTACTTCCAGGTTTTGGAAGAGTTTGCAAGCAGCTTTGGGTACCAGATTGGCTATGAGTACAACGTATCACCCCCAAACAGATGACCAATTTGAGAGAACTATCCAGACGTTGGAGGATATGTTAAGAGCTGTTGTAATGGATTTTAGTGGTAGTTGGCAAGATGCGTTGTCTTTAGTTGAGTTTTCTTACAATAACAGCTACCAAGTGACGATTGGTATGGCGCCGTTCGAGGCTTTGTATGGCAGAAAGTGCAGATCGCCAGTATGTTGGGAAGAAGTGGGGGAGAAGCAGCTATCTTCCCCAGAGTTTGTGCAGCAGATGAAGGATCATGTGGATCTGATTCGACAGCGGATGAAAGCTGCCCAGGATCGCCAAGCCAGTTATGCGAATGGAACCCCCAAACAGATGACCAATTTGAGAGAACTATCCAGACGTTGGAGGATATGTTAAGAGCTGTTGTAATGGATTTTAGTGGTAGTTGGCAAGATGCGTTGTCTTTAGTTGAGTTTTCTTACAATAACAGCTACCAAGTGACGATTGGTATGGCGCCGTTCGAGGCTTTGTATGGCAGAAAGTGCAGATCGCCAGTATGTTGGGAAGAAGTGGGGGAGAAGCAGCTATCTTCCCCAGAGTTTGTGCAGCAGATGAAGGATCATGTGGATCTGATTCGACAGCGGATGAAAGCTGCCCAGGATCGCCAAGCCAGTTATGCGAATAGGAGGCGTCGACCTCTAGAGTTTCAGGTTGGTGATCTCGTTTTCCTTAAAGTTTCTCCGTTTCGCAGTGTCATGTGCTTTGGACACAAGGGAAAGTTAGCCCCTCGTTATGTTGGTCCGTATGAAATTGTTGAGAGGATTTGCCCTTTGGCGTATCGGCTGTTGTTGCCACCAGATTTATCTTCTCTACATGATGTCTTTCATGTTTCCATGTTGAGGAAGTACGAGCCAGATCCGTCTCATGTGTTGAGAACTGACGAGGTTGAGATAGATCAGACGTTGAGTTACGTTGAGTATCCCTTGCGGACCCTAGATAGAAAAGAGAAACAGTTGAGGAATAAAATCATTCCCTTGGTGATGGTTCAATGGTGAAAACATGGTAGGGAAGAAGCTACCTGGGAAATGGAAGAGAAGATGCAACGTGAGTGGCCGCATCTGTTTGCGTGAGTGTTGCATCAGATTTCAGTAATTGTTTGCTCAGTTATCTTGAACTCTTGGTTGTGAGTTCAGTTGTTGCCCGAGTTTGATTTCGAGGACGAAATCGTGTTTTAGTGGGGGAGAGATGTGATACCTGTGTTTTCGTAATCAGGTGTTGGTCGGGTTTGGACCAGCTGTTGGTCGATGTGTTTGGCGTAGACATCAATTTTGTCTAAGTGTTGGAATCAGCAGCAGTAGTAGTGGGATCAGACGTTGAGTGATCGCGTCAGTTGTTGATATTTCAGCTGTTGCGTGTTGGTAGGAAGCAGCAGCAATGCTGACGTGGATTTCAGATGTTGGTGTATTAGCGCATATCCAGCTGTTGCGAGTGATCAGCTGTTGGTATATTAGTTGCGGTGATCAGCAGAGAGCGCTAAGGAACTTTGAAGCGACGACGTTTTGTGTTCAGGAACCAGCTGTTGGTTTCGTTAGCGTGTTTCGTAGCGAATAGCGAAACTACGTCGTTTAGATAAGTTGGAACGACAGTGTTTTGAGTGGAGCGCTTTGTATCAGCTGTTGGTTGTGATAGACATCGGCTGTTGAGAGATCTCATGCGTTGTGACTGCTGGTTTGTGAATCAGCTGTTAGTAGCCAGGTGACGTGTTCCTCTGCGACGTCGTTTGGTTAAGTTGGTGCGACGCCGTTTAGCTTTATTTGAAAGATTCAACTGCTGGTTAATATATTAACGATAGGCAAAAGCTGATGCGAGATTCCTGCTGGTTGGGAATATTAGTTGTGACGACTGATTTTGTCGGTGGATCTTGTCCTGTTCTTTCTGCTGTTTGAGTAGTGTATTTAAGAGAAGACTTGGTCTTCGATTGTTTAACAGATCTCATACTTAGAAATATTTCCCGATAGTAAATCTTGTCGCGAACCCTAGTTACTGTTCACAGTAACCTTATCCATCCTAATTTCCGGTGGTAGACAACTCCGACGAGAGTGAGAGTGGTAGCGTTGGACTCCTATCGCTAAGGCGCTTCGTTCTATACCTCTTTAGAAAGCGTTGGAGTAGCTGGAAGAGGATCGCAGGATCGCTAAGACACCTTCCTTGTGTTGTTTGCTAACATAAGCGTTCCCTGCCGTGCCAGTAGTTTCGTTGGGGTAAGTAAAGATGCTACCTTTAAGCTATGTTAGAGCTTTCCGTTGAATTAGGAAGGTAGATGAGCGCTGGTGGAGTTGTAGCTCCCAGCTGCTGTTATTTTACGTTTCGGCTTTTGAGCAGTGGCTTGTGTTGATATAGCAGGTGACAGATCTGTGTTGCTCGGATTTTATTGTAGCAGCTGTGTGTGGTAATTATAGCTCAAAAGCTGGTGAGGTACGGATGTTGAGCTTGTATTGGCTGGAATTGGCATGGATATTATGTTTGATTGCTGTGTGTGCATTGCCTTTTGTTTTATATGCTGTTCAGCTGTTGCATTGCATACGCATGATCATTTCCCTTTCAGCTGTTGTACCCATGCTTTGTTGTTGCTCTGTTTTCTTAACAGGATGCGAGGGCGAGCGGCAATACCGCACTCTCATCTCCCTGCTGGTCTGTTAGCCCTCATGCGCCGAGTGGTTAACTACCACAGTTCATGAATTTGTTGTCAGCTGTTGAATTCTTTTGGCTCCCTTTTCTGGTTGTAGCCTTCGGCTGTTGCATTGTCTTTCATACATAGCATTAGCATTATATCTTTTGTTATTCGTTGATTTTATAGTTGCTCTCCGTACAGGGGTTTAACCCCGAGGTCCCTCTGGGGCTGTTGTGTTTGTTTGCCTGTTTGTTGTTCAGGTTTTCCAGGTTTTGCAGCTGGTCGATTGTTATGATCCAGGTGGTGGTTCCCCAGGAGGTGGTTAGAGTGTCCCAGTTATATATAGTATTTATATGCACTGGTATCACCTCGGGTGGGATGTCCCGGGTGATGCTTAGGTCTATATATAGCTGATAGTCTTTTAGTAATTGTGTTGTATTCAGCTGTTGGGAATTTGTTGTATTTGAATATTTGTGTTGTTGTGGATTTATAAATTGGGATTATTTTAAGTATCTTGTATTTTAAATTATGTATCTTTCAGTCAGGCCAAAAGCAAAAATTTTAACCACTTTTTAGTAGCTTCCGTTTGTGTTTGCGTGGTTTTACTCTGATATGTGCACGAGGCCTGACAGAGAGCATCTTGCTAACCAGACACGGCACCTCGGGATCTCGGTGAACGGCAAGTATAGTATCCCGACCTAGCAGCATAATTAGTGATGGCCCGACCCCACATAAGCAACATGGCCCTCTTTGTCAGGCCCCGTGCTAATTACTAACAATTAACACATAATAAGCGCATAAACACGGAAGCTTAAAATCAGGGCTTAAAAATTTTTCGAAATACAATGGGCCTGAACTCAATTCGTACATTCAAAATAGCGATAATTAAAATATGAGTTGACTCAAACTCCAACACAACAGGTAACAACATAATATCAATCAAGTACAGATCCCCAATACATGATAACACGGGGCATCCCCCGGCTCAATACATATCATATACATAGATTGAAACTCAGGGACGCGGGGATCGACCAGCTGAACTTCCACTCGGTCCAGCTTGGTTACCTGAAGTTCCTGCAAATGGGCAACACAGACCCAAACAAAAACAAAAGCAGGAAACAAGTACGAGGTCAAGCCTCAGTACGAAGATCTATCAAAGCAGATAAACATGCAACATGCTATAAATCAATGCTATGAATGCATGAGGCTGTCAAAGGAAATCAGTCAGCTAGACCGGTGTAACAACCGGCAAATCATATCATGTCGCCTCTATACCACGATCTATCAATCGGGAAATCATCGGTCCGTGATCATCGGGGCCCGTCAGCCCATCACAGCTCGGCGGTAGACACTCGTATCCGGTAGTCACCGCTCCGACGATAGCGTTGGACTTTTTGGACACGACCAATCCGTCGACCAGTCACAACGTGGCACCCAATCAGGTTATCAAATCAAATCTGTAAATCAGGCTCAAGATGTATGCATGAATGCCATTCAATATCCATGCTCAATACATACAATGCCTAAACGTAAAAACAGTATGCACACTCAACCAAAAACAGCAACTGGTTCATGCACATAACAGTAAAGCCACAGATTCCACAACATCAATTTATAGACATGTTCAAGCTCAAAGCTGCTAAGGGCTGCTCAATTCGTACCTCTCTTTCTCAATTTATACCTCACAAGTTCGAACAGGACACGGCAGAGAACACAGCCCACGAAAACAGATTCCTCCTGGTTCGAAATCCTCGGCAGAAAATCCTGGAAGCTAAAATCTGTTTCAACGCAGCTAATATCTTAGCTTAATCCAATCATAAACACGTTAATCCTACGGCCAGAAGTCTAATTCAATTCCTACACTTCTATGCAGGCATTAACTACAAGAACAGAGCTCAAATCTACAAGAAATTCTCACCCAAAAGCTCACGCTAGCAGAAGAACGCACGTACATACTTTTCTTAAAAAGCTTCGAACTCCAGCAGCTTCGCGTTTCCACACCAGCGCTAATACAGGGTTTGAAATGGGTAGCAAACGAAAGAGCTAAGCTAGGGGAGTCCAGCGCCACTCAAATCGTCAAAAATAGAGGCTGGAATCGACGGGAAATGGCGATTGAAAGTGACGGTGAACAGTAGCTATTTCGAGGGTTTGGAAAAGAGGAGATAAGGAATGTCTGGTTCAAATTAATCCTAAGTGTCGAACGTCACTTCCATTTATAATCTCCCAAATCCAACGTCTGCTGATCATCAATTCAGTCGACAAGACCAGCAGGTATCGACCAGCAAATACCTTCCTTTCCCTTCGTTAAAAACCAGCAGAAACAACCAAATGCTGTATGCAAAACTAAAATCTCGAAACGACACCGTTCCAACTAAACAAAAACGACACCGGAGTGCTAAACCAGCGGACAGCAGATCTCTTCAAAACAACCAACTACTGGTTCTAGCTGCAACATCCAAAACGCAGCGTTTTAACTTAATCAAACGACGTCGCCGCGCCTACCCAAACCAATCCAGTCGATGCACTTACAAAACCAGTAGGTACACAAGGAAAACTCTCGCAGCTGGTTACTACGTGCGAAATAGACGCTTCACAAAACGACGACGCATGCAAACACCAGCAGTTGCATGTGGGAAACTCCTGCTGTTGGTCTCACACTATGTCGCAAGGCACACGTAAGCGTTCCTATCAGTAGCTGGTCACTCCTATCTAACACGACTGTTGAATCCCCTACTACGTGCGAAATAGACGCTTACACAAAACGACGACGCATGCAAACACCAGCAGTTGCATGTGGGAAACTCCTGCTGTTGGTCTCACACTATGTCGCAAGGCACACGTAAGCGTTCCTATCAGTAGCTGGTCACTCCTATCTAACACGACTGTTGAATCCCCTAGTCAACACTCAAAAACATTGACCAACACGTGTCGCTCCCTCAGTCATTCTTGCGCTAAAAGCAAAATCGGCCAGCAGCAACCATTCGAAACGAATTAGAACCAGCAGACGCAACGCGTCACGCCTACGCCACCGTACCGATGCAAACACCAGCAGGTAGCTACAGTACCGTTGACCAGCGTTGACTTCACCAAAAATTTGCTGCGACTGAATTCCCAAATAAAACAACTTCCGAATCAGCAGGAAACCAGATTTCTTTTGCATTATCCTCTAACAACACGTGATTAATACCAAATCAAATCAATTAATCACTAATCTAAATTCTCAATCCTCACACTCTTGATTAATCCATGATGAATGCGCTGACAAATACTGAAGAAACCATCCCTACCTACAGATGGTAGGTGAGAGTACATGTCATGCCCACTCCAATTCATACTTAACCAGACAAGTACGTCCAACCACTTTGCTCACCTATAAATACCCAGGTAGATCCTCCTTTTTATTCATTCAGTAACTTTATTTCCTCTACTCTATACATACTCTTTGTCCCCAAACACTTATTCTGACTTAAGCATCGGAGGGCCTTCGTCAGGACACCTCCCGACACCCCTTGACGTGTTCACATGGTATTATCAGTGAAGCAACCACCAAAGCTACCGGTTTCAAAATTAGTCGACCTCTCGACCTGAAAAATCTTATGTGGCGGTAGCTGATTGGCTGGGAAAAATTCGGTTACATAAATTGGTGCCGTCTGTGGGAAACGAGAAAGAAAAGAAGATAAAATGCCGCCTAGGAGAAGTAGACTTCAGGAAATGGGAGAAACAAGTCGCACTGAGAATATCTCCCAAGGATGCGAGAACCCTCTGCTTACTGCCACCCAGATAACCCAGTTGGTGGCAGCCACCGAGCCAACCGACCTGGGGCAAATCCCCTGCGTGATCAACAAGCCGAGGAAATCAAGGGACTTCGGGAAGAAGTTGCCCGCTTGAAAGAAACGAGGGCTACTGAACCACCACCTCCACCAGCTCGGGCGGTACCTTTCTCAACCGAGGTATTGGTGGCCGAGCTCCCCCAGCATTTCAAATTCCCAAACGTAGTAGAGTATGATGGGATGGGAGATCCCTAGGAACACTTGTCTCGATTCGAGAATGCTGCCCTCCTCCATCAATACCATGATCTCATCAAATGTCAGGTCTTCTTGACCATGCTGGTCCCATCAACACAACAATGGTTCAATCTCTTGCCCGCTAGGAGTATTAAAAACTTTTGAGATATTAGTCAAGCATCCCTCCACCAGTTTTATAGTAGTAAGAAGCAGCCCATGACGACGTTGAACCTTTTTAATGTTAAGCAGAAGCAACAAGAGAGCCTTTGAGAGTACATTCAGCACTTTAATAGAACTATTATAGAAGTGACTTCTGCTACACCCGATCTGCTGATCAGAGCATTCACTCAAGGATTACGAGGGGGTGATTTTTTCAGATCCTTGGTCAAGAAACCTCCAAAAACGTTTGATGAACTCCTCACTAAGGCTGAAAAATACGTCAATGTGGAGGAAGTACAGTCCACAAGGAGGAGTGAGCAGAGAATCCCATCTCGACCTGTTAAGGATATTCGAGCGGAAAGGGAACCAAGGTTGGCTAGGCAGGAAGCTCCTCTGTTGGGATAACTGGCTGCTCGAACACCTTTGAAGATGAGCAAAGCTAGCGCTTTGGAGATCTGTGACGGGAGGAAAGTAGTACAACGACCTCGGGGAAGTGACGGGGCCCCAAGAGACCCAAAATCAGATAAGTTCTATGGATTTCATAGAGATTATGGTCATAATATCACAGAATGTCGGAATTTAGATCAGGAATTGGAACGAATCATACAAAATAATCCCTATGTGCGAGCAATATTAGTGGGGAATGAACCGCGTCAGGCGGGGAAGAGGCCTCGGGAAGAAGAGCATTGGCGGAAAAATAGAAGGAGATATGGTCGGGGAAACACACCTTAGGGTGGGGAGTCAAGCCGTCCTCAACAGGAGCAACAATCCCCTCAGCCCCGGGGCATCATCCAGATGATATCAGGAGGACCCACTGATAGGGATTCCAATCGAGCAAGGAAAGAGAGGTATCGGTGAATGGAAACCATGGAGATAGAAAAGAAGAACTCTGGGCCCACAATATTTTTTGGACCCGAGGATCTACCGACCAACGTCGAAACACATAATGATGCTTTCATCATCCGACAAATGATCGCTAATTATGAAGTCGCCCGTGTATTCGTCGATTTGGGAAGCTCGGTAACATATTATTCAAGGGGGATGTCGATCAGATGGACCTCGGTGAATATCATATGGAACCTATGCAGACACCCCTGTTCGGATTCACAGGTCATTCCTTACAGCCGGTAAGGATAGTTCATCTACCTCTTTCTCTTGGAACTGGAAAACAGAGGAAGATCAGAGTTTTTGAGTTCACGATAGTAGACGCACCCTCTTCTTACAATGTCATTTTTTGAAGATCGGCTATGGCCGCTTTCATGGCAGTAGCCTCGACTTTGCATCAAAATATAAAATTCCCGATGGGGGATACTGTGGGTGAAGTAGTGGGAGATCGAAAGATGGCAAGAAAGTGTTATGTGGAAGAGGTCAGGGTTGAGCAGAAAGCTGCTAAAGCTCGGGCTCATGATTATCCATGAGCTCAGGTCGACAGGAGTGTAAATTTGGTGGATGAAGATTTTCAATTAACAACCGAGGATGAAGAGGAAGAGGTTGTTCTTGTCCCCTCGACTGGGATTGTGAAGATTGCTAAAATTCACTCAGAGGGCATCCGGATTCAATTATTACAATGCTTGGAGAAAAACAAAGACATCTTTGCTTGGTCCCCTTCCGACCTAAAAGGGGTGAAGCGGGAAATCATGGAGCACAAGCTAAACGTCTCCCCAGATGCTCGACCTATTATCCAGAAGAGGAGGCACTTCGGCCCCAAAAATGATGATGTGATCAGGGGTCAGGTCGGGGACCTACTCCGAGCTGGGAATGTGACAGAGGTACATTTTCCCATCTGGTTGTCAAATGTAGTACTGGTACCAAATACTACGGGAAAATGGAGAATTTGTGTAGATTTTCGAGATCTGAACAAAGCCTGTCCC
This sequence comes from Dorcoceras hygrometricum, assembly GCA_001598015.1. Taxonomy (NCBI): domain Eukaryota; kingdom Viridiplantae; phylum Streptophyta; class Magnoliopsida; order Lamiales; family Gesneriaceae; genus Dorcoceras; species Dorcoceras hygrometricum. Next base: position 226,491 of record KQ988402.1, on the reverse strand, counting down.
AATTAATGTTATCCACTTCCCAAGATTGACCAACTTGTCGATTCTACTTCTTGTCATGAATTTCTCAGTTTTCTGGACGCTTATCAGGGGTACCACCAAATTCCCCTGGCTAAGGAGGACCAACGAAAATCAGTTTCATCACGGAATATGGGACATTTTGTTATGTCATCATGTATTTTGGGTTAAAGAATGCAAGAGCGACTTATCAAAGGTTGATGGATAAGGTGTTCAAACACCAGATCGGGAGGAATATCGAGGTACAGTGGATGATATCTTGATAAAGTCACGCGTGGAGGAAAGCTTTATAGCTGATGTTGAAGAAACGTTTTGCACACTCCGAGAGTATCAGATCAGATTAAACCCTAATAAATGCGTGTTTGGAGCAAGGAAGAGAAAGTTTTTGGGGTATATGGTTACCCGACGTGGAATTGAAGCTAATCCCGAGAAGGTACAAGCTCTGGCCTCAATGTGCTCTCCTAGAAACATACAGGAGGTCCAGAAGTTGACGGGGAGGATAGCTGCATTGTCTAGATTCATCTCCCGATCTGCTGACCAAAGTCTCCCTTTCTTTAATATACTTCGCAAGTCAAAGAATTTTGAATGGAGGGAGCAGAGTGAATGAGATTTCCAAGAGCTGAAAGAATATCTTAAAGAATTACCCATACTCAATAATCCCGAACCCGGGGAGCCATTGTATGTATACCTCACCGTCACACCACAGGCTGCTAGCTCGGTCCTTGTTCGGTAGGAAGGGAAGAATCACCAACCTATCTACTTCGTAGTCATGCTCTAAAAGGTGCCGAGGTGAATTATACCATGCAGGAGAAGTTAGCTCTGGCTTTGGTTATTACTACTCGGCCCCTCAGGCCATATTTCCTCTCTCATCCTATTGTTGTGCTTCCCAACAGTGTGTTAGGCCAAATCATTCATCACCCCTATGCCTCGGGAAGACTGGTCAAGTGGGTCACTGAACTTAGTGAATATGATCTCCAGTTCAAACCTCGAACCGCTGTAAAGGCACAGGCTTTGGTTGATTTCCTGGCAGAGACCACCCACCTCGAGCAAGAAGAACAGTGGAAAGTGTATGTAGATGGATCTTCCTTCTCATCTAGGAGTGGTGTCAGAATAATCATAGTATCTCATTTGGGTGAAGAAACCAACATGGCCGTAACTCTGGATTTCAAAGCCTCTAACAATGAAGCAGAGTTTGAGGCCTTAATAATCAGACTCCGAGCTACCAAAACCATGGGGATTGCTCGAGTTCTCCTGTATTCTGATTCTCAATTGGTGGTTCAGCAGCGCAATGGCAAACTTGAAGTAAAAAATGAAAAGATGGTTAAATATGCGAAAGCTCTAAGTAAGATGTCCGAAAATTTCTTTGAACTTATCTTTTCACAAATACCTCGGGAACAGAATGAAAAAGAAGATAGGTTGGCTTGGATGGCCAGTTCTCTCAAGCCAGCCTTGGGAAAATAAGTACAGGGACAAGAGCTGATATCACAAATTTACCACGTCGAGACAGGTCTGGAGATCATATCCACCTCAGACTGGCGATATGAAATCTATTAGTATATTACTCATCAAGTCCTACCTCATGATCCTCGAAAATCCCGACAAATCAAGCGTCGGGCTCTTCATTTTGTGCTATTGAATGGTACATTATACAAAATATCCTTCTCAAAACCACTCTTGAAATGTTTAGGCCTTGAATAAGCTAAATATGTACTAAGAGAGATCCATGAAGGATGTTGTGGGAACCACCTCGGAAGCATATGTGAGACCTGAATCTGTAAGTAAGATTAATGGTGGAAATTAATCGATTGATTGTTGGAATGGATCGGTAGTTTAGAGATTTTGTGGTTTAGAATCTCTGTTTCGATGTGGAGTTGTAGTTTTTGGGTCGATTTCCCTCCTTAGAACAATTCTGGTGATTTTAGTATTTTTGAATTTGGGTGCCTGCTGGTGACAGCTTTGATGATGTCATGCTTTTGTTGGCATCGAAGTCGCTGACGTAAGCTTTGCTGCTGGTAGCTTAGCGCGCATTTTTCTTTGTTTTGGTAGCTGGCGACAGCAGCGCTTACGTGGATTTCAGCAGGAGAGCGCTATAGGATTTCGAAACGGTGTCATTTTGAGGAACCAGTCGATGGTTTATGTTACCTGCTGATAACAGTTATGTCGACGTAAGCATTACTATTGAGCGTTGTGTCGATGACGTAGACTTTACTATCGTCAGTCGATGGGTGTTATCGCGTTATTTGTATGCCTGCTGGTTGTCAACGCGGGTCAACCTTCCTGTAGCGCGAAGAGGATGCGACGTCGTTTGAGTTAGTTGCAACGCGCGTATTGATGTTGCTGCTGGTAGCAGCAGGGGGTAGTGTTTTATGTTGTTTTGGTCTTGCGAGTGGATGTCCAGCTGCTGGCAGTAGGAACAGTGGATTTTAGGCGACGTCGTTTGGTTTAGTTGCTACGACGCCGTTTTGGATTAGCGTTAGAAGCCCTTTTGTTATTGTTGCTGCTGGCAGTCGAGGGTCGTTAATTGTGGGAATACGTCGACTGTTGCTCCTGCTGGTTTTGTCGATGGAAATGCGCTCCTGCTGGTAGCAGCAGTTGAGAGTTTTATAAATAGAAAGACTTGGTCTTCGTTGTGGATTATTAGTTCCCATACTTAGAAATATTTTCCACGATTGTCGACCCCTGTTTCTCAAACCCTCGTTACTATTCACCGTGAGCTATTCCGGTGGATTCCCGTCGTTTCCGGTGGTTGTTTTGCTCGTGCGAAGTAGCTTTGGACTTCTCTCGAGAAGCTATACCATTCTACACCAGTTTTAGAAGCTGTAATTGGCTAGTCAAGGAACGCGAAGTTGCTGCCGTTCAAGTGTTGCGTCGACCGGGTAGAACTACGTTCTGGTTTTCGGTGAGACCTTGTTCCTAGCCATAGTTTTAAGCTTCTCGTTTTACTGTTGAGGTATATTGAGCAGCTGGTTGAGTGTGACTCCCGGCCGTGAGCTTGTTTAGCATCCCGTTAGATTTATGTTTTGTATGCCGTGTGTTTATCAGGCTTTTACCAGAGTCTTCGAGATTTCTTGTGGTAACCAGCGTGTGCTAATTATAGCTCAGAAGAATTAAGGTACGGATTTGAGCTTGATGTAGCTTGGAATTGGCATGAGATATTATGCGTGGCTGCTGGGATATTTCGGTGAACCTATCTTTGTATTGTTTGCTGAGCATTGGTGTTTATGCTAGCTGTTTTTATGTGCAATGCATACACGCATGTGTTCACGCATTTTTCAGATCCCTTGCGTATCGTATTTTGCAGCCTTGTATCTTGTATTGCTGTTTTTGATTCTTACCAGGATGCGAGGGCGAGCGGCGATACAGCACTCTCATCTCCCTGCTGGGATCGTTAGCCACCATGCGCCGAGTGGTTAACTACCACAGTTCATGGGCGAGGCAATAGCAGGTTGAATTGTTTGATGCATCTGGTACTTGGGTGTAGTGTCATGGCGAGTGGCTCATTACCACACTGTGAACACACCCCGTGGACACTATTCGTTGTTGACGATTCTTGGAGCTATGTTTAAGTTCCTTAGCTCCCTTGAGGGTCGAGCTTTCAGTTGATATCCGGTGTCTCATGCATAGCATCTGCATTTTTATCTTATGCATTTCCTTAGCTGTTTCTTTTGCTCTCCGTACTGGGGTTTGACACCATGTCCCTCTGGGGCTTGGTTTGTTTCCTTGTTTGTGTTGTTTTCAGGAAACCCAGGTTTTACAGCTGGTCGTGGTTTAACCCAGCTGGTGGTGCCCCGAGAGGTGGTTAGCGTGTCCCAGTTGCATATAGAATATTTATATATATGTATCAGTTAGTCAGGGGGATGCCCTGTGCTTTGTTGTTGTATCCAGTGTGTGGAGTACGATACATGTATTGCTGCTATACTTTGTTGTTGTGTTGATGCGTTGGTTTTGTAACTGGGATCTTATTTTGAGTATCGTTCTATTTTAAATTATATGTTTTAAACCGTCGGGCCTAAAAGCGAAAATTTTACCCACTTTTTGATAAGCTTCCGCATGTGTTTGGGTAAACAGTCTGTTTAGAGCACGAGGCCTGACATTTTTGGTATCAGATCTTAAGCTGGGATAAGCTCAATTTCTATAATCACACTTGAGTCTAGGCACAGTGTTGTGTGTTGCATGTGCTTGACTTATGTGGTTATGTGTTGCATATTTGTGTTATATGCTTTCTATGCTGTATCTGTTCTATCTGCTTGATCCTGTTGAGTGTATTTTAGATGCCGCCTAGACGTAGTGGTAGAGGTAGGGGGCAGTTCCAGGAATCAGGAGGTCAGAACGAGGATCAGTATAGTGCTCCTAGTCATACTCGTGAGAGTAGCGAAGAGGGGGAAGCTGAGGCTCCGCCGGCTCCGGTGGAGAGAATGAATGTTGTTATAGCTCGGTTTCAGAGGATGAGCCCTCCTATCTTTAATGGCGACGAGTCGAGTGAGGATGCTGATTCGTGGCTCCATAACGTCATTCATCTTTTTGATCGGGCTCAGTATGACGATGAACTCCGGTTGAGGTTAGTGACCTTATTGCTGAGGAAGGCCGTAGAGCGTTGGTGGCGAGGTGCGTCTAGTACCTTAGCGGAGACTGGAGTTAGTATCACTTAGGACACTTTTTGTGAGACTTTCATGCAGGAGTATATCCCCGATTCGTATGTGGCTGCCCGTGAGGGGGAGTTTGAGTTTTTGGAGCAGGGCTCGATGACTGTGCGTGAGTATGCTCGCAAGTTTTCTGCGTTGTTGGCTTATGTTCCGCATGTTGCTGGGCGGGAAAGGGCCAAGAGTACCAGATTCGTGGAGGGCTTGAATGAAGAATTTTACCAGAGTGTATTGACGAGCAAGCCCAAGTCGTATGCTGAGGCCGTTAATACTGCTATCCACATTGAGGAGGACATGAGGAGCCGTCGTACGTGCAGAGCGCAGGTAGCGCAGGCAGTGCAGGGTGGTAGACCTGTTGGTCAGGGAGCTCAGTCGTCTCAAAGTTCTTAGTCCGCTCATTTTCCTCAACAGCAACAGCAGATGGCTCAGCAGTCTGGCCGTGGTAGGTTCCGACCTCGCGGTCAGCAATTCAAGAAAAAGTCTGGTTCAGGGTCTTTCGGTTCAGGCAGTTCGAGTAGCAGTGGATCTCGGACTGAGTTTTGTGGCTTTTGTTGTGGGAAACATTCTTCCACGCAGTGTGTAGGTGTGCAGGGCTCCTGCAACCTTTGTGGTCAGTACGGGAATTTTGCGAGAGTGTGTCCGTCAGCCGGATCATAGCAGACCGCAGCCCAGCCTCAGGGTCGTGGGGGTCAGTCTAGGAGCCGTTCTCAGCAGTTTCAGCAGCCCCGTTTGGGTGAGACTCCATTTAGACCATTTCAGCAGCCTGGCCCTTCGCGTTTTGTACAGTCGTCTCAGCCTTTCTTCCCAGGACCCCAGCATGCTCAGGTTAACGCCATGACGAGGGAGCGGAGCAGGCGGAGGAGACACCGAGCCGAGTGATTGGAGGTACATGTCTTGTCTTTGATTTTCTTGCTCGTGTGTTGTTTTACATCGGTGCATCGCATTCGTTTATTTCTGATTCGTTTGTTGCTGAGCATGGTCTGTGTACCATCCCTTTGCGTGATGCTGTTTCTGTTTCAACTCCCGGTGGTATGAGCCTGTTCTCCCAGGAAGTTTTGTTGAATGGTGTGTTGCGGTTTGGTGAGCATGTCTTGTTAGCGAATTTGATCCGTTTGATGCTTTGGGATTTCGATTGCATAGTTGGGATGGATGTGCTATCCAACTATAAGTGGACTGCTTCCATGGGATTGTACGCTTTATGCCTTTGTCTGGCGAGAAGTGGAACTTCTACGGCCAGGACTCTATATCGAAGATTCCGTTGGTTTCCGCGATGGAGATGTTTAGCTTGTTGTCTCTGGGAAATGCTGGCTTTATGATCTACGCTTTGGATGCGTCTTCTTCTTCCAGTGTTCAGCTTAGTGACGTTCCCGTGGTGCGACACATCCCCGACGTGTTTCCGGAGGAGATTCCTGGTTTCCTCCGAAGCGGGAGATAGACTTCAGCATAGAGTTGGTGCCTAGCACACCTCCGATTTCTCGTGCCCCGTATCGTCTGGCGCCTACGGAGTTGAGATAACTCAAGGAGCAGTTAGATGATTTGCTGGAGAAAGGTTTTATTCGCCCTAGTATGTCACCGTGGGGAGCGCCCATTTTGTTTGTGAAGAAGAAGGATGGCTCAATGCGGATGTGCATTGATTTTCGCCAGTTGAATAAAGCCACTGTCAAGAACAAGTACCCGTTGCTGAGAATCAATGATCTATTTGATCAGTTGCAGGGTTCTGCGGTGTACTCTAAGATTGATCTTCGTTCCGGGTACCATCAGCTCAGAGTGAGGGAACAAAATGTCGCGAAGACTGCATTTCGTACGAGGTACGGACATTTTGAGTTTTTGGTAATGCCGTTTGGGTTGACAAACGCGCCTGCAGTCTTTATGGAACTAATGAATCGGGTTTTTAGAGAGTTCGTAGATCAGTTTGTGATTGTTTTTATTGACGACATCTTGGTTTACTCAAAGACTCCGAGGGAGCACAAAGATCACTTGAAAATGGTTCTTCAGAGGTTGAGAGAGCAGCAGTTGTATGCGAAGTTTTCCAAGTGTGAGTTTTGGTTAGATCGTGTTGTATTTCTTGGCCATGTCATTTCAGCGGATGGCATTTCTGTGGATCCCAGTAAAGTGGATGCTGTTTTGAACTGGGAGCGACCGAGGAGAGAGCAGCAGTTGTATGCGAAGTTTTCCAAGTGTGAGTTTTGGTTAGATCGTGTTGTATTTCTTGGCCATGTCATTTCAGCGGATGGCATTTCTGTGGATCCCAGTAAAGTGGATGCTGTTTTGAACTGGGAGCGACCGAGAAATGTGTCTGAGATTCGCAGTTTCTTAGGTCTGGCTGGCTATTATCGTCGCTTCATTCAGGGATTCTCTAGTATTGCGAAGCCGATGACCCAATTGACCCAGAAGGATAGGCGGTTTGTTTGGACTGAGCAGTGTGAGAATGCGTTTCAACTGCTCAAGGAAAAGTTGACTACTTCGCCTGTGTTGGCTCTGCCGTCCGGTTCAGGTGGTTTTGTTGTTTGCTCTGACGCTTCGCTCAATGGATTGGGTTGTGTATTGATGCAGAATGGCCGAGTCATTGCGTACGCCTCGCGGCAGTTGAAACCGCATGAGACTCGTTACCCAGTTCATGATTTGGAGTTAGCAGCGGTGGTCTTTGAGTTAAAGATCTGGTGTCACTACCTGTATGGCGAGCAGTTTGTGGTGTACTCCGACCACAAGAGTTTGCAGTACTTGTTTTCGCAGCCTAATTTGAACATGCGTCAGCGCAGGTGGATGGAGTTGCTCAAAGATTTTGATTGCGAGATCAAATACCAGCTTGGGAAGTCGAACGTAGTGGCTGATGCTTTGAGTAGGAAGGCTAGTGAGATGCTTGCCTCGTTGTACATCTCCAAGGACCAGCAACATCTTAAAACTACGGGTTGGAGATTCTACCCGGCTGAGGATTGTGTAATGGTTTCATCGTTCCAAGTGGAACCGCAGATTGTTTATACTATTCGAGCAGCTCAGAGGACCGATCCGTCTATCCACGAATTGAAGTTGAAAGTCAGGGCTGGAGAACTTGAGGACTATTCTGTTTCGTCCGATGGATGTTTGAGGTTCCGTGGCAGGTTGGTTGTGCCCAATTTGATCGATTTGAAGGAGGAGATCCTTCGTGAGGCGCACTGTAGCAGACATAGTGTTCATCCTGGTGCACGGAAGATGTACCATGCTTTGAAGCCGCACTTTTGGTGGGCTGGCCTGAAGAGTGACGTTGCTGGTTTCGTTGCTCGTTGTTTGAATTGCCAGATGGTAAAGGCCGAGAGGATGAGACCCGATGGTCTGTTGCAGAGTTTAGAGGTGCCCCAATGGAATTGGGAGCACATTGCTATGGATTTCGTGACGCATCTGCCTCGTTCTAGCCGAGGATGCGATGCTATTTGGGTAGTTGTCGACCGTTTGTC
>KQ988402.1:179820-211824 GCA_001598015.1 Dorcoceras hygrometricum | reverse complement strand
CATTGGAAGGCTGTGAAGGATATTCTTAAGTACTTATGAAGGACTGAGAATATGTTCATGGTCTATGGGGGTGGGACTAAGAATATGTTCATGGTCTATGGGGGTGGGACTAAGAATATGTTCATGGTCTATGGGGGTGGGACTAAGAATATGTTCATGGTCTATGGGGGTGGGACTAAGAATATGTTCATGGTCTATGGGGGTGGGACTAAGAATATGTTCATGGTCTATGGGCGAGGGACTAAGAATATGTTCATGGTCTATGGGGGTGGTGAACTGAAACTGGAAGGCTACACTGATTCTAGCTTCCAGTGTGACGTGGATGATTCGAAATCAACCTCTGGATTTGTATTCATGCTCAATGGTGGTGCTGTCTCTTGGAAGAGTTCCAAGCAAGACACCATCGTGGATTCAACCACTGAGGCTGAGTACATTGCAGCATCAGCTGCTGCTTAGGAGGCCGTTTGGATTAGGAATTTCGTCCAAGAGTTGGGCGTCATTCCTAATGGAGTTGGTGCAGTCCCGGTGTACTGCGACAACACGGGTGCCGTTGCGCAAGAAAAGGAGCCTAGGTGTCACCAAAGATCCAAAACTGAGGAAATACCACATAATACGGGATATTGTGGCTAGAGGCGACATAGCAGTTGAGAGAGTCGCCTCTGCGGACAACGTTGCTGATCCACTTACGAAGCCCTTGCCTGGACCGTTGTTTGAAAAACATCGCGAAACAATGGGACTGCGTCTGATGAGTAGTTGGCTTTAGGGCAAGTGGGAGATTGTTAGAGTAGATGCCCAACTAGCCAACTTGTGGCGTGTGGGTTTTATAGACTCTTGTACAAACGATCTTTATATATGATATTCACATTTTCTTATATGGCATTCTTTACTTTCATTATGTGTGTAATGATTTACAATTGCGTTGAGTAAAGACCTAGAATACACTAAAGCGTATGTTAGATGTGATAGTGGGTATGACGGCTATCATAAAACACATATAATAGTCGTTGTGTATTCTGAACATGTTCCTAGTCGATTGGGCCGTCAAAATGAGGATAAGGCCGCCCGAGTTCGAGACTAGTATCTGCGATGCGAAGTACCATGTTTCATTGGTAGGGAACATTGTGATGTTCTGAGCATGCAGATAGATAGTGACCTGGTGATCTATCGAACTACCCTCGTTCGGACTTTCCAAGTGGTTACCATTTGTCGAGTGGATAAGTCCGAGGTCTTAGTTGTACTGATTAGTCCTCACGACTCGAAACATCATTGAGACTCTACATGATAGGCGTCTCACTTTGACCCGTTTGCCGACTCATTTGGGGTCACCAGGCGTCGGGATTGGGTGAGACCCCGATGCATGTAGGAGTCGATGCATCGTTGTCGAGGATTCACCGCTCGCAGACATGCGTGGATATCCTATGCTATCTGAGGGGATAATAGTGTATAAATCTCTAGCCAGAGTACTAGAAGTGTTTTAGGTAAATGTGTTTACCTACTTACACTCGCGATGTCACTATTTGATCTCCAAGATGTATGCATAGCTATCGGATCTCTAGCGACTCTCGATTTACCAATGGTCGTTGATCTGATCGGGATATATGGATTGAAAGGACCGTACCGTACGCTAACCACGATCGACTGGTTCTTGCAGGCACTATCAGTGATACCTAGGGGATCATGGGGCGATGTTGCTAGACGCTTTACCATGATCCGTTGGGCGGGTCCGGAATTGTGATTCCGGAGCCACAATGGTTGTGGGCCCACGGCTAGCTGTATCCCTGAACCATTGAGGGTCACACAAGTACTAGATTCGAGATTCCCACATGGGTACTCAGCTCAATGTGTTGAGCACGAGAAGAGGATTTTGGGGAGTGCGACTTCCTAAAAGTCAACAGGGGTCAAACCGGGATTTAACGCTGTTGAGGGGCAAAACGGTCATTTTGAAATTTGGGGTTAGATAATCTGAAAAATAGTTTTTCACATCATAACATTCAGTTTTGGAAACTGAGTCGATCGGTCCGATCTGATCGACGATCGGAGTTACGATGAAGTCTCAGCGATAGATATCGTCATTTGGACCCGGGTCCGTCGGACCGGCCCAAGTCTATCTTTAAGTCTATTTATTTAGACTTAATGACTTGATTACACATGACATTATTCATAATCCTAAACCTCATAGCTCAACACGCCGCCTTTCCCCTCCCTCTCACACGCCGCCGCCGCCGCCGTCTTTGCCGGAAAATTGGTTTCCGGCCAACTCGACGTGGAGAGTTACGATGAAGTCTCAGCGATAGATATCGTCATTTGGACCCGGGTCCGTCGGACCGGCCCAAGTCTATCTTTAAGTCTATTTATTTAGACTTAATGACTTGATTACACATGACATTATTCATAATCCTAAACCTCATAGCTCAACACGCCGCCTTTCCCCTCCCTCTCACACGCCGCCGCCGCCGCCGTCTTTGCCGGAAAATTGGTTTCCGGCCAACTCGACGTGGAGAATCCGTTCGTGCTGATCTCGTCAGGGCTTCTAGTGTAGCCTGACGAAGGAGTCTCGGATCTGGTCGTGGACCGGATTGGCGTAACTACCGCAATCTACCGAGAAGAGCCGGGTTCTTGAAACACCGGTTGGAGCCAGGCACAAGTGCCAGCAAGGTAATCCGCTTAAACATCCTATGAATGTCGTAGTATGTTAATTTGTTTTCGTATTGATCGCCTCCCGGTTCTCTGTTTATTGTTCTTCCGCTGCCTTGCCCGGGGGCGAATCCGGATCCCCAACAATAACAACTACCAAGTGACGATTGGTATGGCGCCTTTTGAGGCTTTGTATGGCAGGAAGTGCAGATCGCCGGTGTGTTGGGAAGAAGTGGGGGAGAAGCAGCTATCTGCCCCCGACTTTGTGCAGAAAATGAAAGATCATGTGGATCTTATTAGACAACGGATGAAGGCTGCCCAAGATTGCCAAGCTAGTTATGCGAATAAGAGGCGTCGATCTCTTGAGTTTCAGGTTGGTGATCGTGTATTTCTCAAGGTTTCTCCATTTCGTAGTGTGATGCGCTTTGGACGCAAGGGAAAGTTAGCCCCTCGTTACGTTGGTCCGTATGAGATTGTCGAGAGGATTGGCCCTTTAGCGTATCGGTTGTTGTTGCCGTCAGAGTTGTCCTCTCTTCACGATGTGTTTCACGTGTCGATGTTGAGGAAGTACGATCCAGATACGTCTCATGTGCTTGGAACTGACGAGGTAGAGCTAGATCAGTCATTGCGCTATCAGGAATATCCTTTGAAAATCCTTGGCAGAAAAGAGAAACAGCTGAGAAATAAGACCATTCCGCTAGTAATGGTGCAATGGAGCAAGCATGGTAGGGAAGAAGCTACTTGGGAGCTGGAAGAAAAGATGCAGCGTGAGTGGCCGCATCTGTTTGAGTAGGTGTTGAGCTAGATTATCCAGTAGCTTGTAGTTTTGATGTATTCCTTCCCTAGATGTTGTAAATTGTTTGCTCAGTTATCTTGAACTCTTGGCCTTGTGTTGGGCGAGTTCTGGTGTTAGTTTTTAGTTTCTATTCTGGTCTCTTCTGTTGTTTGTTGTTTTAGGATTGTTGTTTGATTTCGAGGACGAAATCCTTTTTAGTGGGGGAGAAATGTGAGACCTGAATCTGTAAGTAAGATTAATGGTGGAAATTAATCGATTGATTGTTGGAATGGATCGGTTGTTTAGAGATTTTGTGGTTTAGAATCTCTGTTTCGATGTGGAGTTGTAGTTTTTGGGTCGATTTCCCTCCTTAGAACAATTCTGGTGATTTTCGTATTTTTGAATTTGGGTGCCTGCTGGTGATAGCTTTGATGACGTCATGCTTTTGTTGGCATCAAAGTCGCTGACGTAAGCTTTGCTGCTGGTAGTTTAGCGCGCATTGTTCTTTGTTTTGGTAGCTGGCGACAGCAGCGCTTACGTGGATTTCAGCAGGAGAGCGCTATAGGATTTCGAAACGGTGTCTTTTTGAGGAACCAGTCGATGGTTTATGTTACCTGCTGATAACAGTTATGTCGACGTAAGCATTACTGTTGAGCGTTGTGTGGATGACGTAGACTTTACTGTCGTCAGTCGATGGGTGTTATCGCGTTATTTGTATGCCTGCTGGTTGTCAACGCGGGTCAACCTTCCTGTAGCACGAAGAGGATGCGACGTCGTTTGAGTTAGTTGCAACGCCGCGTATTGATGTTGCTGCTGGTAGCAGCAGGGGGTAGTGTTTTATGTTGTTTTGGTCTTGCGAGTGGATGTCCAGCTGCTGGCAGTAGGAACAGTGGATTTTAGGCGACGTCGTTTGGTTTAGTTGCTACGACGCCGTTTTGGCTTAGCGTTAGAAGCCCTTTTGTTATTGTTGGTGCTGGCAGTCGAGGGTCGTTAATTGTGGGGAATACGTCGACTGTTGCTCCTGTTGGTTTTGTCGGTGGAAATGCGCTCCTGCTGGTAGCAGCAGTTGAGAGTTTTATAAATAGCAAGACTTGGTCTTCGTTGTGGATTATTAATTCCCATACTTAGAAATATTTTCCACGATTGTCGACCCCTGTTTCTCAAACCCTCGTTACTATTCACCATGAGCTATTCCGATGGATTCCCGTTGTTTCCGATGGTTGTTTTGCTCGTGCGAAGTAGCTTTGGACTCCTCTCGAGAAGCTCTACCATTCTACACCAGTTTTAGAAGCTGTAATTGGCTAGTAGAGGAACGCAAAGTTGCTGCCGTTCGAGTGTTGCGTCGACCGGGTAGAATTAAGTTCTGGTTTTCGGTGAGACCTTGTTCCTAGCCATAGTTTTAAGCTTCTCGTTTTACTGTTGAGGTATATTGAGCAGCTGGTTGAGTGTGACTCCCGGCCGTGAGCTTGTTTAGCATCCCGTTAGATTTATGTTGTGTACGCCGTGTGTTTATCAGGCTTTTACCAGAGTCTTCGAGATTTCTTGTGGTAACCAGCGTGTGCTAATTATAGCTCAGAAGAATTAAGGTACGGATTTGAGCTTGATGTAGCTTGGAATTGGCATGAGATATTATGCGTGGCTGCTGGGATATTTCGGTGAACCTATCTATGTATCGTTTGCTGAGCATTGGTGTTTATGCTAGCTGTTTTTATGTGAAATGCATACACGCATTTTTTCACGCATTTTTCAGATCCCTTGCGTATCGTATTTTGCAGCCTTGTATCTTGTATTGCTGTTGTTGATTCTTACCAGGATGCGAGGGCGAGCGGCGATACCGCACTCTCATCTCCCTGCTGGGATCGTTAGCCACCATGCGCCGAGTGGTTAACTACCACAGTTCATGGGCGAGGCAATAGCAGGTTGAATTGTTTGATGCATCTGGTATTTGGGTGTAGTGTCATGGCGAGTGGCTCATTACCACACTGTGAACACACCCCGTGGCCACTATTCGTTGTTGATGATTCTTGGAGCTATGTTTAAGTTCCTTAGCTCCCTTGAGGGTCGAGCTTTCAGTTGATATCCGGTGTCTCATGCATAGCATCTGCATTTTTATCTTATGCATTTCCTTAGCTGTTTCTTTTGCTCTCCGTACTGGGGTTTGACCCCATGTCCCTCTGGGGCTTGGTTTGCTTCTTGTTTGTGTTGTTTTCAGGAAACCCAGGTTTTACAGCTGGTCGTGGTTTTAACCCAACTGGTGGTGCCCCGGGAGGTGGTTAGCGTGTCCCAGTTGCATATAACATATTTATATATATGTATCAGTTAGTCAGGGGGATGCCCTGTGCTTTGTTGTTGTATCCAGTGTGTGGAGTATGATACATGTATTGCTGCTATACTTGGTTGTTGTGTTGATGCGTTGGTTTTGTAACTGGGATCTTATTTTGAGTATCGTTCTATTTTAAATTATATGTTTTAAACCGTCGGGCCTAAAAGCGAAAATTTTACCCACTTTTTGATAAGCTTCCGCATGTGTTTGGGTAAACACTCTGTTTAGAGCACGAGGCCTGACAGCATAGCTCTAGCAAGAAAGGCTCTCCTTGCAGGATTTTTCTGGCCCACCATGCAGAAGGATGCCTTGTCCCTTGTTCGATCTTGTCATGACTGCCAGAGACATTCCAATCTACAAAAACAACCTGCCGAACTCTTAAGAATAGTCCTGCCCTCATTTCCGTTCGACCAGTGGGGCATCGATATTGTAGGACCCTTCCTCCAAGCAGGGGGCAAAGGAAGTTCTTGTTGGTTGCAGTAGACTAATTTTCTAAGTGGGTGGAAACCGAGCCGTTAGCAAAAATATCTGAAGCAGAAGTATTAAAATTTTTATGGAAAAACATCGTGCTGTTTTGGAATTCCTCGAAGACTTATATCTGATAACGGAAGGCAATTTTGTGGGTCAAAGGTCCAGGCGTGGTGTCAAGAGATGAAGATTGAACAAATCTTCACCTCAGTGTCTTACCCTCAGAGTAATGGGCAGGTAGAGGTTACAAACCGATCTATCTTACAAGCTCTCAAGACACGATTGGGCTCGGCCAAAGGAAAATGGATAGATGAATTACCCAATGTTTTGTGGGCCTATCGAATCACTCCCCGAACAGGCACCGGAGAGACACCTTATTGCATGGTCTATGGGACTGAAGCTCTCTTACCTGCAGAAATTGGTCAAGATAACCTTAGGGTGACACAGTATGGTAAAAACAATGACAAAATCCGAAGTCTCGAACTAGAACATATTGAAGAGAGAAGAGCTAGGGCCGAGGTACGACTATCGGCTTATCAAAAGACAATGATCCAGGCGTATAACAAAAGAGTCCGACCTCAAAGGTACGAGATAGGAGACTTGGTCTGGAAAAAGATTCAATATCAAGGAGACAGAGGGAAGTTCGAACCCAAGTATGAAGGGTTTAAGATTTTGGGAAAAGCAGGCATCACCGCATATTATTTGGAAGACGCATCGGGAAAAAGAACTCAAAGGACCTGGAATATTATCCATCTTCAACGATATTACGCTTAAAATCCATCCTTGTAAAAAAGATTATTTCATGAATGGAGGAGTTTCTTCTAGAAATACTTGGCAAAACCTTGAGTAGTAATCCTTCCTGATTACACACATAAGCCCAACTATTGTTGGCACAAAGCCCGACCAGCTCGGCACATTAATCCCGACCAGCTTGGCACATTAAGCTCGATCAGCTCGACACATAAGCCCAACTATTGTTGGCACAAAACCCGACCAGCTTGGCACATTAAGCCCGATCAGCTCGGCACATAAGCCCAACTATTGTTGGCACAAAGCCCGACCAGCTAGGCACATAAGCCCAACTATTGTTGGCACAATGCCCGACCAGCTCGGCGCATAAGCCCAACTATCGTTGGCACAAAGCCCGACCAGCTCGGCGCATAAGCCCAACTATCGTTGCCACAAAGTTCGACTAGCTCGGTACATTAAGCTCGACCAGCTCGGCATATAAGTCTAACCCCTGTTAGCATGCCTTGAGTGTTGTCCCCTTACACTTAAATGGACCTTGCTATTCGAAGATACCTTAGAAAGGCTATTTGGAGTTTTTTTAGGTACGTTAATTTCATGTTGTTTGGGGTAGCTCATCTCACAATCAGATATTCATACGCAAATCGTGCTCGAAGTAAAAAAATAGAAGTGAAAGCTAAAGAGCTAAAGTACATTAATTTCGAAATAAATACAAGGGAAAAATAAAATACATCATGCTTGAGGAGCCTCCTCCCGACCCGCGCTGCCTTCCTCAGAATCTTCATCTTCAGGCATGTCTGCCAGAGCCTGCTCAACATCGAGGAAGAGGACCGGGTGTTCATCTTCAGAGTAGCCATTAGCCCTGAACTGGGCCAGGCACCCATTGAAGCCATGTTCAAAGAAGACGGAGGCCCTCCCCAAACACAAGATATCAAACTCTTTGGACTGTAGGAATTTCTCCTTCCCGAGCTCCAAAGAGTTTTCTGCCTCCCCCTTCAACTTCTCCAACTCGGCCTGGAGGGCTTTGTTCTTCTCAAAACGTAGAGCTTGGGCCTTGTACGATTGGGCTTCAGCTCAGGTAGCATCTAGCTCGAGCTGCACTGACTCTTTCTCTTTGTCTTTTTCAACTCGTATCTCCTCGAGCTATTTCATTAAGTCATTATGATGATCAAGCACTCCATCCATGGAACACCGGGTCATAACAACCTCATCCCGTGCTTGGGAGAGGCGATTCGCCACCTCACCACTCCATACTAAAGCCTACACAGATACAATGATTAGCATAAACATCATAATTAATGGATAAAAAGCTCGAGCTGAGATCTACCTGCATAAAATGAAGGCTTGCAGCCTCCAGGACTGCAAGGTCAGGAACACTCTTCACAAAGTAAAAATCCTGGTTGGGAACCAGGCGGTGGATGAAATCCAGCGAACCAAGCCGGAGGGCTTGGAAAGTATCCAGAAGCACATAAGGTGCTTCAGTGGATTGCTGCTTGGGAGCCATACCCGTCGTGCCCAGTGGTTCACTAATCGAGCCCTTAGAAACTATCGCCCAAGCGGGCTCTGTGGTTTTCTACTCATGATGGCGTTTCTTGCGCCTCCTCCTCCCTCCGTAGAGGCCTTCCTCTTCCCTTTTATTGGATGGAGAGAGCGAGAGGTTCCTTCCGGGTCGGCTCTCCTCTCCTTCAGAGATTTCATCATTTCAGCCTTTGAAATCATGTCGTCTGCAAATATAACACACAAGTTAACAGATCAGATCTCAAAATTAGTATAGGCAGTACAAAAAGATGATGGAGATACCTAAATCTCTGACCAGTTGTGTGAGAACTAGAAATCTGTTAAGTATGATTTAATGGCTAATCAGCTTTTAGATTAAGATTTGTCACGGAATTGTGAATTCTGGGTGTTCAGATTTGGTTTAGAGTTGCACAGTAGTGAGTTGCGCGAGAATTCAGCTGTTGGTTTTTAGCAGTAGTGCAATTCAGACGTCAGTGTTCTACTGTAGCGTTAGCAGGTGAAGTTTGATCAGTTGTTGATGGCGCGGGAGTGATAAGCTGTCGTTTCGTGAAAATCAGGTGTAGCGCATTTCAGAAGTCAACGCAAGTCAGCGGTACTGTAGCGAGTGAGTGATGCGTCGTCGTTTCGCTATTCAGTAGTAGCGCTTGAAGAGGAACATGTTGGCAGCAGAGGCGCGCGTGCGAGGATTAATGAGAAAGCGACACGTGTTGGTCAACTTTTTGGTGTTGACTGCTGATATTGTAGCACAAATCAGCAGTTGCGATTGTGAGAGACTTGATTCAGTCGAGTGACCAGCCGTTGGTTTGAGTGACCAACTGCTGATAGTGAGGCGACGTCGTTTTGATAAGTTGGAACGCAGCGTTTTGGGTATAACACTTTGTGAACAGCTGCTGGTTGTTTCGAAAGGAATCTATCATCAGCTGTTGGAGCGCTGCGGCGTCGTTTTGATTAGTTGATGCGGCGTCGTTTTGGTGCGTGAATAAAAATGCAACGTCTGATGGTTGCTGCTGATTTCTTTTGAGAGCAAAAGCTGGTTTCTGTCGTGAGATTCCTACTGTTTCGATGTTTGATTATTTTAGAACAGCAGCTGTTGGATTTGAGAGATATTTAGATAAGTGTTGATCGACACTTAGAATTATTTTAGAACACGATATTTCTTATCTCTATCTTCAAACCCTCGATAGCTACTGTTCAACCGAGCATTTCTTCCCTAGATTTCTGTCGATTTCAGCCGTTGTTTTGAATGATTTTGGTGGCGCTGAGCTCGTTGTGACTTGCTCTTTCGATTGCTACCCATTTGAGGCTGTAGTTCGACCTTGGAGAAGATCGCGAAGTAGCAGTGTTGTTCGATTTTTTTCGCTAAGTGGAACCCGAGACTTCTGCAGCTTTTGTTAGGTTTGTATTTGAGGTTCAGGACAGCTTCTGCCATGTTTAGCGAAGCCAGTAGAAAGCTGGTTTGCGTAGGCTGAGTTCTGCCGTGCTTTCGAGAAATCTGTTGAGGTAGATTGAAGCTGTGAGGTACGAATCGAGCAGCTCTAACAGCTTTGAACGTGGACATGGCTGTATTTCATGTTATGAAATCTGTTGAATTGATTCTGTGATTTTACGTGGAACAGTTTGATGATTTTCTTGAGTTATATATTCTGTTTTCACGTACTGTTATTGTATGCATTTAGAATTGATTATTGAATGGCATTGATGCATACATATTGAGCCAGATTGATTGATTGATGTCCCGATTGAGAGCCACGTTGTAACTGCCAACAGATGTGTCGTGCCTGAAAAGTCCAACGCTATCATCGGAGTGGTGACTGCCGGATTCGAGTGTCTACCACCGAGCTGTGATGGGCTGACGGGCCCTGAAGATCACGGACCGATGATTTCCCCGGTTGATTTACTGTGTGGGTATAGAGGCTCGACCTGAGATGATTTGCCAGTTGATACACTGGTCTTGATTACCGATTCCTTGATAGCCTCATGCATTTCATAGCATTGATTTATAGCATGTTGCATGATTTGCTGTTTTGATTGCTCTTCGTATTGAGGCTTGACCTAGTATTTCTTTTCCTGCTTTTGTGTCCTTTGGGTCTGTGTTACCCACTTGCAGGATCTTCAGGTAACCAAGCTGGACCGAGTGGAGTGCCAGCTGGTCGATCCCCATTCCCTTGAGTCCCAGTTATATATTGTATTATGTATTGAACCAGGGGATGCCCTGTGTTTATTTGTATATGGGGATCTGTATCTTATTTGGGATTTTATGTTACCTGTTTTTCTTGAGTTTGATTTAACTCGTATTTCGATTATTGATATTTTGAATGACGATTTGAGTTCAGGCCCAAATTATTTCGAAAAATTTTTAAGCCCGATTTTACGCTTCCATGATTATGTGCTTAATTGTGCTGTAATCTTGAGTGATTAGCACGGGGCTGACATTTTTGGTATCATAGCTTAAACTGGGATAAACTCGATTTCTTTTGATCACACTCGAGTCTAGGCACAGAGTTTTGATTTGATTTTTGATTGACTCTATGACTTACGTGATTATTATCTTCCTTGATGTTATATCTGTTGTTAGCCATACCTCTAGACTTGTGTAGATGCCGCCGAGAAGAGGTAGATCTAGACGTTCCGCTGAAGGGTCTAGGGCTCGAGATAGTGATGAGGATGTTCATCGGGTGGATGATGTGACTCGAAGGATAGTTGAGATGGAACTAGTTTTAGCTCGATTTCAGCGTACGAACCCTCCGACGTTTGCTGCTACTGAGGGTGGTGCCAAGGCTGATGATTACTTGGGAGAGCTTCTGTGTCGCGTTCCGACAGGAGTATACCCCGGAGTCCTCCTACAACAGTCGAGAGCGGGAGTTTGATAATCTGAAGCAAGGGACGATGAAAGTGGCCGAGTATGCCAGGCAGTTTTCTTCGCTTTTAATGTATGTGCCTCACGTAGCCAACCAGGAGAGGACGAAGAGGAACAAGTTTATGAAGGGATTGAGGCCTGAACTGTTCTTGATGGTGTTGTCTGGTTCTCCTGCGACTTATGTTGACGCTGTGAATAGAGCGGTAGACATTGAGGAGAGTGTTGGAGGCAGAGGTACCGGTTCAGCCGACGTCTGGACGTGCTTCTCAGCCGGTGCAGAGTATGTCGCAATCGTTCCAATCTCCTCAAGGGTCGCAGCAATCGAATCGCCAACAGTTTAGACCTCGAGGGAGGCAGTTCAAGAAGAAGGAGAATTCTAGTTCCTCTGGTTCTGTGAGTTCTGGTAGCAGTGGTTCTGGCAGTATGTCTTGTGGACAGTGCGGGGGGAAGCATCTGACTTCGCAGTGCCGTGGTGTGCAAGGTACTTGCAATAACTGTGGACAGCCTGGACATTATTGGAGAGTATGTCCTTTGCTAAGGGGACAGACTTTGGTTCCTTCGCAGCAGGGTTCGGCTGGTGGTTCTTCACAGAGACCGCAGTTTCCTGTTCCGACCCAGCGATCTGGATTTCAACCCCATGAACCGTCTAGGTTTGGTGGATCTTCTAGACCTCAGTTTCAGATACCGCAGCAGGCCCAGGTGAATGCCTTGACGAGAGAGCAGGCTGAGGAGACACCTGGCATGTTTATCGCAGGTACATGTTCTATATTTGATTTTCCTGCGAGAGTTTTAATTGATACAGGAGCGTCACACTCCTTTGTTTCTGCATGGTTTGTGCATGAGTGTGGGTTGAGAGTTACCCCACTGTGTGATGTCGTATCTGTATCTACTCCTGCTGGTGTGTGGGTGATGTCCCGTTAGATCGTGATAGATAGTGTGATTCGATTTTATCAAAATGTGTTATTTGCGAATTTGATTGTCTTGGAGATGAGGGATTTTGATTGCATCTTGGGAATGGATGTGTTCTCTAGCTATAAGGCAATTGTTGACTGTTTCCATGGTGTTGTGAGATTTCGCCCCGATTCGGGTGAGAAGAGGTATTTCTACGGCACGGATTTGAGGTCGAAGATTCCACTGATGTCTGCCATGGATATGTTTAGCCTGTTATCACTGGATAATGCTGGATTTATGATCTATGCGCTTGACGTTTCCCAAGAATCAAGATTGGAGTTGAGTGACATTCCGATCGTCAGAGAGTTTCCCGACGTGTTTCTGAATGAGATTCCTGGATTCCCTCCGAGACGTGAGATCGACTTCAGTATCGAGTTGGTGCCCGGTACAGCCCCGATTTCTAGAGCCCCGTATCGTTTGGCACCAGCAGAGTTGAAGGAGATCAAGGAACAGTTGGGAGATATTCTAGAGAAAGGCTTCATCAGACCGAGTATGTCGCCTTGGGGAGCTCCGATTCTATTCGTGAAGAAGGATGGATCTATGAGGATGTGTGTTTATTTTTGGCAGTTGAACAAAGCGACGGTGAAGAACAAGTATCCTTTGCCGAGGATTGATGACTTGTTCGATCAGTTGCAAGGATCGGTGGTGTACTCGAAGATTTACTTGCGTTCTGGCTACCACCAGTTGCGGATTAGAGACGCTGATGTGGCGAAGACAGCTTTTCGGATGAGATATGGGCATTATGAGTTTCTTGTGATGCCGTTTGGGTTGACGAATGGCCCAGCTGTTTTCATGGATTTGATGAATTGCGTCTTTAATGAGTACATCGATCGGTTCATGATTGTCTTCATAGATGACATCTTGGTATATTCGAGGAGTTTGAGAGAGCATAAGGAGAATCTGAGATTAGTGTTGCAGAGATTGATAGACTCGCAGTTGTACGCCAAGTTCAGTAAGTGTGAATTTTGGCTTGATAGAATTATCTTTTTGGGTCATGTGATTTCAGCGCAAGGAATTTCGGTGGATCCAAGTAAGGTCGAAGCAGTTCTTAACTGGGAGAGACCTAGGAATGTTTCCGAGATCCATAGTTTCTTGGGATTGGCCAGCTATTATAGACGTTTCATTGAGAAGTTCTCCTCAATAGCCAGGTCTATGACTCAGTTGACTCAGAAGGATAGGAAGTTCGTATGGACTGACGAGTGTGAGTCTAGTTTTCAAACGTTGAAGGAGAAGTTGACTACTGCTCCTGTTTTGGCTCTACCGTCTGGATCTGGAGGATTTGTTTTATGCTCCGATGCTTCTCTAAATGGATTGGGATGTGTTCTGATGCAGAACGGGTACGTAATTGCGTATGCGTCTCGACAGTTGAAGCCTCACGAGAAGAGGTACCCTGTCCATGATTTAGAATTGGCTGCGATTGTGTTTGCCTTGAAGATTTGGCGACACTATCTGTATGGTGAAGAATTTGTGGTGTACACCGACCACAAAAGCTTGAAGTACATCTTCACGCAGTCAGATTTGAATATGAGGCAACGTCGTTGGATGGAGTTGCTCAAGGATTTTAACTGTGAGATTCAGTATCAACCTGCGCGAATGAACTTAGTAGCCGATGCTTTGAGTAGGAAAGCCCATCCTGATATGTTAGCATCTTTGAGTGTCTCGAGAGTTTACGAGCAGTTGAGTACTTCTGGTTGGAGATTTCAGCTGGGTGATTAGTACTTCATGGTTTCTTCGATTCAGGTCGAACCGCAGATTGTGAGTGACATCAGGGAGGCGCAGAGGACTGATCCATATATCCATGATTTGAAGATTAAAGTCCGAAGTGGTCAGTCTGATGATTTCTCTGTTACTTCTGATGGATGTTTGAGGCTTAGAGGAAGGTTAGTGGTTCCGAACCTGATTGATTTGAAAGAGACCATTCTGAACGAAGCGCATTGTAGTAGGTACAGTGTGCATCCGGGCGAGAGGAAGATGTACCATGCCTTGAAGTCTCACTACTGGTGGGAAGGCATGAAGAGAGACATCTCTGGTTTTGCTGCTAGGTGTCTGAATTGCCAGCAGGTCAAGACTGAGAGGATGAGACCTGGTGGATTGTTACAGAGTTTAGAGGTGCCCCAATGGAATTGGGAGCACATCGCCCTGGATTTTGTGACTCATTTACCTCGATCGAGTAGGGGATGTGATGCGATTTTGGTGGTGATTGATCGACTCTCGAAGTCAGCCCATTTCATTCCCTATGATGGAGGTGTTCGATGAAGAAAATGGCAAAACTGTACATCGACCATGTGGTTAGATTGCATGGAGTTCTTGTTTCAATAGTGTCTGACAGAGATCCAAGATTCACTTCTCGTTTTTGGAAGAGTCTGCAAGCAGCGATGGGTTCATTTGTGACTCAGTTTACCTCGATCGAGTAGGGGATGTGATGCGATTTTGGTGGTGATTGATCGACTCTCGAAGTCAGCCCATTTCATTCCCTATGATGGAGGTGTTCGATGAAGAAAATGGCAAAACTGTACATCGACCATGTGGTTAGATTGCATGGAGTTCTTGTTTCAATAGTGTCTGACAGAGATCCAAGATTCACTTCTCGTTTTTGGAAGAGTCTGCAAGCAGCGATGGGTTCGAGATTGGCTATGAGTACAGCCTATCACCCACAGACAGATGGTCAGTCTGAGAGGGCCATTCAGACTTTAGAGGATATGCTGGGTGCAGTCGTGATGGATTTAAATGGTGGCTGGCAGGATTCTTTGTCCTTGGTTGAGTTTTCGTATAACAACAGCTACCAGGTGACTATCGGTATGGCTCCATTTGAAGCTCTGTATGGTCGTAAGTGTAGGTCTTCGATCTGTTGGGAAGAAGTTGGTGAGAAACAGCTGTCTACCCCTGAATTTGTGCAGCATATGAAAGATCAGATTGATTTGATTCGGAGTAGAATGAAGGCTGCACAAGATAGATATTTGAGCTATGCTAACAGAAGACGCAGACCTTTGGAGTTTGAGGTTGGCAATCGAGTATTTCTCAAGATTTCTCCTTTCAAGAGCGTGATGCGATTCAGATTCCAAGGCAAATTAGCTCCTAGATTCGTTGGTCCCTTTGATATTGTTGAACGGATTCGACAGTTGGCTTATAGATTGCGGCTGCCTGACGAGTTAGCAGCTATACATGACGTTTTTCATGTGTCAATGTTGAGAAAATATAAGCCAGATCCATCCCACGTGTTGAGAACTGACGAAGTTGAGCTGGATTCTGCCTTGAGCTATGTGGAATATCCAGTGCAAATTCTGGATAGGAAGGAGAAGCAGTTGAGGAACAAGGGGATTCCGTTGGTGATGATCCAATGGAGTAAGAATGGCCGAGAAGAAGCTACCTGGGAGGTTGAGGAGAAGATGAGGCAGGAGTGGCCTCATCTGTTTGAGCTATAGCAGCGGTTCAGGTAACTTCTAACTTGATCGATTTTTTTTTTGTGAATTGAGTGATGTTGCTGCTGAACTGAGATTCTGTTTGGTATTGAGATTTACTAGGCAGATTGGCATGAGTATATTAAGAATGGTGTCTAGTATAGTGTGTCATGAATAAGCTATTTTTGCTGTTGTGATTTTGATTTGAGGACTTAACTGATTTCGAGGACGAAATCAATTTCTAGTGGGGGAGAGTGTGAGAACTAGAAATCTGTTATGTATGATTTAATGGCTAATCAGCTTTTGGATTAATATTTGTCATGGAATTGTGAATCCTGGGTGTTTAGATTTGGTTTAATTGCACAGTAGTGAGTTGCGCGAGAATTCAGCTGTTGGTTTTCAGCAGTAGCGCAATTCAGACGTCAGTGTTCTACTGTAGCGTCAGCAGGTGAAGTCTGATCAGTTGTTGATGGCGCAGGAGTGATACGCTGTCGTTTCGTGAAAATCAGGTGTAGCGCATTTCAGAAGTCAACGCAAGTCAGCGGTACTGTAGCGAGTGAGTGATGCGTCGTCGTTTCACTATTCAGTAGTAGCGCTTGAAGAGGAACCTGTTGGCAGCAGAGGCGCGGGTGCGAGGATTAACGAGAAAGCGACACGTGTTGGTCAACTTTTTCGTGTTGACTGCTGATATTGTAGCGCAAATCAGCAGTTGCGATTGTGAGAGACTTGATTCAGTCGAGTGACCAGCCGTTGAGGCGACGTCGTTTTGATAAGTTGGAACACAGCGTTTTGGGTATAACGCTTTGTGACCAGCTGCTGGTTGTTTCGAAAGGAATCTGTCATCAGCTGTTGGAGCGCTGCGGCGTCGTTTTGATTAGTTGATGCGGCGTCGTTTTGGTGCGTGAAGAAAAATGCAACGTATGATGGTTGCTGCTGATTTCTGTTGAGAGCAAAAGCTGGTTTCTGTCGTGAGATTCCTACTGTTTTGATGTTTGATTATTTTAGAACAGCAGTTGTTGGATTTGAGAGATATTTAGATAAGTGTTGATCGACACTTAGAATTATTTTAGAACCCGATATTTCTTATCTCTATCTTCAAACCCTCGATAGCTATTGTTCAACCGAGCTTTTCTTCCCTAGATTTCTGTCGATTTCAGCCGTTGTTTTGAATGATTTTGGTGGCGCTGAGCTCGTTGTGACTTGCTCTTTCGATTGCTACCCATTTGAGGCTGTAGTTCGACCTTGGAGAAGATCGCAAAGTAGCAGTGTTGTTCGATTTTTTTCGCTAAGTGGAACCCGAGACTTCTGCAGCTTTCATTAGCTTTGGATTTGAGGTTCAGGACAGCTTCTTCCGTGTTTAGCGAAGCCATGAGAAAGCTGGTTTGCGTAGGCTGAGTTCTGCCGTGCTTTCGAGAAATCTGTTGAGGTAGATTGAACCTGTGAGGTACGAATTGAGCAGCTCTAACAGCTTTGAACATGGACATGACTGTATTTCATGTTATGAAATCTGTTGAATTGATTCTGTGATTTTACGTGGAACAGTTTGATGATTTGCTTGAGTTATATATTCTGTTTTCACGTACTGTTATTGTATGCATTTAGAATTGATTATTGAATGGCATTCATGCATACATATTGAGCCAGATTGATTGATTGATGTCCCGATTGAGAGCCACGTTGTGACTGGCCGACAGATGTGTCGTGCCTGAAAAGTCCAACCACTATCATCGGAGTGGTGACTGCCGGATTCGAGTGTCTACCACCGAGCTGTGATGGGCTGACGGGCCCTGAAGATCACGGACCGATGATTTCCCCGGTTGATTTACTGTCTGGGTATAGAGGCTCGACCTGATATGATTTTCCAGTTGATACACTGGTCTTGATTACCGATTCCTTGATAGCCTCATGCATTTCATAGCATTGATTTATAGCATGTTGCATGATTTGCTGTTTTGATGGCTCTTCGTATTGAGGTTTGACCTCGTATTTATTTTCCTGCTTTTGTGTCCTTTGGGTCTGTGTTACCCACTTACAGGATCTTCAGGTAACCAAGTTGGACCGAGTGGAGCGCCAGCTGGTCGATCCCCATTACCTTGAGTCCCAGTTATATATTGTATTATGTATTGAACCAGGGGATGCCCTGTGTTTATTTGTATATGGGGATCTGTATCTTATTTGGGATTTTATGTTACCTGTTTTTCTTGAGTTTGATTTAACTCGTATTTCAATTATTGATATTTTGAATGACGATTTGAGTTCAGGCCCAAATTATTTCGAAAAATTTTTAAGCCCGATTTTACGCTTCCGTGATTATGTGCTTAATTGTGCTGTAACTTTGAGTGATTAGCACGGGTCCTGACAAGTTGGATCTTTTCCAACTAAATCGAAAGTGGCATAGGAGATTTTCCTTGATTAACTCCTGTGCATTAAAACACTTTTCGCTCATAACCTCAAGGAATTTGGTCAGGTCGGGTCTCTGCTCGGGGGTTGAAGGGGACAGGGTGTAGGCATTATCCCACCATGACATATTACAGTCCCATGGGTTCTCTCGGCTCGACATACGCTTGATAAAAAAATACCTACTCATACACCCCTTATGGGAGCTCGGGTTACCACCTATAAACCCGATCTCTTTCTTATTGGAAATGTAAAACTGCCCATGGCCTAACCTCTTAATCTGGATCAATTTCATCAAGGTATAGGTCGAGATAGGGACTCCGTAGAACTTTAGTAAAATCCCTAAAGAAAGCAAGGAGATAAACGAGTTCGGGGTAAGCTAGCTAGGGCTGACCTCGATGTGGTTGCATAAACTCGAAATAAATTTGGGAATGGGGAACCTACGACCCCTTTCTATTTTATTTACATAAAAAGTGTGGAAGCCGGTAGGGGGAAGATGAGCTGGGGCTTCGACCCGATGGACTATCACCTCATATAGCTCGGATATCCCAGCCTTATCCTTAATCAAAGGAATATCCGATTCCCTAAGGGCAGAGTAGGGGTGTCAAATTTGGACCCAACCCGATAACCCAACCCGAACCCACCCGAAAAAAATCAGGTTCGGGTTGAGCCATTTCGGGTTGATTCGGGTTCGGGTTGGGTTCGGGTTGGGAATATTTTTTTACTTTTCACCCCAACCCGACCCAAACCCACCCGACCCACCCGAATTGACACCCCTAGGGCAGAGGCCTTAATCTCATACCACGTACATCCCTGGGCGGCCACCTGTGCCTCATCATGGTCGATTCTAAGAAGCCTAGCCCTATGAAGGTCTGTTGAGCTCTGGATCTCATCTTCCTATGCCTCGTCTCTGTAGGCGAGGGAGAATCTATAGACTCTGCTACTTTCCTAACAACGCTACTGTCGGGAGAAGACATTTCTATAAGACGCTAATGAATTGAGAAAAACTTACGAAAGGTCGGGAGATGGTAAGAACAGCTCGGGAGCGAGTAGAAATGTTGGCAGATTTTCGACGCTAAAGAAGAGTAAAGGTAAAAATGAAAGGAAAAAGCTTCTTATTTATAAGAATTTCGGGAACTTTTCAATCGTTAGATCTACCTCTCAATGAACGGTTCTATCACCTCGGGAACCCTAAAAGACTCCTCGAATCCCGAGCTAGAACTCATACTGACCGTCTGATCGAAATTAATCAAAGGCTGAAAATAACTTCACACAGATCGTGGTCTTCCTCAGAAAACACAAAGTTTATCTACAGTCCCGAACTTCATCCAGATCGCCCATGAATTATTTATCCACGGATGAGATGCGACGTCACGCAGATCGTAGTTCTTTTTTATAAGCGCGAGTTTTAGCTCGGATCCCAATCTCAGTCTCACATAGTCCTACACTTCAATTCTTCGTCTAGGACTCCTGTGAGGGGGGTTACTATTGATACCACTAAATGTTCAGCTCGGAACCCGAGGTAAAACTTATCTTAAAAACGATACTAATAGCCCTCCATCCTGGCTCCTTTGGACCACTACCAGCTCGGGAGAGCATCTTGCTGACCAGACACGGCACCTCGGATCTCGGTGCACGACAAGTATAGTATCCCGACCTAGCAGCATAACGAGTGATGGTCTGACCCCACATAAGCAACTTGGACCTCTTGATTAATCCATGATGAATGCGCTGACAATACTAAGAAACCATCCCTACCTGCATATGGTAGGTGAGAGTACATGTCAGGCCCACTCCAATTCATAATTACCCAGAAAAGTACGTCCAACCACTTTGCTCACCTATTAATACCCAGGTAGATCCTCCTTTTTATTCATTCAGTAACTTTATTTCCTCTACTCTTGTGAGGTCCGGGGCTCAAAGAGGGCGGGAGTGATCGCCGGTGCCAGAGGTTGCACGGACAATGAGCGGCTCCTGGCAGGCTTCTAGAGGCGAAGGGGCACATGAATGAACCGATCCCACACCGGAATGAGAGGGATTACGAGATTGGGATGTTATAGATGTAATCGAGGTTACTTGAAGAAGTCTTATCAGATTCAATTGGTACTACTCATACCAACAAGGTGCATCTTCTTTTCGGGAGCTCATCACTTAAGAAATCCAAAGTTAAGCGTGCTTGACTTGGAACAATTTTGGGATGGGTGACCCCCTGGGAAGTTTCTCAGGGTGCGTGCGAGTGAGGACAAAACACGCTGG
Source organism: Dorcoceras hygrometricum (assembly GCA_001598015.1). Classification (NCBI taxonomy): domain Eukaryota; kingdom Viridiplantae; phylum Streptophyta; class Magnoliopsida; order Lamiales; family Gesneriaceae; genus Dorcoceras; species Dorcoceras hygrometricum. The sequence goes on along the minus strand of KQ988402.1, from coordinate 191,500 downwards.
AAAGATCAGTGTTGGTACAGTGGGGACAGTCGTTAAATCTGAGGCGTTACAACTCTATACATACTCTTTGTCCCCAAACACTTAATTTGACTTAAGCATTGGAGGGCCTTCATCGGGACACCTCCCGATGCCTTTGACCAGTTTTTGTGTTCACAGGGTATTATCAATGAAGCACCACCCGAGTTCCCGAGCTCAAAATTTGTCGACCTCTCGACCTGACAAATCTTACATGGCGGTAGCTCATTGGATGGGAGAAATTTGGTTACATCAATCCTCTAAGTTGTTCTGCTCTTGAATTGATCTAAATCAACTTATATTGCCGAGTTTTCCTTACTCAGCTTAGCCCCGATCTGATCTGATCAAAATACGAGTTAGTTCTGGCTCGATCTGTTCACTTATCCTCCAAGCTGATTTTATCTTAGCTTATTTTTGTCTTCACCAAAACTTATAATATTCAACACTTTCCCCCTTTTTGGTGATGGAAAAACTTTGGAAACTTTATAGCAAAGAAGATTTTATTTCTCTTGAAAAATAAAAATACAAAATTGTTCCCTATACAATTATGTACACTCTATCTTCTAAGCTGATCTAAATCTTATCCTAGGCTGAGGTTCTTCATCTCTCAACGCAATCTTATTTTCTTACTACATTCCCCATATTTGGAATCACTAAGACCCATAAAACAGTCGACTACTTCAGCCATTTGTGAACTGAGAGTATTTACTTCATGAGACAGCCTATGATGATTAGAATTCATATCCTGCACAATACGGGACTCCATCGAAGTCTAATCTTGATTCATGTAATCCAATAAGTCATCCAGCTTGCGATATAATACTTTCTTGAACTGCTGGAAGTCATACTTCACATATGTATGGTCATCACGCATCATATCCTGCGACGAATGTAGCACAGTGAAGGCCTCCGGAATCTTTTTAAAATTCACTGAAGTAGAAATCATGAATGATATCAGGGTATTGTATTTGATGAGATTCTCTCACAGATATGAACTATTAGATCTGGAAGGAGAGTCATCAGCGGCCTGAGCTGCTATAGGAGAAACATGTGAAAACCCTATAGCGTCTGCAGTATATTCAGCTCGGGTGTGTGTGCATCGAACAATGCAAAAGCCAAGGTTTCCTCATTATTCTCTTCTGGATCCTCTAGAGCCGGTTGATCCTTATGTTGTACTACATCATCTGGAGCCTGTTGCTCCTTATTATTAAGTGGAGCCTGTTTCTCCTCCACTAGTTCTTTCTCCAAATTTTTTTCAGACTAGGATTCCTCGGCACAGCCAGAAGCCTTGTGCTCCACTGTCATCATTGGAATCTCAGCTTGGGCAGCTTATTGTACTTGAGCTAGTTGCTCAATCGCTTTTGTCAAAGATTGTTAGAGTCAATTGAAGCCTGCCCCCTGTAACTCCAGGATTTTGTGCACTAGAAGCCGACCCAAATTTAGAACTCTCAGGAAGCTCCAGGGGGAGACCAGCTTGCCCATGATATCCCCTATGGTTTTCCCTATCCTATTTTAGCTCAACTTCCAAACGGTGGATGCTCATCAAATCATGGTTACCAGAGGGTTTGTTAAGATTGGAGGATTCCCAATGCTCTACCATCGATTTCTCCAGAAATTCGATAATCATCTTAGAATGGATCAGCTCTCTCCGGATCATCAATTCAGATACCCGGTCTGTCTCAGCCCTTGTCATAATATCATCTTCAATTTTAGTTAGTTCCTCAATGGGAATCATCGACAAAATCATGTTTAACCGCACCTTTCTCTGAAATATCTTCCATTCATCGAACTTGGTGACCCTAGGCTCCACTTGCTCATGAATATCCTTGAGCACCTTGGTACAGTGCTCTGAGACTAGGTTGGGCCGTTCAAACTCCACCAGTAGCTCTTTGCCCTTGGGAGAAGGATCAATATTGGGCAATAAGTGGGTGTCCCAGTTGATTTCCCTGATCTCGATAATCTTCATGGCTGGGCCACCACTCCAGTGAATGAAGCTTTCCTCCAGATGAGTACCAGCTGAGGCCATGCCTCCAACAATAGAATAAGCAGCTATCGTAGCACCCAAACCTCCAACAGCACCAGAAGTTCTAACATCCTCTTGGTTGAAACCCTCTTCATTAGCAGTAGAGGTCCCTACCTCCTGAGCAACATCAGAAGTTGAGGTCCCTCCCTACTGAGCAACATCAACAGTAGAATCCTGAGCTGCACCAGCTAGGATAGCTCGAAGAGTTTTGACCGCCCTTTGTGTCCTTAACTTCTTCTTGAGCACAGGAATGTCCATAGTGCAGTGGACTCAGAATTGGAGGATTCCAAGATAATATTTCTCTTCATGTGCGGCCACCAGTTCTGATCATAGCTATGGTCGCCAGGGGATGCTCAGCTGAATCTGAGCTGGAGTCAGTTCGCACCTGAACTGACGATTGGGAGCCCTCCTTGGATGTTTTTTTACTCCCCTGCAGCAAATTTTTCTTTAGCCCCACATCTTTCTTCTTCTTCTCCGGCTCGACAAGCTGCTTCTGCCCTATCCCCAGTGCATTTGTTCTCTCCTTCTACCTTGGGAGCAGAAGCTTGATTTTTTAGCTTATAGTGTGAACAGACTTGGTGTTCAACACTTTGAGGGGATGTAGAGCCACGGATTCCCCAAGATCTACTTTCACCAGTTTCCCCAACAGAAGGCTAACTGAATGCTGTAGCCATAAGATTTCCTACCATGCATAGATACCATGTTAGCGAAAATGTTGAAGAGAACATGCGCCCGGTTCACTGGTATCCCGGGTCTGATCGCCATCATGCCTTAACCATCAGTGACTTAGCCACAATATCGTTTAGCAGACTGTATTCAACCTTCATGTCTCGCTTCTTGCTCGAAGGCTTGAAGGGGACCCCAGTCAGCGAAACCATCACACTCACATCCGCTACAGCCTTGACCAGGAATTTGGTGAAACCGATTATTCCCTCAGATGGGAGTTGGAACAAATGGACGAAAATCTCATTTGAAATAACCACTTTCTACCTCAAAACATTGCTAACTATCTCCCCATTCACAAAAACTTTCATTCTCAAAGAACTGCATCAGCGCTTTCTCATACACGGACCCAGACACCCCCAAAAATCCTCTGAGCCCAGACTCCTCCAGTGACCTGAACTCCGCACCATGCCTTCATCGGTCATGGTCAGCACTGAATTGAAGTTGACCTGCAATGCGTTGTGGATGAAGGTGGCCATGATAGTATTTGTGAAAATTGAAAGTAAAGAGCGACAGAATGAAGTAGATTTTGAAAATTCAGAGACAGTTTTCAAATAATAAAGAGCACAAATGAAAAAAGTACAGTGTATACGTGTGAACGATGAGAGATAAAACATTTATGGACACGCGTCAATATAGGGTTGATCGGCATTTAAAATTCAAAAATTTTAATCGTCCGGATTTAAAGACAAAATAATCTCTACCGTTCATAAATTATTCCGCACGGAAATTTTAGTTCAAACACCTTGATAAGATTGGACAGTATATGTCCCTCAGCTATATCAGATCAACACCGACCAGATCAGATTGGAGACATTCAGTAGACTGACGTTATTATGTGGTTGAACCAAATTGTTCTCCCTGAGCAAATGCGTACCGAACATAAATTACGATATATCTAAGAGACCGAAAATATTTCTAAAGTAAGAAAAATTAGCATCCGGCAGAGGCTTGGTGAAATTATCAGCTACTTGCTGATCTGATGGAACATGCTCCAGTTGGATGTCTTTCTTCAGCACATGATTTCGAATGAAAGAGGCCTTATGTCAATATGCTTGGTTCAGGAGTGCAGCACTGGATTCTGAGTGATAGCAATAGCACTTGTGTGTGTCGCAAAAGATGGGAGCTTCACGTGCATCAACACCATAGTCTCTGAGCTATTGTTGTATCCATAAGATCTGAGCATGGCACCTTCCAGCTTCTAAGTACTCTGCCTTAGCTGTAGATGTGGCGATTGATGTCTGCTTCTAGCTAAACAATGAGATTAGCCTATCTCCCAAGAACTGACAAGTTAAACTTGTGCTACGCCAATCAATCTTGCAACTTGCGTAATAAGCATCTGAATATCCAATTAAATTGAAACTTGAGTATTTGGGATACCAAAGACCCATGTTCTGAGTTCCCCTTAAATATTTTAAATTGCATTTGACAACGATAAAATGGGATTGGTTAGGATCAGCTTGGAATCTAGCTACATGATGTATGGCCTACTAACAGTCAAGTAAAATAGCGATCCAATCATCCCTCGATACAAAGTTACCTTGACGACAGTTACATCTTCATCTTTATCTAATTTGATTGAATTACTCATAGGGGTTGCTGCTGGTGAACATATTTCCATCCCGAACTTCTTCAAGAGTTCTTTTGTATACTTGGCTTGGTGTATGAAGATTCCATGCTCAAGCTGCTTCACTTGTAAACCAAGGAAAAATGATAGCTCACCATCATGCTCATCTCAAACTTATCCTGCATAAGCTCAGTATATTTACCACACAGCTTGGGATTGTTGAGCCGAAAATGATGTCATCAACATAAATTTGTACGAATAATACGTGATCATTTTTGACAAATTTAAACAAAGTTTTATTTACATATCCGATAAAAAATTCATGAGCATGTAAGAATTTAGATAAAACCAAGCTCTTGGTGCTTGCTTAAGACCATACAAGCTTTGTCCAGTTTATACACATAATCTGGGTTGGTATGATCTATGAAGTCAAGAGGTTGTGCAACATACACTTTCGCATATAGGATTCCGTTTAATAAAGCACTTTTAACATCCATTTGATAGACTTAAAATTTTTTGAAAGCAACATATGCAAGAAATATGTGAATGGCTTCTAATCTAGCTACAGGTGCGAAGGACTCATTAAATCTATGCCTTCTTCCAATATATATCCCTAAGCCACTAATATAGCTTTATTTCTAACAACCATTCCATTATCATCTATCTTATTCCTAATGATCGATTTAGTACCTATCACGATCTGGTTGGTAGGTCTAGAGACTAAGTGCCATACTCTGTTACGTTCAAATTGACTAAGTTCGTCCTGCATCACATTTATCCACCTTGGGTCTGCTAAGGCCTCTTATACCTTCTTAGGTTCTATGTGAGATATGAATGCAGAGTTAAAAATACTCGTCCATCATCTGGCCTCACATTCTAAGAGGTGCATAAGGGTTACCGATTATCAGTTCGATTGGATGGTTCTTATTTCATTGGAAACCAGGTCTATAGGGGGCTGTAAAGTTTGAGTTGGCTTCTGATGGTTATCCAGGTAGAATGGTCCCTTCTTGAGCCTCGTCTAGCTGAGTACTAGAGTATCTGCAGTTGGAACATCTTGTATCTCTTTGGCTGGATCATCTTGGACGACTTCTGTTGGTCTTCTAACCTGTATCTCATTATCACTTAATTCCACAAGGTTAGTAGACTCTAAATGTTGTTTAGATCATTAACAGATGCAATAGAATTGGAATAGAATCTAGACTCATAAAATTTAACATGAATAGATTCTTCAAATGTCAGTGTTCTATTGTTAAAAACATGGTAAGCTTTGCTAACAACTGAATAACCAAGAAAGATGCCAGTGTCAGCACGTGCATCAAATGCACATAAATGCAATTTTCCATTTTTATGAATGCAACAGTGGCAACCAAATACTTTAAATTATGAAATACTTTGTAGTTTGCCATTACAGATCTCATACAGTGCTTTTCTTGTTTCTTATTAGTCATATATATCTGTTTTGCGTATAGAATGCAGTGTTCACCGCTTTTGCCAAAAAAGTTTGGGAAATCCTGGAATCAGCAAGAATAGTTCTTGCAGCCTCTTTTAAAGTATGATTATGACGCTCAGCTAAGCCGTTCTCCTGAGGTGATCTTGCCATATAAATCATGCCTAATTCCGTTATGTTCAAGATAGGAGGATAAATTTCTATTTAAAAACTCAGTACCACGATCAATGCTAATTCAATCGATAAAAAGTTCTCATTTTGAAGTCGAGTTGAAACATTTATCAGCTGGTCCGCAGTCTGATATTTTGTTTTCAAAAATATTACCCAAGTAAACCAGGAGTAATCATCAATTATCACCAGGGTGTACTTCGTTCCCTCTAAGCTAGTTACTTGTATAGGGCCAAAGAGGTCCATGTGCAACAGCTCTAAGTTTTGGAAAGAAGAGTTGCAACACTTATTCTTAAAAGTAGACCGAACTTGCTTTCCATGTTGACAAGCTAAACAAAGCTTGTCTTTGCAATTTTGGGAAACCGGACAAAATCTTGCTTACACAAACTGGCTATGGTTTTAAAATTTGTATGATTCATGCATTTGTGCCACAACAAAGCTTTATAAAACTCAGCAATTAAACATGTAGATTCATTTACCAGCTGATCTGATCAGTTCACTTTATAAGTTTTGCCCGATCTATGTCTAAGAACAGTTAAACCAGCTCATCTGACCAGTTCACTTGTTGAGTTGTAACCAAATGTGATTTTTGGTCCTTTGTGATGTTGATGTCTAATAGCAGCTTGGATTTTCTGTCATGTGTCTGGAACATCCACTGTCCCGATACCACACTGATTTCTTCAAAAGGTTGTGTAACACCACGAAATCCAGATTACGTGGAAATTGGTGCATGACTAGGGGGAAAATATTTCTAGATGATTACATGCCTTATTATATGATTTATTTATGATTTTATGCTGCATGGTATGCATGTGTTATGTTTCAGCCTGCTTGAGCTACGGACGCGTGGACGAGATTAGGGTCGACCGGAATAAAAATAATATATGCATGTGTTATGTTTCAGCCTGCTTGAGCTACGGACGCGTGGACGAGATTAGGGTCGACCGGAATAAAAATAATAGAGATTTTTTTAAGTTATGAGATTTTAAGAATGAATTTATTTTATTTTAAGCAAATATTTTTGGAAATTAGGATTTTTATAATTATTTTGGAGGGAAACTCGTTTTTCGCCTATACGGTTGGTATATTGAGTTTTAAAACATTTTAAAATTCTAGGAGGCCTAGATTTCGAAACTTTATGATTATCAAAGCCCAAGTATGAGTTTTAAACACTTTTTTTCATTTAATTATAGGGGCGAGCTTGGAAATTTTTATTAAAGCCATAGGGGTAATTTTAGGCATCTTAATTACTTCTTAAACACATCTTACACACAAACCTAGCCTCTTTTCTTTGCACCAGCCGCCCCCTCCCTCACAAGCACACAAAGCTTCGAAATATTCATTTCTTGAAGGATATTGGTGATCAAATTCCGGCGACGCCCTGATCTCGCACCTACGACGTCCGTACTTCGCAGATCCGCGTTTTCTTCCACCCAGGAATGTGATATCAATTCCCTTGATCACCATTTAAATTGTAATAGACTGTTTTATGAAAATTATGCATGAATTTCTATGTGTATGCTTCGGATCTTTACCTCCATGTTCATAGTTCATGCATGGAACTCACGATTTTTACATGTCTCGCTTTTTCCTCTTAAGGCTTCGGTCATGGTAATTTCCAGGGGTGATGGCTCGGTTCAAGAGGTTCCTAGGGGACTCATGGTGGTCTAGATCGAGGTAGGAAGGTGGCTAAGTGGTCGGGTGAACCAGGGAAATCCATAGAGGTCGAGGTGACATCGCGCTGCATGGCTGATGCGGACCTGGGGGTGGTCCAGCCGGAAGGACTCCGGCAATGGTGGCCGGAGCAGGGAGAACGGTCGTGAGGTGTGCCTGCTGGTTGCCGCGGCAGCTTGTTAGGGTGTGTGGGATTTTTGGTTTAGGGTTTAAGTTGCTATGGTTCGGTCTAACTGAACCAGTTTTGGCTGGTTCGGTTGGACCGGATTAGTTTTCGAGTCTCGAATCAAATATTTTAAAATAGGGTCAAGTTATTTTATTTAGGGACCTGTTATTTTTATTAATATGTCGAAGGTCCAATTTTAAAGAAAATAGCCAGAAAAGGTCCAAATTGAGTCAAATCTTTTAAATAGTTTTAGTTATGTTTAATTTTAAGTTTTTAGTCGAAATTAGAGCTTTATGGATTTTAATTAGGTCAAAATCGATTTTGGGAATTTAATTTGGTCAAAATCGGTCTTTTGGTCAAAACCGGTTTTTGAGGTCAAAATTGATTTAAATTGCTTTTAAAAGTAAAAATCGAATTTTATAAGTCCCAAAATGATATTTTTTAAGTCAAAATTGATTTTAATTAGTTCTTTTGTCTTGATATTTAAGAAATCAAATATTTAAGAAAATAGGCAAAAATGGCAAAAAGCGGTGAACATTCGTTTCATCGGCCATTTTTGGAGCGACGTTTGGTCTAGAAGTAGCGAGCCAGGCCCCGAAATCAATCCTTGACCGAAGTAGAAAAATGTAGAAGCCCGTAAATGCATAATTAATCATATATGTAGTATGTTATTTACGTAAAAGTTTTAAAGAAAAGAATTAATTATCCATTAACGGGCTAAGCTTTTAAATTGCATGACTTTAAGAAAATTCACGCATCATGAGATTTTATGAAATGGCCAGGCATGTTCTTTTTAAGTTAAAAACCCGAGGAATTGAAGTTGTTAGGATAAAATTTATAGTTTTGGTGATAACAAAGAAAAGAAAAGATTTGGAATTAAATGATAATATTCACGATGATCAACATTGCTGACAACAGTGATTAGCTTTCGCGACTGGCGAGAAGGTTTCATCGTAGTCAACACCTTGCCTTTGAGTGTAACCTTTCGCGACCAGTCGTGCCGTGTAGGTCATTACCTTACCATCAGGCCCAAGTTTCTTCTTGTATAACCATTTACACCCAATAGGAACAATTCCTTCAGGAGGGTTAACAAGAGTCCAAACTTGGTTAGCATGCATTGAGTCAAACTCAGACTGCATTGCTTCAAGCCACAAATTAGAATCAGCATCGGAAATTGCCTCCTTGAAAGTTCTTGGATCAGATCCAACAACTTGATCACACTGATCATCTTCAAGGAGAAAACCATATCTCTCAGGAGCCCTAGGAACCCTTTCGGATCTCCTAGGTGCGACCATTTCTGGTATTGGCTCTGGAGGTGTGGGAGACTCACCTGGTACTTCGATTGGATCTCGAACCTCTTCGAGTTCTACTATTTTGCCATTTCTATCAAGTAGAAATTCCCTTTCCATAAAGGTGGCATTCCTAGAAACAAACACTTTTGTTTCGCTGGGATAGTAGAAGTAGTATCCAATGGAATTCTTTGGGTACCCAATGAAGTAACATAAGATGGATCTCGTATCCAGCTTATCTCCCACTGTCGGCTTCACGTAAGCAGGACATCCCCAAATCCTCATGTATGAGTACTTGGGTGGTTTGCCCATCCATATCTCATATGGAGTCTTATCCACTGCCTTGGTGTGGACATTGTTCAACAACATTACCGTCGTTTCGAGCGCGTAGCCCCAAAACGAGGTAGGAAGTTCAGTGAAGCTCATCATAGATCGAACCATGTCCAACAAGGTCCGATTACGACGCTCCGCTACACCATTGAGTTGTGGTGTGGCCGGAGGGGTCCACTGTGCGAGAATCCCATTCTCTTTCAGATAGTCCTGAAATTCAGCACTTAAGTATTCACCACCTCGATCAGATCGAAGTGCTTTAATACTTTTGCCTAATTGATTTTCTACTTCAGCCTTGAATTCCTTGAACCTTTCAAAGGATTCAGACTTGTGCTTCATTAAGTACAAGTACCCATACCTAGAGTGATCGTCGGTAAAGGTGATGAAGTATGGGTGACTGTATTTAGTACCAATACTAAACGGGCCGCACACATCAGTATGGATCAAATCCAATAGGCCTTGAGCACGCTCACCCTTGCCCTTGAAGGGTTGCTTAGTCATCTTTTCCTTGAGACAAGATTCACAGGTCGGTAGTGAGTTAATGTCTGACCGATCAAATATGTCACTCCTAACCAACTTGTTCATCCTACTTAGAGAAATATGACCTAGCCTAGCGTGCCAAAGTTGTGCTGGGTTCAAGTTATCTTGTTTCCGTTTAATCGTTGTTGTATGTGCTTCGACATCACGAGTTGGAACGTCTTTTAATTTTAAGGTGTACAAATCGTTTTCTCGTTCCCCAATTCTGATTAAACATTCATTCTTGTAAATATTGCAAATCGAATTAGCAAACATACAAGAATATCCATCGCTATCAAGCATAGAAACAGAAATAATGTTCTTTATTAATTCGGGAACAAATAAAACGTTTCTCAATAACAACTTAAAATTAGAAGACAGAAATAAGTAAACATCTCCTATAGCTATAGCAGCAACTCTTACTCCATTGCCAAGCCTCAAGTGGGTCTCACCCCCTCTAAGACGTCGGCTTCTTGTCATCATCTGCAAATCATTGCAGATATGAGATCCACATCCGGTATCAAGTACCCAAGAAGTCGAATTAAGAGACATATTTATTTCAATATATAACATACCTTTTGTAGTTCGCAACTGCTCGAGGTACTCCTTGCAGTTCCTCCTCCAATGCCCAGCCTTGTGGCAGTGGTGGCAAACATCCTCGCTCTTGTTTGGTTTTGAAGCCTTTGCCTTCGGCTTCTTGGCGGACTTTTCCTCCTTCACAGGAGCAGAACGCTTCTTGCTCTTGTGTCTGGGCCCCTTCTTTGCAGAGGAAGAAGAGCCCAGAAGGAGGACGGGTTTGTCCTTCTTTATGGTCCCTTCAAACACTACAAGCATGTTAACCACCTCTTCAAGGGTGGCTTCCAGCTTGTTCATGTTGAAGTTGACCACAAAGGGGTCAAATGCAGCGGGTAGCGAGAGGAGAAGTACATCCACCGACAGCTCGTGTGGAAGTGCGATATCAAGGCCCGACAGCTTTTCAACGAGCCCAATCATACGAAACCCCATGCTCGCGGACCAAAATCCCATCGCTCATGCGGCTTGTCATAAGCTCCTTGACAGCCGTGAACCTCTCATGTCGAGAGTTCTCCCCGTACAGTTCCTTGAGATGAAATAGTATGGCAGAGGCATACTTTGTCTTCTCAAAGCGCCGTTGCATTTCGTTGGACATCGATGCCATCACATAACACCGAGCTTTAACCTCGTCGTCCCACCATTGTTTAAGCGTTACCAGCTCCTCAGGGCTGATATCGGCAGGGGCAAACTTAGGAGCTCCTGGACAGCCGTGAACCTCTCATGTCGAGAGTTCTCCCCATACAGTTCCTTGAGATGAAAGAGTATGGCAGAAGCATACTTTGTCTTCTCAAAGCGCCGTTGCATTTCGTTGGACATCGATGCCATCACATAGCATCGAGCTTTAACCTCGTCGTCCCGCCATTGGTTAAGCGTAATCAGCTCCTCAGGGCTGATATAGGCAGGGGTTTCCTCCGGAGGGCACTTCTCTATCGTATAGAGGAGCTTCTCTTAAGCCAATACAAGATTGAGGTTGGGAACCAGTCTTGGTAGTTCAGACCGGTGAACCTGTTGCTATCCAGTATAGCAGCGAGCGGGTTTTTCATCGAAACCATTTTACAATGCAGTAATACTGAAAGGAAAGCAGACATACATCACTAACTATATATAAAATAAACGCTAAGACATAAAACATGGTCATTTAGTTTTATGAATTACCCTCCCACTATTTTAACGATTTCACCACCCTCTA
>KQ988402.1:158076-177020 GCA_001598015.1 Dorcoceras hygrometricum | reverse complement strand
CAAACGAGTCAAAGTGAGACGCCTATAATGTAGAGTCTCAATGACGTTTCGAGTCGTGAGGACTAATCAGTACAACCAAGACCTCGGACTTATCCACTCGACAAATGGTAACCACTTGGAAAGTTCGAACGAGGGTAGTTCGATAGATCACCAGGTCACTATCTATCTGTATGCTCAGAACATCACAATGTTCCCTACCAATGAAACATGGTACTTCGCATCGCAGATACTAGTCTCAAACTCGGGCGGCCTTATCCTCATTTTGACGGCCCAATCGACTAGGAACATGTTCAGAATACACAGTGACTATTAGATGTGTTTCATGATAGCCGTCATACCCACTATCACATCTAACATACACTTTAGTGCATTCTAGGTCTTTACTCAACGCAATTGTTAGTCATTATACAACACAATGAAAGTAAAGAATGCCATATAAATAAATGCGAATATCATATATAAATATTGTTTCATACAAGAGTCTATAAACCCACATGCCACAAGTTGGCTAGTTGGGCATCTACTCTAACAAGTACTACTATGAGTCCCTTCGCAAGAACAAAGCCCCCACCTTCGATGGGAGCCCTGACGCCGAAGTTGCCCAGACTTGGATGAAGAATATTGAAACACAACTTCGACTACTGGAAGTCCCAGATGCGGTCAAGGTAGATGTTGTAATACCACTCCTCGATGGCAAAGCTGGGAAATGGTGGGAAGCAGTCGAGCCAACCATGACTGAAAATAGACAAATAACGTGGCAAAGATTTTGGGAAGCATTTTTGAAGCAATACTTTCCCATGGAAGTCAGAATGCAACGGCTCAGCGAGTTTGAGACTTTCACTCAGACTGCAGCCATGTCGGTAGTAGAGTATACATCCAAGTTCAACTCATGGGCACCTATGTCCCAACGATCATTGCAGATAATACTCTAAAGATGCACCGATATAAGAAGGGTCTGAATAGCTGTATCCAGTCATACCTTGCAGTCTACCAAGACACAAAGCTTTGAGGACTTAATGGGAGCTGCAATCCAAGCAGAGACTGACATAAAGAGGCGGGAAGCTGACAACAAGAACAAACGCCCCCTCAATGCTCAGACTTCACACGGTGGGCCTAAGACCAAGCGGCCAAAACTCAACAACCGCGGGTCAGCATCTGCACCGAACACCCAAATGTTGGCACCTTGCACCTCCCGTCATAGTGGAGATTGTCGCAAGCAGAGTGGTGCATGCTTTAAGTGTGGAAAGTGGGGCCACAGAATTGCAGATTGTCCGAAAAACCAAGGTCCAAAGGTTGGATCGAGCAATGCGGCTTCGAACAAGCCAAAGCCCAGGGAGGATAAACCCAATGGTCGTGTGCTTGCAATGACACAAGAAGAAGCTGAAGACGCCAACGACGTGGTGGCAGGTACCATTTTTATCAACTAACTGCCTGCTTATGTGTTGTTTGATTGTGGTGCTACCCACACATTCGTATCTAGGAGATTTGCTAAAGAGTTAGGGCTAGAGCCTGAAATTCTATGTGAACCATATAGAGTAGCAACTCCTACCAACACTACCATTGAAACACATAAGATCCATCGGAACTGCGAGATGTCCATAAACGACCATTCATTCTCTGCAAACCTGATACAACTCAACATGGTCGAGTTTGACGCCATATTAGGGATGGATTGGCTATCCAAGAACCATGCATTGGTAGATTGCCGAGAAAAGAGTGTGAAACTCCAAGCCCCTGATCAAGAGGAGCTAATATATTATGGTAAGAACAAGGAGCGAAAGTCCCTACTTTCTGCTTCCCAAGCATGGACAGCCATGAAGTCAAGAGCAGAAGTTTTCTTTGCAATGATCCACGAAATAAAAGAAGGATATGAACTAAAAATAGAAGACATCCAGTGGTGCAAGAGTTCACAGATGTATTTCCAGACGACCTACCTGGAAAAGTTCCTGACAGAGAAATTGAGTTCGAAATCAACCTAGTGCCAGGACCGTTCCCAATTTCCAAGGCACCCTACCGGATGGCACCTGCAGAACTCAAGGAGCTCAAGGATCAACTACAAGAACTGCTAGACAAAAGGCATATCAGACCCAGTGTGTCACCTTGGGGAGCTCCAGTGTTATTCGTCAAGAAGAAGGATGGAACTATGAGATTTTTTATCGACTACAGAGAGTTGAACAAGATCACAATCAAGAATAAGTATCCTCTTCCAAGAATTGACGACCTCTTTGATCAACTCAAAGGAGCTACAACCTTCTCCAAGTTAGATTTGAGGTCGGTTATCACCAACTGAAGATCAAGGCTGAGGATGTTCCTAAAACTGAACAAGGTATGGCCATTACGAATTCAAGGTGATTCCATTTGCTCTAACCAATGCACCAGCGGCCTTCATGGACCTCATGAACCGGGTATTCAAACCATTCCTTGATAAATTTGTGGTGGTATTCATAGACGATATACTCGTGTATTCACCAAGTGAAGAAGAACACAAGGAGCATCTTCGACTTACCCTTCAAACCCTGAGGGAGAAACAACTATATGCCAAGTTCAAGAAGTGCGAATTCTGGCTGAAGAGTGTGGCATTCCTAGGCCATATAATTTCTGAAGAAGGCGTATCAGTGGATCCGAAGAAGGTAGAAGCTATCATGGACTGGCCTATACCTAGGACGGTGACAGAAGTTCGAAGTTTCTTGGGATTGGCCAGCTATTACCGTAAGTTTGTAGAAGGCTTCTCTTCAATAGCCTTACCACTCACTAGACTCACCCAGAAGAACTTAAAGTTCAACTGAAATGAAGAATGTGAGACAAGTTTCGAAACTCTGAAGACAAAGCATGAATCTGCCCCTGTTCTGACGCTACCCGTAGGGGACAAAAGCTTTACTATCTACAGCGATGCATATAAAGGAGGACTAGGGTGTGTACTCATGCAAGAGGGCAGAGTAATTGCTTATGCCTCAAGATAACTAAAGACTCATGAACGCAACTACCCAACCCATGATCTAGAGCTAGCTGCGGTGGTTTTTGCCCTAAAGATTTGGCGACACTATCTTTACGGGGCAAAATGTGAAGTATTCACCGACCATCAGAGTCTCAAGTATATATTCACTCAAAAATAATTGAATCTGAGACAAAGACGATGGCTCAAGCTTTTGAAATACTACGACTTGACAATAAACTATCATCCAGGAAAGGCAAATAAGGTAGCCGATGCGTTAAGTCGGAAGAATATGAACAAGGTGATACTATCATCGATCTCATCCCAACCGTGTCTTAGAGAATTGGTCAAGCTAAAGCAGGATCAAGACCCCAGTTTAATGAGGCTAAAAGAACATATCAAGAAAGGGAAAATGACTGATTTTTGAGCAGACCAAGATGGAGTTCTTTGGATGAACGAACGACTGTGTGTACCCGACGTCGATAAACTCCGTCAGGAAGTGATGTCTGAAGCACATAAATCTAAGTTCTCAAACCACCCAGAAAGTACAAAGATGTATAGGGATTTGAAAGAACACTTCTGGTGGAATGGGATACAAAGAGATGTTGCTGATTTTGTTGCTAGGTGCCACGTATGTCAACAAGTCAAGGCAGAACATCAAAGACCTGGAGGATTATTGCACCACCGGAAATTCCACAATGGAAGTGGGAGAACATATCCATGGACTTTGTAGTAGGTCTACCGAATACAAGATTAGGCCATGATGGAATCGGTAATCGTGGATAGGTTGACGAAGTCCAAGCACTTTCTGCTTGTCCGTAAGAACTATGGCTTGGATAAACTCGCTTACTTGTACATGGACAACATCGTCAGAATACATGGAGTTCCAACTAGCATTCTGTCAGATAGGGATCCAAGATTCGTATCTCGTTTCTGTAAGAGCTTCCAAGAAGCTATGGGAAGTAAGGTCACCCTCAGTACGGCTTATCATCCACAGACAGATGGTCAAACTGAGAGAACCATCCAAACCCTAAAAGACATGCTGCGGACATGCACCTTGGACTCCAATAGTAATTGGAGAGAACATCTGCCTCTAATTGAGTTCGCATACAACAATAGCTACCACAGCAGCATAGGATGGCGCCATATGAGGCCCTCTATGGACGGAAATGTCTATCGCCGTTGTATTGGGATGAAGTTGGAGAAAAGGCTATCACAGGACCTGAATTCGTCCACGAGACAATGAAAAAGATAGCCATCATCAAGGAGAGATTGAAGGCAGCCCAGGATCGACAGAAAAGCTGGGCAGATTCGAAAAGAAGACCCTTGGACTTCGAGGTAGGGAAAAAGTGTATCTCAATGTTTCTCCAATGAAAGGGGTAGTCCGATTCGATAAGGCTGGAAAGATGAATCCCCGGTATGTCGGACCATTTGAAATCTTGGAAAGAGTAGGAACACTTGCCTACATACTGGCCTTACCGTCCAGTAAGAATCCACAATATTTTCCATGTCTCACAATTAAGGAGATATATCGCTGATTGTAGTCACATTCTCGATGAAGGACCACTCCTTGTGGAAGGGAATCAGACCGAAGGACTGAACTATGAAGAGGTCCCAATTCGAATCGTGGACACAAAGAACCAGGTGCTTCGATGAAGAACAATCCCATACGTCCGAGTCCAATGGTCCAACCACTTCGAGAGAGAAGCCACGTGGAAAATGGAGGAGAAGATTTGTAAGCAATATCTCTATCTTTTCGATGATCAAGGTAACCAAAGTTTCGAGGACGAAACTTCTTTTAAGGAGGGAGGGATGTGAAAAACAAAAAATTCAGCTCTCGGAAATAGAGCCAAAAAAAAATTCGACGGTCAACTCAGATTTGAGACGGTCAACTCAGATCCGAGACAGTCAACTCAGATCTGGAAACGTCAACTCAGCTTTGACTAAGGCAAATTCAGCTTTGGCGATGCAGATACAGCTTTGGCAACGCAGATTCAGATTTGGCGACGCAGATTTTGATTTGGCAATGTAGATACAGCTTTGGCGACGCAAATTCAGATTTGGCGATGCAGATTTAGATTTGATGACGCAGATACAGCTTTCGACGCAGATACAGCTTTGGCGACGCATATTCAGATTTGGCGACGTAAATTCAAAATTTGGTAAAGGAAACTTCACCCGTAAATTTCAGTAAGCTTCTACACGCATACAGAACAGTTTTCGGAATAGTAACTGCCAATTTAGAGGGATTAATGGCTAATTAAGAGACCCAAATCAATGCCTACACTAATGCTCTCGTAACAGCCATTTTAATGGTCATAAAATCAGGAAAATTAAGGCTTTAATGGCTGCCCTTTTGACTCCCATTTCTGCACCTATAAATACCCAGCTGATGGCAGCATATTTCCCTCACTCACTCCAAAAATTTCAGCAAAACATCAGTAGTCTTCCACGTTGAAATCCTGCACAAGCTGTATCAGATTTCGTAACTTGAACCAATCAAGCTTCAGATTACTGTAAGTGGGCTTTTGCTATATATATATTCGTTTCAAATATTGTATATTTTATTCATGCTACATTCTGTTTTGAATTACTATTCGAGCACTTGTTTCGTATCAGATTTCATTTCGTGTCAAGTTCATGCTATGAATTATGCTCTGTTTTAGCACTTATGTTTCTGTCGTAATATGGGTCTAAGGAATATTCTGCACTCTGAGTTACGTGGTGTAACTATGGCCTCGACCCCTTAGAGGAGTAAAAATTATAGACTGATCAGTAAACCATAGAAACGAATTAACTATCAATGCTACCTGTTCTGTGATATGATATGCTCTGTCCTGTTTCATGCTCTGTTCCGAATCTGTATGTGTATATGTATATTCTGTTATCCTCAAATGGTGTCCCCACTTGCTGAGTGTTTCTCCAAACACTCAACCCTTACTTCTCCCACCCAGATAAGAACGAAGAACAGGTTGAAGAAGAGGAACAAGAGTTGTTCTGGGGCTGGTGAAGACTTCGATTTTGTTAATGTAAAATTTCACTTTCGCATTTCTGTTATTCAAACTTGATTTTCAGATGTAAAAACGATTATATTTTGGTTATGTAACAGACTGGTTTTTGACTATACTATGAGGCTTAATGTTTTACAATTTTATAATTATTTAATATTGTCGATGTCATGAGTCTCGGTCTCGGGGTGTAGGTTTACCAATTCCCGTGCAGACAAGGATATGGTACTCAAAGTGTTGAGTATAGTAGGAGGAAGGTTGGGAGTATGACTTCCCAAAAGTAGCTAAGGGAGTAGGACTTCCATATTTAGCTAATGAGAGTAGACATGTCATATATAGATTTAGTGGTCCGAAAATTTAATTTTGCATCATAATGATCAGTTTTGTAAACTGAGCACATCGGTGATATCTGATCATCAATCGGGATTATTATGAGACCACAATCGAGGGAGTTGAACCGAATGTTCACGGTTTGAGTTGAACCGAAAGTTCACAGTTCAACTTGAATTGAATGTTCGCAGTTTCAGTTGAATCTAATGTTCAAAGTTTGAGTTGAACCGAATGTTCACAGTTTGAGTTGAACCGAATGTTCACTGTTTTGTTCGCATCAAACTCTTTCCCTCAATCTATAAATATGGCAATGAAGGGAGAAATAAAAACACACAACACACCAAAAAGCTATTCAGCATATTCTCCCCTTCTCCTCCTCTCCCTCCGCCGCGCCGTCGCCATCGCACTTCGCTGCGATCGTCCCGGTGAGGAGATTCTGCTCGCGAAATCTTCATTGGGGTTCTAGTGCACTCCAACGAAGGAATTGGAAAACTGGTCGATGGATCGGATTAGGAGCAATCAAAGAAGTGTTAATTCCATTGGAGAAATAGTCGGATCCAGGAGCATAGTCGCCAGACAGGTAACAATAGTAACACCTATTATTCATGTTTATGTGTTTAAATTGTTTCTATTATCATACCAATTTAATGTATTGACCGTTTCCAGGCAAAATTTTTAAACTTCCACTGTGCCCCAAGAGCGGGATCTGGATCCGGCGTCGGGCCCCAAAAGGTAGCCCGCATGAGCTTTGGCACCAGCAGGTGGAGTAATCTTGTTTCTGCTCTTGGTACAGTGTGTTTAGCCGAGTGGATAGCTACCACACCCTCACATACCTCATGGCCACTTCACTCCATTCGTTCTGTTGTCGACAACTGAGCTGGTCCTTCGAGCTTCTTTGGCTTCCTGTTCAAGTTGTAGCTTCTGCTTAGTATTCCTTTACTGTCATCATGAATAGCACATTCATTTATATCTGTTGCTGTATATTTGCTGTTTTAGTTTGCTCTCCATACTGTGGTTTGACCCCTGTCCCTTTGGGGTTGTTTGGTTGTTGTGTGCCATTCAGGTTTTTCAGGTTATTCAGCTGCCCGTGGAGGTGAGTCAGCTGGTGATGTCCCCAAAGATTGATTAGAGTGTCCCAGTTACATATATTTTATATTTGTATAGAAGTTTGTCTCCGGGAATGCCCCGTGCTGCTGTTGTATTCAGATTGAGTTTCTATTGGTTTGGGATTGCTTTGTACTTGTCATTTTCAGCTGTTGTTTCAGCTTTTGGTTTGTTCTAAAACCTGTAATTTGAGTATAAGCGTATTTTGAAATTATGTTTTCCCATGTCAGGCCAAAGCGAAAAATTTTAGCCATTTTTTAATACTTTCACAGTTGTGATTTGCGTGTTTGGTCTCTGTTTATGCACCGGTCCTGACATTTTGGGTATCAGAGCTTAAACTGGGATAAGCTCAATTTTTTTTATCACACTTGAGTCTAGGAACTGTGTCACTTGTTGCTTGTGCTTGACTATGTGTTATATTGCTGTGTGATCTTATCGTTTTAGTATTGCGTAGATGCTGCCTAGAGGTAGGGGTAGAGCTAGAAGGCAGATCCTTATAGAAACTGAGGCTCAGAACGATGAGGTGGAGCCCAATATTCCCATTCATATGTGCGCTAGACAGGCTGATGACGAGGTGGATATGCTAGCAGCCCATGTAGACGAAATGGAGCTGATCGTGGCGAGGTTTCAGCGGATTAATCCTCAAACGTTCAATTGTGATGCGTCTAGCTCTGATGTTGAGTCCTGTTTGCAGCACATTGCAGAGCTGTTTGATCGAGTGCGGTATGACGATGAGCATAGGTTGAGTCTAGCTACCTTCCAATTGAGGAAGAATTCAGAGCGCTGGTGGAGAGGTGCTTCACAAGATCTTGAGGAGACTGGTGTGGGGATAACTTGGAACATTTTTGTACTACATTTTGACAGGAGTACATTCCGGAATCCTATGTTAATTCCCTGGAGAGCGAGTTCGATAACTTGGTTCAGGGAACCATGTCAATGGAGGAATATGCTAGAAAGTTTTCTTCTCTCCTTACCTATGTTCCTCACGTTTCCGATCGCAAGAGAGCGAAGAGAAACAGGTTCTTGGAAGGGCTTAATGAAGAACTCTATTCTTTGGTGTTGGCGAGTTCACCTACTAGTTATACCGATGCGGTGGACAAGGCCATAGATATCGAGGAGGGGTTGCAGAACCGTAGGTCTCGGGTTCAGCCACAAGCTACTCAAGGTACTCATCCCAATGTCCAAGGGGCGCAGTCTTCCCAACCTTCACAGACATCCCAGCAGCCTGGACGTCATGGCTTCAGGCCAAAAGGCCACCAGTTTAAGAAAAAGTGGGTTCTAGTACTTTCGGTTTGGGCAGTTCAGAGAGTAGCAGTCCCAGGGCCAGATTCTGCGGCCAATGTGGAGGAAATCACCCTTATATGCAGTGTGTAGGGGTTCAGGGTGTTTGCAATAATTGCGGGCAGTATTGACACTTTGCGAGAGTGTGTCCCTTGGCTGGATCCCAACATATCATTGTCCCACCGTAGGGCCGTTCTGGTGGTACATCTCGAGGCTGATATTTTCCTGTTCAGCGGCAGAGGATGGGAGAAACTCTGCATAATTCGTTACAGCAGCCTGACCCTTCATGGTTTGGATAGCCTTCCAACCTCATTTCTCAGGGCCTCAGCAGTCCCAAATGAATGCCATGACCAAGGAGCAAGAAGAGGGCACGCCTGGAGGAGTGATCTCAGGTACCTGTACTATTTTTGATTTTCTAGCACGTGTGTTATTTGATACTGGAGCATCACATTCATTCATATCTAATGCATTCGTTGATAAGTATGGTTTGCGTACCACCTTTTTATGTGATGTGTCTGTTGTGACTCCTTCCGGCGCGAGCCTATTCTCCCAAGAGATTGTGTTGAATGGCATACTTAGGTTTGACGAAAATATGCTGATAGCCAACTTGATCAGGTTAGTTATGTGAGATTCGATTGTATAGTGGGAATCGACGTGTTGTGTAGTTTTAGGGCCACCGTGGATTTCTTCCATGGCGTTGTGCGCTTTTAGCCCTAGTCTGGCAAGAAGTGGAATTTATTTGGTCATGATTCCCAGTCGAAGATTCCGCTGATCTCTGCTGTGGAGATGTTTGGATTACTGTCGATGGAGAATGCAGGATTCATGATTTATGCTTTGGACGCATCCTCAAAGTGGTGTGTGGAGCTTAGTGACATCCCTATCGCTCATGATTTCCCTGATGTGTTCCCCGAGGAGATTCCTAGTTTTCCTCCGAGAAAGGAGATTGACTTCAGTATTGATTTGGTATCTGGTACAACTCCTATCTCACGAACCCCATATCGTCTAGCATCAGCTGAGTTGAGAGAGCTGAAGGTACAGGTTAGTGATTTGCTGGAGAAGGGTTTTATTCGGCCAAGTATGTCATCGTGGGGAGCTCCTATTTTGTTTTTTAAGAAGAAAGATGGTTCAATGAGGATTTGTCTCGCCTTTCGGCAACTGAAAAAAGCTACTGTGAAGAATAAATACCTGTTACCGAGGATCGATGATTTATTTGATCAGCTTCAAGGTTCAGCCGTATATTCTAAGATTGATCTGCTTTCAAGGTAACACCAGTTGCGAATTCGAGAGGAAGATGTTGCGAAAAACCTACGTTTAGAACGAGGTACGGGAATTACGAGTTCTTGGTTATGCAGTTCGATTTGACTAATGCCCCTACAATTTTCATGGACTTAATGAACCGAGTCTTTTGAGAGTTCAAGATCAGTTCGTGATAGTCTTCATCGATGAAATTTTGGTCTACTCGAAGACTCTAATGCAGCATAAAGAGCACTTAAGGGTGGTTCTCCAAACACTTTGAGAATCACAGCTGTATGCCAAGTTCTCCAAATGCGAGTTTTGGTTGGATAAAGTGGTTTTTCTGGATGTCATTTCGACCGAAGGAATATCTGTTGATCCCAGTAAGGTAGAGGTTGTTGTGAACTGTGAATATCCCAAGAACGTCTCGGAGATTCGCAGCTTTTTGGGATTGGCTAGCTATTACCAACGCTTCATCGAGGGGTTCTCTAGTATGCTAAGCCTATGACGCAGCTGACCAGAAGCACAAGATATTTGTTTGGACGGTGGAATGTGAGAACAGCTTTCAATTTCTCAAAGAGAAATTAACTACAACGTCGGTGTTAGCTTTACCTTCAGGTTCAGAAGGTTTCGTGGTAAGTTCTGATGCTTTGCTTAGTGGATTTGGTTGCGTTTTGATGCAGCATGGTCGGTTCATCGAGTATGCTTCCCGTCAGTTGAAACCGCGTGAGACTCGATACCCAGTTCACAACTTGGAGTTGGCAGCCGTTGTCTTTGCCCTGAAGATTTGGCTCCACTATCTTTATGGAGAGCAGTTTGTGGTGTATACTCACCACAAGAGTCTTCAGTACCTCTTCTCATAGTCCGAATTGAACATGAGGCAGCGCGGGTGGATGGATCTGCTTAAAGATTTCAACTGTGAGATACAACATCAGCCTGGGAAGGTGAATGTAGTTGTTGATGCCCTTAGCAGAAAAGCTCAAATTTCGATTCTTGCATCGCTGAATATCTCAAAGGACCATGAGCATTTGAGCACTACTGGTTGGCGTTTGTACCCAGGTGATGATTACTTTGTGGTTTCATCTTTTCAAGTCAAACCACAGGTCGTTTCAGACATCAGGGCAGCCCAGAAAACTGACCCGTATATTCACGAGCTGAAGCTGAAGACTCAAGCTTGTCAACTGGAGGATTATTTCATCGCATCTGATGGTTGTTTGAGGTTTCGGGGCAGGTTAGTGGTGCCTAACCTGATCGATTTGAGGGAAATGATCTTAAGGTAAGATCATTGCATTCGACATAGTGTCAATCCTGATGCAAGGAATATGTACCACGCCTTGAAACCGCACTATTGGTGGACAGGTTTGAAGAACGATGTTGCTGATATTGTGGCCCGTTGTCTGAATTTTCAGCAGGTTAAAGTGGAAATGATGAGACCTGGCGGACTATTGCAGAGTCAGACATACCCCAATGGAATTGGGAGCATGTAGCCATGGATTTTGTGACTAATTTGCCTCATTCTAACTGAGGATGTGATTCCGTCTGGGTAGTGATTGATAGACTTTCGAAATCAGCTCATTTCATTCCCTACAATATGATGAATTCTTTGAAGAAAATGGTGAAACTGTACATCGATTTGGTAGTTCGATTGCATGGGGTGTCTGTATCCATAGTTTCAGACAAAGATCCAAGGTTCACTTCCAGATTCTGGAAGAGTTTACAAGCAGCCTTAGGCACCAGATTGGCTCCATGAGTACAGCCTATCATCCCCAAACCAATGGCAATCTAAGACAACTATACAGACCTTGGAGGATATGCTGCGAGTTGTTGTCATGAATTTCAGTGGTAGTTGGCAGAATTCCTTGTCATTGGTGGAATCTTTGTACGATAACAGCTATCAGGTAATGATTGGAATGGCACCGTTTGAATCATTGTATGGTAGGTGTTAGAGTAGATGCCCAACTAGCCAACTTGTGGCGTGTGGGTTTTATTGACTCTTTTGTATAACGATCTTTATTTATGAAATACGCATTTCTTTATGGCATTCTTTATTTTCATTATGTTATAATGTTAACAATTATGTTGGATAAAGACCTAGAATGCATCATAGTGCATGTTAGATGTGATAGTGGATATGATGGCTATCATGAAACACATCTAATAGTCACTGTGTATTCTGAACTCGTTCCTAGTCGATTGGGCCGTCAAAATGAGGATGAGGCCGCCCGAGCTTGAGACTAGCATCTGCGAGGTGAAGTACCATGTTTCATTGGTAGGGAACATTATGATGTTCTGAGCATGCAGATGGATAGTGTTCTGAGCATGCAGATGGATAGTGACCTGGTGATCTATCGAACTACCCTCGTTCGGACTTTCCAAGTGGTTACCATTTTTCGAGTGGATAAGTCCAAGGTCTTGGTTGTACTGATTAGTCCTCACTACTCGAAACTCCATTGAGACTCTACATGATAGGCGCCTCACTTTGACCCGTTTACCGACTCACTTGGGGTCATTAGGTGGCAGGATTGGGACCTCACGGCCGCCGCCTCCACCGTCGCGCCGTAGTGCCGCCGCCACCGTGATCGGACTTGTTCCGATCGTCGTGTTGAGGAGATTCCGTTCGTGCCAAATTCGTCAGGCCTTCTAGTGCAGGCTGACGAAGGAATCGTGTTTTCGGTCGTGGACCTGATTAAGGAGGATCTACCGCCGCCTACCGTGAAGAGCCAGATTCCCTGCGAATTTGGTTGGAGCCAGGCGCCTAGACGCCAGCAATGTGACACTCTATAAAACATCCTATGCATGTTTTATTGATTATTTTGATGTATTGAACGTTTTTTGGGGCAATTTTTAACTTCCGCTGCGCTCCGGGAAACGGGATCCGGATCCGCCATTGTCGCCAACAGTAGGAAGTGCAGATCGTCAATCTGTTGGGAAGAAGTGGGGGAGAAGCAGCTATATTCTCCTGAATTTGTGCAGATGATGAGGTATCAGGTTGACTAATTCGATAGCGTATGAAGGCTGCACAAGATCGTCAAGCTAGCTATGTAAATCGGAGGCGTAGGACTTTAGAATTTCAGGTTGGAGATCGTGTGTTCTTGAAAGTTTCTTCTTTCAGAAGCGTTATGAGATTTGGACTCAAGGGAAAGTTAGCTCCTCGTTATATTGGACCTTATGAGATTGTTGAAAGGATCGCTCCTTTGGCTTATCGTTTGCTGTTGCCACCTGAGCTGACCTCGTTACATGATGTGTTTCATGTGTCTATGTTGAGGAAGTATGAGCTGGATCCTTCTCATGTGCTACAAACTGACGAGGTGGAGCTAGATAGGACATTGAGTTATGTTGAGTATCCCTTGCAGATTTTGGACATGAAGGAGAAATAGCTCAGGAAAAAGACCATTCCCTTGGTGATGGTCCAGTGGAGCAAGCATGGCAGGGAAGAAGTTACGTGGGAGCTAGAGGAGAAGATGCAGCGTGAGTGGCCTCATCTGTTTCAGTATGCATCTTACTAGTTTCCTTAGATAGATTTCTGGATTTTGTTTTCTCAGTTAGCTTAAAGTTTTGGTTGATAGTGTTCTTTGAGTTCTGGAACTGCTGTACATGTTCTGTGTTGTGTGTTCTTAGTTTTGGTGATTGGAGATGTTCTGTGATGTTGAGGTTTAGATCGGTTCTAGAGTTTGGTGTTTGATTTCGAGGATGAAATCTTATTTTAATGGGGGAAAAATGTGAGACCCAAAAGATTAGTGGAGTAATTAAGCTAATTAGTCGGGTTGAGTATAGACTAGATCAGGTGTGAACTGATCTGGGATGGGCCAGCCCTGAGCTAGTATGCGTTAGGGAACGCAAGCTGGTCTCTGTGTGTGTGTAACAGCTCTGAGTTGTTGGAGATATCAACTGGGTAGTAAACAGCTTAGGGATGCTGCTGCATGAGCATAATTTGTTAAGGTTTTGAGAGTGTAAGCTGCCCTGTGAGAGATGGTCCCGAGCTGGAGTGCGGTGCAATGTCGTTTAGAGATACCAGCTTAGACGCTAGCTGGATGGTAAGCGTGAGATGAGCAAGGCGTAATCTGTTCTATAGTTGTGAGCTTGCTGTTGTGTACGTTGTGAACGATTTTGGGATAGCGTACCGGGTGTGTAATCTGTTCTGGAAGTGCAAGCAGGTTGACGTATACCATCTGGGAGAGAAGACAGCGTACTAGTTTATGCCTGAGCTGGTACCAACTTGGACCTCGAGCTATCGATGGTTACTATTCACCAAATCGCGGGAGACTTAAGTTATATAAATATTGACTTTGACCGTGTACACGCCATTACTTCCAACACTTAGAATATTTCTATCCTGTAAACATACCCTCTACTGTAGTGAAACCCTTACTGTTCACCAAACCTTATCTTCTCCGATTCCTAACGGTAGACGGCGCAGCTTGGAATAAGGTTGGTAGCATTGGGTTCGTCTTTTCAATATGCTTCTTCCTATACCGCTTTTGAAGGCTTTGGGCGGCTAGAATAGTGAACACGAAGAAGCTACAATGTGTTTTCTATTCGTATTCCGGCCGATTGGTTCTTTTGTTCAGGTAGTGATTTCGAGTAAGTGTTAGATCCTACCTTACGTTTCATTTAGAGCTAGCTATCGTGTTTGTGGGTAGGATAGAGCTGGGCTGAGCTAATGACTCTGAGTTCAGGTTTCTGTTCTTACTGTCCCTGAGCTAGTTGTTGTTGTTTGGCTAAGCAGGTTGCAGATCTACGTGGCTCGAGACTCTTGTTGTGGTAATTGTAGCACATAAGCTAAGGTACGGATGTGAGCTTGTATTGCAGCTTTGGGATAAGCATGGATGTATTTGTATGCTTGCTGGTATGCTGTGCAATGTGTATGCTATCGTGTTGTTGTTGCTTGATTCTGTTCTGTGCTGGTTATTGCAAACTACTGTATTTTGCATACACGCATTTTCCCTGTTGAGATTTTTTTCTTGTTAGTTGTTTGTTGTATGCTAACCAGTTTGTACCAGGATGTTTAGTTGAGGATCGATCGGTTAACTACCGTGCCCTCTTCTCCCTGCTGTTCTGGTGGTTTTGTCGCTATGGGTTGAATGGGTAGCCCCCATGCCCCCATGAGCTTTGGCATCAGTAGGTGGAGTAATCTTGTTTCTACTCCTGGTACAGTGTGTTGAGACGAGTGGATAGCTACCACGTCCTCACATACCTCGTGGCCACTTCACTTCATTCAATCTGTTGCCGGCTCTGAGCATGTCCTTCGAGCTCCTTTGGCTTCCTGTTCAGTTGTAGCCTTCTGCTTCATATTCCTTTACTGTCCTCATGCATAGCACATTCATTTATATTTTTTGTTGTCTATCTGCTGTTTAGTTTGCTCTCCGTACTGGGGTTTGACCCCTGTCCTTTGGGGCTGTTTGGTTGTTGTGTATCATTCAGGTTTTCCAGATTATTCATCTGTCCGTGGAGATGAGTCAGCTGGTGATGTCCCCAGAGATTGATTAGAGTGTCACAGTTATGTATATTTTATATATATATATAGAAGTTTGTCTCCGGGGAATGCCCCGTGCTGCTGTTGTATTCAGATTGAGTTTCTGTTGTTTTGGGATTGCTTTGTACTTGTCATTTGCAACTGTTGTTTCGGCTTTTGGTTTGTTGTAAAACCTGTATTTTGAGTATAAGCGTATTTTGAAATTATGTTTTCCCAAGTCAGACCAAAAAAAAAATTTAGCCACTTTTTAATACTTCCGCAGTTATGATTTGCGTGTTTTGTCTCTATTTGTGCACCGGGCTGATAGCAGGTAACCAAATAATTTCCATGGAACTAATTTTTGAAGTGTTTGGATTGAAACTTCATACATCACATTTACATTTGTTTGAGTGCATATGAATTCCACGAATTTGAAGGGGTTTCTTCTTGTTTCAAATTTGCATCGAAATGAAGCCAATAAATTTAAATTATCACATTAACTCTTAACCATTTAGGATGTGTCTCTGTAGAATCAGATTCTTCATTTTGGCATTTACGGTCATAACTAATTGTACGAGGAAGAAAATATCAACCTATTTTTGAGAGAGGGATAATTAAGTAATTATCAACTTTTATTTTGTAAATGATCATATAAACTAGTATTCATCTTCACGCACTGCGTACAAATACAATCTATTTAATAAGTAATCTTTTTGAAAACTTAGAAATTAAATTTGAATCAATGTTGATGTAATCGAATTTTGTCCAGCCGAAGAGCTGATACCACCTCGGGATGTAAGGTCAGGAGATAGGGAGATCTGGAGATCTTGAGGTCTGGCCTCGGGGGATGAGCTGAGGTCTTCTTGCAAGAGTTGATGTCACCTCGGGTGAAGAGGTCTTCCTGCAAGAGTTGATGTCACCTCTTGCAAGAAGACCTCAGCTCATCCCCCGAGGCCAGACCTCAAGATCTCCAGATCTCCCTATCTCCCGACCTTATCCCGAGGTGGTATCAGCTCTTCGGCTGGACAAAATTCGGTTACATCAATTGGCGTCCGTCTGTGGGAAACGACAAAATAGAAGAAACAAAATAGGCCACCCATAAGGACCAGGTGCCGGGGGAGCAGGAGAACCTGAGCACCCGAACAGTCCTAGATCTACGACCAGAGGTAGATCATCTCTATCTACACGGACTCTCCTCAAAAACACTGATGTGCCAGGAAAAGACCGGTGACACGGAAACATCAATCAACCACAGAAAAACTCTAAACTTAGGTCAGTTCTCATTTGTTCTGCAATTATTCTACATAATCAAGGATTGGTTTTTGGCAATAAGTCGGTCCGATCAAAATATGCTTCTTTCTGCGTTCACCATCCTCGGGTTACATCCTTAACTGAGCGTTATTAGAACAAACTTATAAGCCCAATCATCGCGGCACTATAAAGCCCACCGCCCGTTGGCACCCAATCCGATATGCTCGGGAGTGTATTATCTGCCCTGCTCGGGATCTGTTATCTGCTCTGCTTGGGAAATATTATCTGCCCTGCTCGGGAATCTATTATCTGCCCTGTTGGGGAATCTGTTATCTGGTCTGCTTGGGAAATATTATCTGCTCTGCTCGGGAATCTCTTATCTTGCCCTACTCGGGAATCTGTTATCTGCTCTGCTTGGGAAATATTTCTGCCCTACTCGGGAATCTGTTATCGGTTCTGCTTGGAAAATATTATCTGCCCTGCTCGGGAATCTGTTCTCTGTTCTGTTCGGGAATCTCTTATCTTGCCCTGTTCGGGAATCTGTTATCTGCTCTGCTTGGGAAATATTATCTGCCCTGCTCGGGAATCTGTTCTCTGTTCTGTTCGGGAATCTCTTATCTTGCCCTGTTCGGGAATCTGTTATCTGCTCTGCTTGGGAAATATTATCTGCCCTGCTCGGGAATCTGTTCTCTGTTCTGTTCGGGAATCTCTTATCTTGCCCTGTTCGGGAATCTGTTATCTGCTCTGCTTGGGAAATATTATCTGCCCTGCTCGGGAATCTGTTCTCTGTTCTGTTCGGGAATCTCTTATCTTGCCCTGTTCGGGAATCTGTTATCTGCTCTGCTTGGGAAATATTATCTGCCCTGCTCGGGAATCTGTTCTCTGTTCTGTTCGGGAATCTCTTATCTTGCCCTGTTCGGGAATCTGTTATCTGCTCTGCTTGGGAAATATTATCTGCCCTGCTCGGGAATCTGTTCTCTGTTCTGTTCGGGAATCTCTTATCTTGCCCTGTTCGGGAATCTGTTATCTGCTCTGCTTGGGAAATATTATCTGCCCTGCTCGGGAATCTATTATCTGCCCTGTTGGGGAATCTGTTATCTGGTCTGCTTGGGAAATATTATACCAGCTCGGCACCTAAGCCCAGTTCCGCACTGGCAAAACTCCTCGCGTAGCTCTCTACGTGAGTACATAAGCCCGATCAACTCGGCACTCAAAGACCAGTTCCGCACTGGCACTTCCTCACGTGGCTCTTCCACGTGAGTACATAAGCCTGACCAGCTCGGCATCATAAGAGCAAGTTTGCACCTCGTGTCCCGATCACTACTCCAAGTCCTACACTTCACTTCTTCATCTAGGACTCGTTGGGGGCTTACTATTGATTACACTATTATTTTCCACCTCGGGACCCGAGGAAAGAGCTCCTCTTAAAAACAAAAATGCCACTAGGTGATCTTCCATCTTGGGCCTCAGCTCTTCCAGGAAGATCTCGGGCAAGAAGACCTCAGCTCTTCCAGGAAGACCTCGGGCAGGAAGACTTCTGGCAGGTAGACCTCAGCTCTTCTAGGAATACCTCTGGCAGGTAGACCTCACCTCTTGCAGGAAGACCTCTTCACCCGAGGTGACATCAACTCTTGCAGGAAGACCTCTTCACCCGAGGTGACATCACCTCTTGCAGGAAGACCTCTTGACCCGAGATGACCATGCCGCTAAGCTCGAGGAGTCGCCCGAGGACTTGTGCTCAGATCGGGAGTGTCTCCCGAGGGCAGTGTCATATCTACCAGAATCCAACCCGGATACGTCTTTCCTTATTTAAAGAATCCAGGAACGATACGTCTTTCCTTATTTTGACGACAAGATCACCGAGGATCACGGAAGATCTTAGCGAGGATCGTGGAGAATATCTCGCCCGAGATACACGCTGTAGGAGAATATTCGTAGGATATGTTCCTCTCAACCGCCTAGCCCCTCTATAAATACCAGGTATGCTCCCTCATTCTGGACGGACATTTTCCTCTCGCATTCACTCGCCCCCAGCACATATTCTCTTTTGCTCTCGCATCCTGCCTGACTTAAGCATCGGAGGGGCTTCGCCGGACACACTTCCGGCGCCCTCTGACTTGTGATTTGTGGCTGCAGGAATCCTGAGGAACTACCTTCCAGAGCTCCAGAGCTCCAGAGCTCCCGACCTCCCAACCTTACATCCCGAGGCATCCTGAGGAACTACCATCCAGAGCTCCAGACCTCCAGAGCTCCAGATCTCCAGATCTCCCGACCTCCCGACCTTACATCCCAAGGCATCCTGAGGAACTAACTTCCAGAGCTCCAGACCTCCAGAGCTCCAGATCTCCAGATC
>KQ988402.1:135542-154457 GCA_001598015.1 Dorcoceras hygrometricum | reverse complement strand
TTTGTATATAAGCCTCTGTTCAAATTCAAACGTTGGACACAAAATTCTTCCCGTTCAAATATGTTCTGTAAAGTACCGACAGGGAATAGTCCTTGTGTCCTTTTCTTTTGCAGGCTTCTTGTCGTTTTCGCCATTTGAATTGAGCTCAGCAGTTGACATCCAGCTTTGATAACTCTTCGTAAATTGTCAACTGCTTCACTGCTGATTCATGTCTACTACTGCCGCGAGTGGTTACTTTGACGACTGAATACTTTGCGCCTGGTTGCAACGCTTCGCTACTTCTGCTTTTCTTGCGTCTGGGATTCCATGTCGACTGGATATGCAATAGCACTGAAGCTCGCGACTGGATCCACTGTAGCTCGCGACTGGTACATCATCTTGCGACTGAATGCATAGCAACAGCTGGTTCATTGTAGCTCGCGTCTGGATGTACTGCTGCTTGCGACTGGATGTACAAGCTACTGCTGGTTACTCTTGAGAGTTGTACCTGCTGGTTTTCCTCATCGCAAAGAGCATCTGCTGAATCCTTAGCGCGAGGCAAAACACTGTCGTATCCATTAATTCAAACGACATCGTTTTGCTATCGCTAACTCCAAATACCAACTGCTGGTTGCACTGTAGCTCTCTGCTGATAGATCTTCCTGTACGACGTCGCTTCTCTCTTGCGCTTCTCTTCACAACTGCTGATAGCTTTAGCTCAACTGCTGAACACTGAAGCTTTCTGCGGAATGATGACGTCACTGCTGATGTCATCTACGCTTAGCGCTCCAGCTGATCTTTATCGTTCCAACTCCATCTTGCGACTCTTCTTAGCTTCTGTTCCAGCTGGTCCTTTCGCACCAGCTGATCTTTCTTCATCTGCTGAACATGATGTCGTCACCGATTACATCATCATCGATGGTCCACTTAGATGTTCCAGCTGGTTCTCTTTTGATGTACCAGCTGATCCATCTTCTTCTTCTAGCGCTTGCAGCTGGTTCTTATCGTACCAGCTGATTCACTATGCTCCAGCTGGTTCAACTTGGCCTCTGCCTGATTTCGAACATCTGACTTAACTTTGGACGTCTCCATTGCTAATCCAGCTGCCGATTACAATGATTAACCAAACCAACTGCTGAACTTATATTGTGAACCATCGGCTGGACAAACTTCTGCTACTGTTCATCTTCTTCTTCGTTCCTAAAATCTGCACACTTAAGTGGAATTGTTAGAAACACAATAACAAGTTTTGTGTAATTTAAAACTTAATCAGGATCTGTCAAAACAGATCCATCAACATGTAATCGGATACTTGAAATACCATGTTTACCGAGTCACCATGTTTGTCACGATGATCTGAGTTTCAATTTTCAAAGTTGATTATAACTAAATATCTCAACTCAATAAATAAAATTATACATATAATTTCATTTTAAAAAATAAATATAAAACTTATTTTTAAAAGCTTTATCTCTTCTTCCACCTTCAATAAAATGTGTTCCGGAGATGGGAAACCGCAAATGTTTTGGTCATTTCATTTGTCGGTACTTTAAAAGGGAAACTCTTTCTTGTCGTGTAATAATCCCACGTAACTTCACAGGAATACATGTTACAATGTTATTTCAGATTGTCAATTTTTTTTTAATTTATGTTTTGGATTTGATTTTAAAGTAATATTTTATAGTCAAATTAAAGCTTTTTGGACACGTTTCTTAAAAATATTTTTATAAACGTGTTTTGTAAAACAATTTTGCAAAATATTTTGAAAGTTTTTTAAAGATAAGTACGTGTTTGAACAATTATTTCATTAAATATTTTTAAATTAAAAACTATTTAGATAACTATTTAGGAAAATGATTTTTAATTAAAAATTAGTAGTAAGATAACATTTAATAATTAATCTAATTAAAAAATTTAATTGATCATTCATATAAAGTTAACCCATATTTTATATACTAAAAATATTATAAAACATTTTTCTCTTGTTTTAAAAAGTGTACGTCAAGATTAGTTTTTTAAAAATATTCAAAAAACTTTTATAAAAATTTTATCCAAACACATATTTTAAGTTTATTTAACTCTAAAAATATTTTTAAAAAATGTGTTCAAATAGAGCCTAATTCTTTCAACATAATTTTGGCTACGTTTTAATCCACGAAAAAGTTTTCAGAAGATAAATATTTATAGAGGAGAAGAACAAGTCCAGTGAACGGTAGAGGAGTAGAGAAAACCAGCATATAAAATGTTGATAATCTTTTCCCATATGCAATTGGATAAACGATTCCTGTAGCACAGATCACTGACACGAATGATTTTATAAATAGTCATGTTATAATCTTATTTTATTTCATTAAATATTTATTTTATTTCAATTAATTTTTTGATTATTTTCTTACATTAATGAATTAATAATAAAAGGTTAGAATTCTTGTATCCGTATATTTACGTGAAATCTGTCCGAATCAACTTCAGCCATTTGGTATAATTAAAGTAAGATATCCTATATTGTTTATAATTAAGATCATTCATAGCACATACTTGTATGTGACACGTTATTTACTCTTTTACCTGTGACAAATTCAAACTTGTTATACGAAAGCAATAATAAATATCTAAGTCGGCCATTTAGTCATACAAAGGTTATTTAATCCCCCTCCCCCGCAAGCGTCGCTTTCCACATTTTCTTTTGAAATTTAATCTCTTTAATCAATTTATCTGTAAAATAAAAGTAATGCATAACGGTGAAAATGGACCGGGTTTACAGTTAACTTCAACTTGACCAGCCTTAATATAATTAAGAGATGCATTACGAATTAAATAGAGTAGTTTATAAACTTTCGAAGTCAAATAGATTAAATATTAAACTGCAAAGTATGAATAACAAAAAAAATTAAACGTATACGTGAAGATTGGTAGAGATTTCTTAAGAATCGTATATTCATATTTTGTTTTCCTGATAATTAGTGTGTAGGAAACGTACCGACCATCGATTTAAGTGGCTTAAACATAATGTGTTGTTAATTCTTTGTCATCAACCATCAAGAAGTAATATATGTCATTGATGCGCATCAAATATATCGAAACTCTCAGGTATGAATCAGCGACAATGAATAATAATTTACCCATCTATATATAATTTTTTTAAGGAAAAATTGACATTTATTCGGTTAGAAAAGGTTATAATTCATATTCGCACCGAGAAACTGGAATATAAAAATATTCATGACCTCTCGTAGACCACATTATTAATAAAATATCTCAATCGAAAATTAATTTCACCTAAATATTAAAATCTATTTTTTTAATATTGTTATATAAAATAACTTAAGTTAATGATTTTAGAATTCAAATTGTTATTATGCGCACAAATTAGTCGCCATGTAAGTGCACTAAATACAATAATCAATAGAATTTGGAATTGAGTGATTTGAATCGGTTTAATTTCGTTATGCATTGTAATGCATTCTATGTCAATTTAATGACCAATCATAGTAATGGGTCATTTAATCTTTAAACAAAAGTTAACACATTAATGGGCTAACCCCTGTACAGGTTGGTAAATCGAGGGATATGCACGAGTAGGCAGGGGTCCGGGGGAGAGAGCCCATATAACGGACTAACTCCCAGAGCATACCCCCACAATATTTCAATGGGGAATATGCTTCACACGAGAATCGAACCCATGAAGCCGGGGAAGGTACTCCCACATCACCCCAAGTCTTACCAACTCGCCTGTGCCCCTGAGGTCAATGGATCATTCAATTTTATTTAAAAGGAAGGGAGTTGACTATTGTTTTTTAAAAGGAAGGAAGTGGTTTGTTAAGACGGTACTTA
Organism: Dorcoceras hygrometricum; assembly: GCA_001598015.1. Classification (NCBI taxonomy): domain Eukaryota; kingdom Viridiplantae; phylum Streptophyta; class Magnoliopsida; order Lamiales; family Gesneriaceae; genus Dorcoceras; species Dorcoceras hygrometricum. The sequence goes on along the minus strand of KQ988402.1, from coordinate 150,644 downwards.
AAATTGTTAAAATAATATTATTTAAATAATTATTTTTTATTCGAATTTATGATGTTTCCCACCAACCCATCAATCCATCAACCCACCAACGTCCCCTTAACCAAAAGGGAGATGACAGACTTAATTTAGCGTCCATTTACTCCTATAGATTATTGATTTTGTTGTTATTCTGGGTTTCTTTTGTTCTTTAATTCTCCGACATTTGTTATTTTGCTCGTCGAAGGAAAACGAAGGAAATATTGAAAAAAGATATCAAAATACAGAGTGAATAGTAGTACTGAAGTTCAGCATTTATCGGCCGATTGTCAAAATATGGGTCGAGATCATATGTTGTCTCGAGACCCACATTTTTTACTGGGTCGCGACCCTTATTTACGTGTCTCGGTCGCAGCATTTGTTGGGCTAGGCTACTATCCAAAATATGGGTCGAGATCATATGTTGGCTCGAGACCCACATTTTTTTACTGGGTCGCAACCCTTATTTATGTGTCTCGGTTGCAGCATTTTTTGGGCTAGGCTACTATCCCAATATGGGTCGCGTCACATATGTTGACTCGAGACCCATATTTTTATGGGTCGGGACACATTTTTTTTTCTGAATTCTTTCAGCTAACATATTTTATAATATTTTTGCAGGTTATGCCGACAGTCATTGTATTTGAGTATGACGGTGAATGGAAAAGTAACAATGATGAAATCCCGATATTTAAATGGTGTTCAAGGTCTGGTTGTAAGTGGGCAGCGATTCCTGTTGATGATGAAATTTGTTCTGCTGAATATATACAAACTGAGATCTACAAGATTATGGGTCTAGATGGCATAGAACGATTGAGAAGAAGTTATGTATCGGATGTGAGACACTGTCATATGCCTCCAATTTATATTGAGAATGATAATGATTTGAAAGCTTATTTATATTTTGGATGTCCATAAGAAAGGCTTGTGCTCCATATTGAAGTTGAACCCAGTATTATCTCAGAAGTTGGGATGGATTGAAGATATATCGTTGAAAGTGCTGAACTGGGAGACGAAATGTTGACAGAAACTGTGGGTGGTGGCAATGTGACGGATTACTATTACAATGAATATTTTGACCGAAATATTGTCTCTACTGAAGAGGTTCTGTGTCTGAATATACAAATAACGTTTCTTCATTTCCGAATAATGTTACCGAACAAGAAAATGATGTAGAAGACATTGGTGTTGGCGACGTGCATTTGGATGATGTGGAGCACATTGTTACGCAACCGGATGAATTTAATGTTGGGCCTAGTGGTAATAAATTTCCGTTCACTGACGGTTCTAACTTGTACGTCGGTCAGGAGTTCCAAAGCAAGACTGCCGTGCAAAAGGAGTTATCTAAAATTGCTTTGAACTCCTCTTTTGAATTCAAAAGTGTCAAGTCATCTCCAAGTATATGTCGTTCGGTGCGTTAATAAAGGTTGTACATAGAGAATATGGACTTCGAAAGTTAGAAACTCCAATATTTTTTCGATTAGTACGTACTGCAACACACACACATGTGATTTGACAGGAAGACGTACGAGACACCGACAAGCAAGTGTTAGAGTAGGTGCCCAACTAGCCAACTTGTGGCGTGTGGGTTCTTGTTGACTCTTTGTAAAACGATCTTTATTTATGAAATTCGTATTCTTTTATGGCATTATTTATCTTCATTATTTTATAATGTTAACAATTGTGTTGGATAAAGACCTAGAATGCACCATAGTGTATGTTAGATGTGATAGTGGATATGATGGCTATCATGAAACACATCTAATAGTCACTGTGTGTTCTAAAATCGTTCCCAGTCGATTGGGCCGTCAAAATGAGGATAAGACCGCCCGAGTTTGAGACTAGCATCTGCGATGTGAAGTACCACGTTTCATTGGTAGGGAACATTGTGATGTTCTGAGCATGCAGATGGATAGTGACCTGGTGATCTATCGAACTACCCTCGTTCGGACTTTCCAAGTGGTTACCATTTGTCGAGTGGATTAAGTCCAAGGTCTTGGTTGTACAGATTAGCACTTATTACTCGAAACATCATTGAGACTCTACATGATAGGTGCCTCACTTTGTGAGGAATCAGATTTTAGATTAGTGATTATTGAATTGACTTGGGATCAATCGAGGGAATTTAGAGGGTTTTGTGAAATGAATCTGATTCCAGTAGAATTCAGCAGTTGCGCGAGTTGATGAAGTTTGTTATCAGCTGTTGGTGGCGTATGAGTAATACGCTGTCGTTTTGTGAAATTAGACGTAGCGTTAATGCGAGAAACCAGTTGTCGCGTAATTCAGATGTCAACGCGAGTCAACGGTACTGTAGTACCAGCTGATGAATATGATCAGTTGTTGATGGCGCGGGAGTGATGCGTCATCGTTTCGCTATTCAGTAGTAGCGCTTGAAGAGTTATCTGCTGGTAGCAGTTGCGCGGATGCGAGGATTAACGAGAAAGCGACACGTGTTGGTCAACTTTTTGGTGTTGACTGCTGATATTGTGGCGGTATCAGCTGTTGCGATTGTGAGGAATTGTTCCAGCTGAGTGACCAGCTGATGATTTGAGGAACCAGTCGCTGGTGAGAGGCGACGTCGTTTTGATAAGTTTAAACGCAGCGTTTTGGGTGTAACGCATTGAGACCAGCTGTTGGCAGAAAAGGTGATGTATCCCTTACGACGTCGTTGAGTTGTTTAGCGTGACCAGCTGTTGGTTGTTTTGAAACGAATCTGTTGTCAGCTGTTGTAGCGCTACGGCGTCGTTTTGATTAGTTGATGCGGCGTCGTTTTGATATTCTTTTGCGAATGCAACGTCTGTTGGTTGCTGCTGATTTTGTTGAGAGCAACTGCTGGTTTCTGTTGTAAGATACTGCTGATTAATTGAGAAAAGCAGCTTTTGGATTTAAGAGATATATAGACAAGTGTTGATCGACACTTAGAATTATTCTGAACCCGATATTTATTATCTCCAATCCCAAACCCTCGTTCTAGCTACTGTTCACTCGATCATTTCGCCCTTCGATCTTCGTCGATTTCAGCCTTTGAATTCGATGATTTTGGTGGCGCTGGATTCCTTGTGAGTTGCTCTTCCAATTGTTACCCAGTTGAGGCTGTAGAACGACCTTGGAGAGGATCGTGAAGTTTCTGTGTTAGGATAAAACTCGCTACAGTGTGTTTTTGGGAACAGTACAAGAAATGATTGCTATCGACAGTTTTTGCAAACAGTTAGTCCAACACGACATCGTTTGCTTTGACAGATATGATGACGTCAGGAGTACTAAATTTGTTAATCGATAGACATGATGACGTCAGCAGTCAATACCAAGTTGTCAATCGATAGATATGATGACGTCACCAGTGCTGATATTTGCAAATGAATGTATCTTGTCTACCGCGATAAAATCTCTCGACAGCAAAGAACTGTTCATTCGTCTTCTTCAAGGAAAGATCTGTCGATAGAAAAGATTTCAGGCGCAAGCATAAAGAAGATTCAAATTCGATCGTATACTCATTTGGATAAGATCGATGACCAAAATGAGAATCACTCATACCGCCTGAAATTAAGGAGACGAGGTTAGTACTATCTTTGGAAAAATAGTACACATTGGCAGAGGCGATTTCAACGGGAAAGCACTCATAAGGAAATGATACTCACATCCCTGACGAAACGCAATTTGCCATATAATGAAGCGAGATTGACGGCGTTCCACTGTCAGGAATTCAAAAAGGGATTTGCTACCTTATCTGGATTCATCGACCGTTGAACGAAGTTTATATATAGCAGACATTTTGCGTTGAAGATTAACTCTCGCCACTGCTATTGCAAAAAAAAAACGCTGTCAAAATACTCCCAGAGCTTACTCTTCATTGAAAGCATTCAAAGCTCAAGCACTCGAAGAATTTCCATTTTGTTGATATTCATTGTTACATCTTCGAGTGTCACTCTATGGTTCACATTATTGAATCAAGTTTCTTTGTCTTAGAAACCAGAGATTTTACAGTACTCACAAGTGTATTCATTGTTGTATTTGATTGAGTCTGTAACAAACGTGCTTCTCAAAAAGCCGTTTGAAAACACTAAAGTGTTGTAACCAGCAGCTGCGTCTGCTTGGATTGTCGTTGTGAGATACTAGGAGTTCTCGTAGCTGTGGGTTACGGGATTGGGTGTTTGTAGAAAGGCTACTCTCATCAAAGTCTTCTAGTGATACCTTCCGAGGAGGAAGAAGGGGAGACGTAGGACATTGATGTCCGAACTTCCAGAAACAAACTCTGATCTCTATCTTTTACATTACGCACTATTTTATTACTTGTGTTTATTTACTGTTCACAAATCTATCGGTCATTTTCCGCACATATATTGTTGGCCGAGAAATTTGAATATAACTGAGATATTCCTTAAGTCTGGTAACTCGGACTTAAGTTAAGCAAAAAGCTTGCAAAACATTTTAAAAGAATTTTCGAAAATCGAAGGAGTTCATTCAACCCCCCCCCCTTCTGAACTCCTATTTACTTAGTGATCCTATTTCTGGGACCATCAGAAGTGATGTGGCAAGTCTACGATGGGAGTTAACCGGGTAGCCGGGCCCGGGTATCCCCTGTTTTTAGGAATGATTTTAGGATTTCAGGGCCTATGGATCCCGAGGTAAGGTCGGATGAATTGGCAGTTGCCTATGGATCCCGAGGTAAGGTCGGGTGAAGTGGCAGTTTTCAAGAGGTGTGACATATAGGGATCCCGAGATAAGGTCGGGTGAACCACACCGCCACGTACGTTGGTTATACGACTGATCAGTCACGCATTGCTCACATCCACTGATATGACTCTTACACTTTCTTTCAGATTACGATACGCCATGCCTTATATGATATATGATATGATTGCACGATGAAATGTTTTAAGATCATGCACGCATCCACGTCTTTTACGTTATTTTAATTACAGTATGTGCTTGCATGCACTTTTATTATTATATACTTTGTTATGCATTACGATAGAGCATGCTGAGGCTCTAGGCTCACTAGGTTTAAATGGTGCAGGTGATGATCCTGTTGTTGAGCTCATTCCGACTGGCGGTGATGACCTCTGAGCGTCGGTTGCAGCAGTATCCCGTGACCGCCTTTATGATTCAGTTTTGTCATGTTGCAGTTTAGATACTGGTTTTTAAACATGTTGGCGTTCAGTATTCTTTTTACTCGATGATTTTACGATGTTGGATGTTTGACGTTTTTAAATATTTCTTTATTTATGCTTAAAGTATTTTGAGAAAATGACTTAGAAATTATTTTTTAAGGGAACGAGTCATATTTAAAGTTTATACTTCCGCAAATGTTTTAAAAAAAAATTCTAGAGCATGGTTCGTTTTAGGTTATACCTGTTTACCATCAGAAAATAAACTTATGATACCCAATTTTACTTGGGTTCATATTGGATTAGGGTGCGTGCTGAATTTGTGCGTGATCTTTTCAATCGTGGTTTCATATTTTAACCACTTAAATTGCCTCTCAGCTAACCATTTTGTTTATGCTTTCTCACCGTCTTTGAACCACGCCGTTTCTAGTTCAGATCAGACTACTATGGATCAGATTTCACTCTGTCCTTGTTCATTCTGTTCTTTAGTCAGTTGGGCTTAATGTCTCAGGTGGAGCGTAGCCCACGCCTCAAGGGTATAATGTTGTTAATGCAACGGCGGATCCGTATCATGCCCCCGACAGGCAGCGGAAGATTAAAAATTCTTGTTTCCGCCACAAACTGGTCGCGGCAGTCAGGGTGCTTATACACAAATAAATCAAAAACTAAACATTATAGGATGTTTAGAAAGATTTATCTTTGGCGACTTGGTGCACAGCTCCGACCAGTCCGCAAGAGAGGTGGCCCTTCAACGGTTGATTCTGGATCAACGCCCAATCTGGTCCACGACCAGCTCAACTCCTTTACTGGTTTGCACTAGAAAACCAGCAAAAGTTCTACGAACGAAATCTCCTTTCCAAGACGGCCGGAACAGGGTGTGAGACGAACCGGAATCTAGAAATTTTTTTTGAAATAAAATAATGTGTGGAATAAACATTCTAAAAAAGAAAACATGGTTCATCCATTGAAAACTTTCCTCAACATTATTTTAAAACATAAATAAAATAAATATCTCAAAAACATTAAATCATTTATTTGTCTTAAAACCAGAGTGAATAAAATGCGTAATCTGAACATGTCGCATCAATCAAAACATAAGAAGTGGTCACGGGGTAGCAGCTGCATCGGGCGTTCAGAGGTCCTCACCACCGGTCGGGATAAAATCATCTGTAGGCTCACCTGCACCATTTAAAACTAGTGAGCCTAAAGTCCCAGCATGATCTATCTGATAATAATAAGGTACGTATCATAAAACCACATGCAAGCACATACGTATAGTAAAATAACTTTAAAATATGCGTGCATTAATGATCGTAAAACATGGTTCATAAATCAATCGTAACATTTCATAATCGTAGCATACATAATAATGCATGACATAGTATAACATAAAAACGTGTGAGTCGTATCCATGAAGTGTGGGCCATTACATTAACGATTGATCAATCATAAAATCAACGTACGTGGCGGCCGGTTTCACCCGACATAAATCATCATCACATTAACAGAGGTTCACTGGGCCCGATCTCCCAGATCCGCTCATTGTCTATCATTATATCTTAACAGAGGTTCATCGGGCCCAACATCTCGGATCTGATCATCGTGCATATTTCCACAAATCACTTCAATCCCTCAAAATTATTTTCTTTTCTTACATGCCTTTAACATTTCGTAAAACTTTCATGATGCGTGCATTTCATAAAAACATGCAATTTAAAAGGCTTAACCCGTCACTATATATATTTAATTCTTTCATTTAAAACATTATCATATTCGTATATATAAAATATTACATATATAATTAAATATATATTCACGGGCTTCTACATTTTCTCATTCGGTCAAGGACTGGTTCAGGTGCCTGGCACTACTTCTAAGCCCAAAAGCCTAGACTTAACCTTAAAATGAAACTTAACACCAAACGTGACTTGACCCATTAAAACTTTAAAAATTTATAAAATACTCAGTCCTTCATTTTAGAATCAAACATTAAAATTTGACAAAATAAAAGTCCCATTGACCAAAAATCCCATAAATCAAATAAATTTTCTAAAAATTCTGTAAAACATCTTAAAAATATGCTTAAAACATCAATTAATATCATCCCAGAACTTTGGCAGCCCCTAAGACTCGAAATCTCAATTTTCACAAAAATGACCCGACGAGGCTCACTTCAAGCGACAAAACGGTAAAAATCATTAAAAATCCAATTCTTAACCAAATCGCTACTTTTTTCAACACACATTACCCTAGCATAATATACTAGTCACTGGAACAAACAAGACTAAAAAATAATTCAATACGTGACCAACCTGACGCTCGTAATAACACTGCTCGCTCGGAGACTGCAACCAGGACACGTGCTAGCCATAAAACTCATAACTAATTCGTTCATCAACCAAATTGCTGCCAGTTTGGACCTGAGTGACCCTAACTCAATGAGATATCTCTTGAAATCAAACTTAACCACACATACTGCATAGAGCGACCTACCTGATCCCAACAACTCTACTGTCGCGCACAGACGACAAACCAGGACACGTGCTGATCATAAAATTCGTAACTAATTAATTACTTGACCAAATCGCTCCCCGTTTGGACCCACATGATTCTAACTCACTGTATGAACTACCAGTACCACCCTTGGACCAAACCCCAGCCCTATGAACCGCCCATGACCGAAGCTTCACAAGAAACAATTCAAATGCGGGTTAAAAATAGTGAAACATGCATGAATCGTAAACAATAAATGTAGATCTAATAATTTACATACAAATAATGCAATAATTATTTAAAAACAGTGTAATATGACTTAAATTGTGATAAAAATGGTGATAGAAAATGTCTTGATTGAAAAATAACGAAGAACTACGAGTTACCGGGGCGGAGGACAAGAGATCGGGACAAAACACCTTGAAATCACCACAAAAGCTTGAAAAAACTCAAGCACAAAGGGAGAGGGGAGTGTGACGGCGTGTGAGAGTGAGGGAGGAGTTAGGGTTTTTGAAATTACGATAGGGAGAAAATGAGTGATGTCTCAAATGACCCCTCCAAAGTTTTTAATTAGGAAAATAAGGGAGTTTACCTATACTAACCCCTCACTAATTTAAAATGTTAAATAAAACTCTAAACTTAAGTTTTAAATCTTCAATTTCCGTAATATAAAGCCTCAAAAATTTTAAAATGTAGAAAAGTTCATTAAAATAGCCCGTATAGGTGAAAAACGGGTTCTCCTGGGCAATAATACATAAAAATCCTATTTTTCGGACATTGCTGCTTAAAATAATAAAATTTTGCTCTAAAAAAATCCGAGGGCTTAAAAATTTCAAATAATTTTCACCTCGGTCGTCCCTAGTCTCGTCCACGCGTCCAGAACTCAAATAGTTGAAAACATGACATGAACATCTTAAACATAAAATTATCATTTAATCACATAAAATGACACATAATTTTCTAAAAATCATTTTTCCCCTAGTCATGCACTCATTCTCACGTGATTAGGATATTTGGGGGTTACAACTCTCCCCCCTTATAGAAATTTCGTCCCCGAAATTAAGTTACGTATCGAAAAGCTCTGGGTAGCGTGTCCGTATATCGACTTAAATCTCCCAGGTAGCATCATCCTCTGAGTGATTCTGCCACCGGATCTTGACCATCAGAATACTCCACGCTCTAAGCCTGCGCTCCTCTCGAGCCAAGATCTGAACAAGTCGCTCTTCGAAAGATAGATCTGGTGCTAACTGGAGCGACTCAAAGTCCAACACATGTGATGGATTCGGGACGTACTTCCACAACATCGAAATATGTAATACGTTATGCACCGCTGATAGACTAGGTGGTAGTGCTACTCGATAAGCCAATGTACCAACCCTATCCAGAATCTCAAATGGACCAATAAACCTCGGTCTGAGCTTGACCCTCCGACCAAACCTCATCACCCTCTTCATGGGCGATATCCTCATGAATATGTGATCTCCTACAGCCAACTTCTGGTCTCGTCGTCTGCGATCGGCATAACTCTTCTGACGACTCTGTGCTGTCCTCATCCGATCTCGTATCTGGGTCACAATATCCGCTGTCTGCTACACCATCTCTGGCCAGTCAAAACTCTCTCTCCAACCTCGTCCCAGTGCACGGGAGACCTACACCTCCTCCCGTACAAAGCCTCATAGGGAGCTATCCCATTCGACGCCTGAAAGTTGTTATTATATGTGAACTCTACCAAAGGCAATATCGAATCCCACGTACCCACGGGAGACCTACACCTCCTCCCGTACAAAGCCTCATAGGGAGCTATCCCATTCGACGCCTGAAAGTTGTTATTATATGTGAACTCTACCAAAGGCAATATCGAATCCCACGTACCTTGGAAATCTATCACACAAGCTCTCAGAAAATCCTCCAGAATCTGGATGGTTCTCTCCGACTGGCCATCTGTCTGTGGGTGAAAAGCTGTGCTGAATGAGACTTAGTCCCCAAAGATACGTGCAAGCTCCTCCAAAATGCAGAAGTAAACCTTGTGTCTCGATCTGACACGATAGAGACTGGTATGCCATGCAGCCTGACAATCTCTCTAATGTAAAGCTCTGTGTACTGCGTCAAGGTGAAAGTGGTCTTCATCGATAGGAAATGTGTGGACTTGCTGAGTTGATCCACGATCACCCATATCGCTGTGTATCCTCTGGGACTCCTGGGTAACCCAACCATGAAATCCATCATGATGTTCTCCTATTCCACTCAGGAACAGGGAGTGGTTGTAGCAACTCTGCCAGTCACTGATGCTCTACCTTGACCTGCTGACAGGTCAAGAACTTGGATACGAATCGCCCAATATCTTTCTTCATCCTCGGGCACCAATAGAGCGTCTGAAAATCCCTATAGATCTTCGTACTCCCTGGGTTGATGGAGTACGTCGATGCATGAGCCTCTGCTAAAATCTCAGCTCTCATCTGTCCAGTACTCGGAACCCACATGCGATCTCTGAAACGTGTGATCCCATCCTCCACTGTATACAGACCCCATCCTCTGACCTCATCTCTCTGTCTCCACTACTGTAACTGCTCATCAGAGGCCTGCTCGTATCTAATCCGATCTCGAAGATTTGGCTGAACTATGAGTGCTTCTAGACTAGGTGCAAAGCCTCCTGAGTAAAACTTAGTCCATATCTCTGTATCTCAGCCTGTAGTTGTCTCTCAACTGATAAGCATGCCACTACTGAAGTCTTCCTGCTCAAAGCGTCTGCCACCACATTAGCTTTATTCGGATGATAGCTAATGTCACAATCATAATCCTTCACCAACTCCAGCCATTTGCGCTGCCTCATGTTCAGCTCCTTCTGTGTGAAAAAGTATTTGAGGCTCATATGGTCGGTGAAAATCTGATACTTCTCACCGTACAAGTAGTGTCTCCAACTATTCAGCGCAAACACTACTGCTGCTAGCTCCAAATCATGCGTCGTATAATTCTGCTCATAAATCTTCAACTGTCTCGACTCATATGCAATAACCTTGCCACCCTGCATCAGAACTGCACCTAAACATCTCAGGGAAGCATCTGTATACACTAAAAACTCCTCATGATCCATTGGCATCACTAAAACTGGCGCTGTAGTGAGAGCCTCCTTCAGCTGATCGAAGCTCCTCACTCGGGATTCCACACATATTTCGCATTCTTCTTGGTTAGGGCTGTCAAGGGCACTGAAATCGATGAGAAGCCCATGATGAACTTACGGTATTATCCTACTAAACCCAAGAAACTGCGAAACTCTGCTGCATTATTTTGAATCCCCCAGTTCAGAACTGCCTCCACCTTCGATGGGTCGACTGTAATCCCATCTCTAAAAATGATATCCCTAAAAAATTCCACCTGCTCGAGCCAAAACTCGCACTTGCTGAACTTGGCATACAGTCTGTGCTCTCTCAAGGTTTGCAGTGCGTTCCGTAAATGCTGTCTATGCTCCTCTAAGCTCCTCGAGTAGACCAAGATGTCGTCGATGAAAACAATGATAATCTGGTCTGAGTACTGCCTGAAAATCCGGTTCATCAAGTCCATGAAGATCGTTGGGGCATTCGTCAGTCCAAACGGCATCACCAAGAACTCGTAGTGGCCGTAACGTGTCTGAAATGCAGTCTTGGACACGTCCTCCTCTCTAACCCGCAAATGATGGTACCCAGATCTCAAGTCGATCTTGGAGAAAATCGAAGCCCCTTGAAACTGATCAAACAATTCCTCGATCCTCGAGAGTGGGTACTTGTTCTTCATGGTAACACAGTTCAACTCCCGGTAGTCGATGCACAACCTCATACTGCCATCCTTCTTCTTCACAAACAGAACTGGCACGCCCCATGGAGAAAAGCTAGGGCAAATAAACCCCTTGTCGAGAAACTCCTGAATCTGCTCCTTCAGCTCTTCCATCTCGATAGGAGCCAATCAATATGGTGCCTTAGAGATAGGCACTGTACCTGGCATCAGCTCAATCAAAAACTCCACCTCTCTCTCCGGTGGAACTCCCACAACGTAGATAAGTCTGGGCTTCTGCGGTCTCCTCGCTGCTTCAAAGAGGACAGTATCCTGCCCTAGCGGCCTGATCGTCACTGACCTCTGATTGAAATCAATCACTGATCTATTCTCGGTCAACCAATCCATCCCTAGAATGAGGTCGAAGCCAGACATCGGCAATATGATCAAATCTGTTCTGACTGCATGGCCCTGGAACATCATCACCAATCCTTGAACCACACCGGCCGTTGATATCTCCTCTCCTGACTGGATCTTCACTGTGAGAGCCACACCCAAGCTCTCTGGAGTAATACCCATCCTCTGAATGAACGCACTCGAGATAAACGAGTGAGTCGCCCCTGAGTCTAGAAATGCAAGGGTAGTGACACCTAGAACATGGATCTCGCCTGAAATAGAAACGTCACAGGCACATGTATACAATCAATCTAGATTCCAATAAACAATTTAGATTCCTAAAACATTTCTAGGTCCGCTAGTCCTACCCGTCGGAGTTCTCAAGGCAGGTCCTAGAAGGTCTATCAGTTCTACTTAGCACCTAAGGCATAGAGTCTCCTAGCAGTGCTTTACTCAGCAACTAGCGGATCTGTAGTCCCGGCAAACTCCTTGGGTCCCTGCTTGCGGAACCTCTCAGCCACGTACTCCTCGTGAGACTTCCCAGAACGCTCCGACTGTCTCTCCAGCATCTTGGTAATCTCGGCTAGCATATCCACACTAGCCCTCTCATATGGCGTCATCTGCGAAGGTGGAGGTGGAGGAGATGCATCATCATCCTTCTGACTCCTATAGCGTCTGGGAGGCATACTGTCAGGAAAAACCCATTCACGTAAATCTAAGTGCATGACTAAGCGTCTAACTCTTAAACTCTTAAGATGAAATTCATGCTGAAATAGAACATGCATCATGCAAAAATAAACATGAATCGTAAAACCCTAAAACTTACTGACTAGCAGTGCGACTTCTGAGCTCCACACAGCAGGCTAGTACCCCACCAGAACCACCGCTCTGATACTAACTGAGACGAACCGGACTATAGAATTTTTTTTTGAAATAAAATAATGTGCGGAATAAACATTCTAAAAAGAAAACATGGTTCGTCCACTGAAAACTTTCCTCAACATCATTTTAAAACATAAACAAAATAAATATCTCAAAAACATTAAATCATTTATTTTGTCTTAAAACCAAGTGAATAAAATACGGAATCTGAACATGTCTCATCAATCAAAACATAAGAAGTTGTCACGGGGTAGCAGCTGCAGCGGGCACTCAAAGGTCCTCACCGTCGGTCAGGATAAAATCATCTGCAGGCTCACCTGCACCATTAAAACCTAATGAGCCTAAAGGCCTAGCATGCTCTATTTGATAATAACAAGGTACGTATAAAAAAACAACATGCAAGCACATACGTATAGTAAAATAACTTTAAAACATGCGTGCATGAATGATCATAAAACATGGTCCATAAATCAGTCGTAACATTTCATAATCGTAGCATAAATAAGGCATGGAATAGCATAACATAACAACGTGTGAGTGTATTCATGAAGTGTGGGCGATTACATTAACGATTGATCAATCATAAAATCAACGTACGTGGCGGTCGGTTTCACCCGACATAAATCATCATCACAATAACAGAGGTTCACTGGGCCCGATCTCCCAAATCCGCTCATCGTCTATCATTATACATTAACAGAGGTTCACCAGACCTGGTATCCCGGATCCGATCATCGTGCATTTTTCCACAAATCACTTCAATCCCTCAAAATTTGATGGTCCTTGTGTTAAGAGGAAACTAGCAGCCGCTGTTTAAAATTAGCAATTAAAATTTTCAGCGCTGCTTGGAGCTGCAATAGCTCGTTGTTCTTGAACATTTACAATAAACAGAGCACCGGAAACAGATCTGGTATTATTTAAAAATCATGCGGAAAATACCAGAACTGAATCCTATATTTTAAAAAAACTCAAACAGATTTATGTTGTTCATAAATCTGTTCGAGACTTGTGTGCTTGTGTGTTGGACTGTATGCGTATGCTATAATGCTAAGTGCTGAACTGTTATGCGTGCTAAGATATAGGCAAGAGTTGAATACTGTAAACGTGTATGCGTGCTAAGTAAATACTGAAAGAATACAGAATACGATACTCAGCAGGTTTGTTTCTGGAAGTTCGGACTTCAATGTCCTACATCTCCCCTTCTTCCACCTCGGAAGGATCCACTACTAGAAGATTTGATCTTACAACTTCGTGTACAGACCCAATCCCACAACCAGCAGCTGTGAGAACTCCTAGACTCCACAAATGCACAACAGCCGCAACTGTGTGACTGACTACATACACATGAGTTTTACGTCATCGTGCTTGGACGGGAACTGATAAACGTTTTGAGATTCATTCACCAATAAACTGTGAATGAATCTCTGTGTGTGAGATTTGATATAATGAAATCGCTCAACTCTCTGTTTTTCTCACACACTAGGGAAATGCTCTAACAAGCTAATCTAGACTCAGCAATCGACTCTCGTGAAAGCTCCTCTCTAATGGCGGTCGATTCCTTCGTCTATCTTTTCATATTCCCTCTGTTGGTGCACTGTGCAATTGACTTATTCTCTGCGATAGCTTCACAGTGACCAACGTCTCGAACACTTCTTCAATGGCGCTGCCTTTGTATATAAAGCCTCTGTAGAATTTAATCCCGTTGGACACAACATCTTTCCGTTCAAAATTGTTCTGTAAAGTACCGACAGGGGAACAGTACTTGTGTCCTTTTCTTTTGCAGGCTTCTTGTCATTTTCGCCATTTGAATTGAGCTCAGCAGTTGACATCCAGCTTTAATAACTCTTCGAACTCTTCGTAAATTGTCAACTGATTCGCTACTGGTTTATCACTACGACTGAATTCATCATCTTTCATAGCAACAGCTGGTTTAGAAACTCTCGACTGGATGAGCTGTTGCTTGCGTCTGGTTGTCCAGCTGGTTTATCAATTGCTTCGCCTGAGTCTTCTTCAGCAGCAATAGATTTATCTTCATGCGTCTGGATACACAATCACTGCGTCTGGAAATCTTTGCGACTGGATGCATAGTACTGAAGCTCGCGACTGGATCCATCGTTTCTTGTTGACTGGATGAATCTTGCGACTGGATCCACTGTAGCTCGCGACTGGATCTTGCGACTGGTAATCAACGCAAAGTCTTCCTGCTGAATCTTTAGCGCAAGAGCAAAACGCCGTCGTATCAACTTATGTAAACGACATCGTTTTGCTATCGCTAACTCCAAATAGCATCTGCTGGTGAACAGTAGCTTGCGACTGGATTGCCTCCTCTACGACGTCGGTTCATACTTGCGTCTGGATGAACAAGCTACATGCTGATTCTTGAGACTGCTCTCTCAAACCATCTGCTGAATATGATGACGTCACCGATGACGTCATCAACGCTAATCCATCTGCTGATTCTTCA
>KQ988402.1:88106-130453 GCA_001598015.1 Dorcoceras hygrometricum | reverse complement strand
CGCCTGATTACGAACAGCTGATTCAACTTTGGACGTCTCCATTGCTAATCCAGCTGCCGATTCCATGAACACCAAACCAACTGCTGATTGTTTATATTGCGAACCATCGGCTGGACAGATTCTTCGACTGTTCATCATCTTCTTCGATAGCTAGAATCTGTACACTCAAGTGGAATTGTTAGAATCACAATAATAGGTTTTGTGTAATTCCGCCTGATTACGAACAGCTGATTCAACTTTGGACGTCTCCATTGCTAATCCAGCTGCCGATTCCATGAACACCAAACCAACTGCTGATTGTTTATATTGCGAACCATCGGCTGGACAGATTCTTCGACTGTTCATCATCTTCTTCGATAGCTAGAATCTGTACACTCAAGTGGAATTGTTAGAATCACAATAATAGGTTTTGTGTAATTCAAAACTTAATTAGGATCTGTCAAAACAGATCCATCAAAATTATTTTTTTTTCTTACATGCCTTTAACATTTCGTAAAACTTTCATAATGCGTGTATTTCATAAAAACATGCAATTTAAAAGACTTAACCCGTCAATATATATTTAATTCTTTCATTTAAAATATTATCATATTCGTGTACACAAAATATTACATATATAATTAAATATATATTTACGAGCTTCTACATTTTCTCATCCGGTCAAGGACTGGTTCAAGTACCTGACCCACTACTTCTAATCCCAAAATCCTAGACTTAACCTTAAAATGAAACTTAACTCTAAACATGACTTGACACATTAAACTTTAAAAATTTATAAAATACTCAGTCCTTCACTTTAGAATGACACATTAAAATTTGACAAAATAAATGTCTCATTGACCAAAAATCTCATAAATCAAATAAATTATAAAAATGATGGAAAATATCTTAAAAATATGCTTAAAACATCAAATTAAGTCATCCACGAACTTTGGCAGCCCCTAAGACTCGAAATCTCAATTTTCACAAAAATGACCCGACGAGTCTCACTTCGAGCGACAAAAAGGTAAAAATCATTAAAAATCCATTATTAACCGAATCACTCCTTTTTTCAACCCACATTACCCTAACTCAATATAAAAGTACTGGAACAAATGAGATTCAAGACGTGACAAACCCGATGCTTGTAATGACACTGCTCGCGCGCAGACTGCAACCAGGACACGTGCTAGCCATAAAACTCATAACTAATTCGTTCCTTGACCAAATCGCTGCTCATTTGGACCTGCGTGACCCTAAATCAATGAGTTATCTCATAAAATCAACCTTGACCACACATACTACATTGAATGAGTTAACCCACCCCAACAACTCTACAATTGCGCATAGACGACAAGCCAGGACACGTGCTGATCATAAAATTCGTAACTAATTCATTCCATGACCAAATCGATCCACATTTGGACCCACATGATCCTAACTCGATTTACTAACTATCAGTATCACCCTTGGACCGAACCCCAGCCCTATGAACCGCCCATGACCTAAGCTTCACAAGAAAGAATTCAAATGCGGGCCAAAAATCGTGAAACATGCTTGAATCGTAAACAATAAACGTAGATCTAATAAATTCATATTCAAATCATGCAATAATTATTTAAAAACAGTGTAGTATGACTTAAATTGTGAGAAAAAGGGAGATACAACATGCCTTGATTGAAGAATAACGAAGAACAACGAGTTATCGGAGCGTAGGACAAGATATCGGGACAAAACACCTTGAAATCACCACAAAAGCTTGAAGAAACTCGAGCACAAGGAGAGAGGGGAGTGTGACGGCGTGTGAGAGTGAGGGAGGAGTTAGGGTTTTCGAAATTAGGGTAGGGAGAAAATGAGTGATGTCTCAAATGCCCCCTCCAATGTTTTTAATTAGGAAAATAAGGGAGTTTTCATATACTAACCCCTCACTAATTTAAAATTTTAAATAAAACTCTAAACTTAATTTTTAAATCTTCAATTTTCGTAATATAAAGCCTCCAAGTTTTAAAAATGTAGAAAAGTTCATTAAAATAGCCTGTATAGGTGGAAAACGGGTTCCCCTCGACAATAATACATAAAAATCCTATTTTTCGGAAATTGATGCTTAAAATAATAAAATTTTTCTCTAAAAATCTGAGGGCTTGAAAATTTCAAATAATTTTCACCTCAATCGTCCCTAGTCTCGTCCACGCGTCCGGAACTCAAATAGGCTGAAAACATGACATGCACGTCTTAAAACATAAAACTATCATTTAATCACATAAAATGACACATAATTTTCTAAAAAACATTTCCCCCTAGCCATGCACTCATTCTCACGTAATTAGGATTTCTGGACGTTACAGTCCGGCAGCGGGCGATGATGGCGTTGGCTAGCGACGACGACGGCATGAGGAGGCCGAGAATGGAGGGGAGGGGAGAGGATATTTTTGAACACAACTTGGTGCATTTGAAATGAGACCCCATGGCCATTATTTATAGATATTTCATGGGATTAAACTTGGTTAATGGGCCCAGGCCAGGCCAAAGCTCATCGCACATTGGTTTCAAGTCCATCATAGTGGTGTCATCGTAATCCCGATCGACGAACAGATCGGACTGATCTGCACAATTTCTAAAGTGATTTTTCAGACCACCTAATCCAAAAATAACAGTTCCAATCCTTTAGCTAAATATTGAAGTCCTACTCCCTTAGATAATTTTGGAAGTCATACTCCCAACCTTCTTTCTACTATATTCAACACTTTGAGTACTATATCCGTACGGGAAATGAGAAACTAGTACTTGTGTGACCTTAAATTGTTCAGGGATAAAACTATCCATGGGATCAAATCTCCTTGTGACTCCGAAAACATATTTTCGGACTTACCTACCAGACCATGGTAAAGCGTCTAGAAACATCGACCCATGATCCCGTAGGTATCACTAATAGTATCTGCAAGGACCAGTTGGTCATGGTTAGCATATAGTACGGTCATTTCATTTTACATATCTCGATCGAATCAACGAACATTGGTAAATCGAGAATCTCAATAGATTCGATAGCCATGCATACATCTTGGAGACAAATAATGACATCGCATATGCTACTAGATAGAACCATTTACCTAAAGCACATCTAGTACTCTGGCTAGAGTTTTGTCACACTATAATCTCCTCAGATATAGGATATCCATGTACCAAGGTGAGCGGTGAATCCTCGATAAAAAACCATTGATTTCTACATGCATCGTGACCTCACCCAACCTCACCACCCTATGACCCTCATGGAGTCGGTAAACGAGTCAAATTGAGACGATTAGCATGTAGAGTCTCAATAATATTTCAAGTAATGAGGACTAATCTGTAAAACCAAGACCTCAGACATAATCCATTCGACAAATGATAACCACTTGGAAAGTTTGAATGAGTGTAGTTTGATAGATCACCAGGTCACTATCCATCTGCATGCTCAAAACATCTCTATGTTTACTACCAATGAAATGTGGTACTTTTCATTGCATATGCTAGTATCAAGCTCGGGCTGCCCTTATCTTTTTTGGACGGCTCAATCGACTCGTTTAGAACACACAATGACTATTCCTCAAGTTGTCCACTATCACATCTAACATACACTATAGTGCATTCAAGGTTTTTATCCAAAAAGTTTGTAATAATAATAATGAAGATAAAGAATGCCATGTAGGAGTAGCTCAACTTTCATTTCAGAGACCATTATCTAGAGAAATTGAGAGTTTCGAACTAGAGGTGATTACGCAGGAGGGTGCTGCAAAGTTACCTCTGCTTACCCTCCATTTTACGTTAAAATATCATATTAAAGAACGGCAATCCAGATATGATCAACTGTCAGGAAGTACATTTCGAATCCTTCGCATATACCACTATACGAGCCGATGCAGCTTGCGCCCAATCTGACTTACGAAGAAGAACCAGTGATGATAATTCGTAGTGATAACGGAAGGCTGAGAAATAGAGGTATTCATATGATTAAGATTCAATGGGAAAATCATGCAGAAAGAGAAGCAAGAAGCCAAAACATTTATGCCTAGTCGATACCCAGATCTCTTTAAGAAAGAAAATTTGGAGGACAAAATTTTATATATGGGGATAGAGTTGTAACGCTCAAAAATCCGTAAATCTACAATGATAAATCTATCTCTTTGAAGGGTTTAATTTGCTGATTTCAGTACCCTTATTCAGCTTCAATTCAGTGATTCAGCTTTTGTGTGAGCTGAATTTCAGATTAGATCAGGAACCCGGTTCGCGAGTATTTCCTGAAGAATAAACCCTACAATGATAAATCTATCTCTTTGAAGGGTTTAATTTGCTGATTTCAGTACCCTTATTCAGCTTCAATTCAGTGATTCAGCTTTTGTGTGAGCTGAATTTCAGATTAGATCAGGAACCCGGTTCGCGAGTATTTCCTGAAGAATAAACCCAAGAACGGTTCTAGTTTCTAAAATGCTTTGAAAAATTAAAAGAAATAAATATTTCCAACAAATGATTACGGTTATTAGACGCACATGCCTTGTATAAGTACTTTAAAACAACTAGACTGTTTTCATTATTGGAGCTCATTTAAGGCTGTGGAGGGCTCCTATAAAAACCAAACCAACCAAAGATTTTTAAACCAACTTACATGAGGATTTGAAAAGAAGAACAAGGACATAAACTCAGAACAAGATTAATGATCAAAGAACAGATATGAAATAAGAGATGATTTTATAGATATGAAATTGAAATCTTACAATTGGAAGGATGGAAGATTGATAGCAGATACAAACTCAGAATGTTTATAAGAAATTTGCTCTCTGAACTCCCTCTGCCTAAACTATGAAAATACAATGAATATATAATGAAAAACTTTGAAGTATTCTTCAGGAATCTTGGTAGTTGAGAAGTCTTGATCAACTTTTGATTTTGCTTTAAGTCTACATCAACTTTTGATAGTGGCGTCTTTTGATAATGGGAATCTCTTTTTGAAAAATGGGAGCCATCTTTTGAGTCGGCAACTTTGTCATCTTTTGATAGTGGGCATCTTGCACGTCTTTTGAAAAGCATTTGTCTTTGTCGGCCATGTTGCCTTTGCCTTTGATAGTGGATGTTGAGCTGTCTTTGTCGTTTTTTTATCATGCTGCTTTTGATAATGGTGCACGTCTTTTGAAAAAGTTCTTTGTCCATGAAAAGTGGCACGCGTTTCACCGAGAAACATCTGGTCATAATGGTGAGCAGGCACACGATTCACCGAGAAACTTCTGGCCTAATTTTGAAAGAGACTTGGGAGGTTTTTTTTTTTTAATATCCTTTGATTTTAAAAATCAAAAGGATCTTGAGCATTCGGTCCACTGAAGGGGTCGGATGAGACCGATTCTTCAGACTTTGCAGATTTTGAAGAGCATTGAGTCATAAATTCAAATAATGGGTTTTGAAATTCAGGGTCACTTTTTAACTGGTCAAAGAAATTCTTTTGAGTATCTTCTTTGGGTTTTTGGGCTTTTTGGGTGGTTTGATGAGCAGGAGGATCAGGTTTCTGCTCTTTTGAAGTATATTTGGGTTTTTGACATGTGGCTATGAAATTTCGAACCACATGCTCATTGCAGAGGTGGGTTCATATTTTCCCCACCATTTGATTTTATCAATACGGACTTGTGACACCCGAACCCAACGGGGCCACGAGATCGTGGTAAATAAAAATTTTCGAAACAAAAGAAGGAATGAAAGATAATTTGTTATAAGCTGTATTCCTTATAACTTCAAAAGAAATAGAAACTCAAAGACAAAACTATCAAACACTTAATTGCGCTCCAACTGCTGAAACTTGTTTGCGGAAAAACAGAGTATATTATATGACTTTTGCAATTGCGATTTACAACAGCTGCTATTCTATGTAAGTATACAACCGTTGCAACTGATTTAATACAGTACATTCTAACTCAAAACAATACAACTGAGACACGGAAAACGTAGGCCTTGGATAAACACAACACCACCGAGCAGCTGTATTTCAAGTTTCACCTTCCGTTCATTCTCCAGCTGTCGCACCTGCACCATTTTAAAAGCTAGTGAGCCTAAAGGCTCAGCAAGTAAAACCTGAATAATAACAATTTCATAAAACGCAGGCAGAAATCTGAACATACATAAACATTTCATAAACAATTCTTTCGTAATCTTAGAGACAGGGAATAATAGCCCAGCTCGTAACATCAATTTCTTTTCTTTAGATTATGGCATATAAGCTCCTCATGGTCCGTGTTGCACTTTGATCAAAATGACTTTCGATATCAGTTTTAGCATATAGCTCATATGAAAGGGCAGCCGACATCTAGACAACTGCTCACCCTTATCCTTGGTGACCGTCAACTATCTATGCCACAATCTTAAAATAAACTTTGTTCCATTAACATCCTTTCGTAAAACCTTCTTTCTTAAAATCCTCGGGTTCCATCATTTAAAACTCTCGCTTCCCATTTTTAAAACTTTACCGAGTATCGAATTCGAGCTTTGAAATCGTAACCATGGAAAGAAACCAGTCTCAATGCAGGGACCAGTCGCAGGAATACAACCAGCTGCAACAAAACCAGCTGCAAGACCTTTTACTAAATCAATGTATTAAATGAAACGATGTCGCTGAAGTAAGTAACAGATAGGATGACGTAAGACTATCTGCTGATATATTTTATAACTTAAAGAAACGACGTCGTTAGCGCATCAACCAGCCGTAAGTAAAAAGGTTAAACAACCAGTCACAATAAAAAGCGCTAACACGTATATATACCAGACGCAATGAATAGTATCAGTAGCAAGACCAATACCTGCGGCAATGAACAGTACTTAGAAATGAATAGAACAACTGCTGAACCATCACGACAAAAATGCATCTGCTGGTGAACAGTGCATCTGCTGAATTTTACGAAAACAACGCAACTGCTGAATTTTACGAAAACAACGCAACTGCTTAAATTTGACTCGATAAATGTAATATCAAAACAACAACTATGCTATCAGCCGTTGCCTATCAAACCATACTTTAAATGAATCAACTAGCAAGTTATCAAATTCCGATATTACAACTACTAAAAGAAGAACATTCATAATCGTTCTTGGAATAAACTCGAATACTTAGTGCTTTTAAAACATCTTAAACTTTCTGGAAAACATTTTGGAAGCATCAAAACATCAAGACATCATTTTCGAACCCATCTTCTTTCCTTTGAACATGTATATAATTATTTTAAACATAAACATCAACATATTTTAAACATACAGACAAGCAGATCCATAAAAACAACAATATATGCTTCAAATGGTGTAGCAAAGGATCAGCTTTTACTTGCCTTTAACAAAGCTTTGCGACAGCAACCGATTCCTGCAGAATTCTTCTCCTTAAACAATGCACGATTCCTCTGGATATATTTTGAAGAACACCTCAAGATTTTTCTTTGCAAAATGATAAAGATCTTACTTTGAAAACAGGTTTTTATGTGAAAGGGATTAGCGGAAAGCTACTTGTGAAATCAAGCATGACACACTTATAAAGTATTTAGCAAAATTCCCTTCATATCATTTTAATTTGTAAAACACCAAACCTTTTTCAAAAGAAATCATTTGTCCTCCTTAAAATATTTTTCAATCGATTTAAAACCAGCTCATTCATCGCTCTTTGGAGTCATCTGCTGGTACCAGCCGCAGCGCATCTTACTTTCTAAAATCAATAAATCAGCAAATACATAACATTTAAAATTGCAAATTTGGCCCTTGAAATCAATAAAATGCATAAATGTTGTCCTATGGATTTTGGGGCGTTACAACTCTACCCTCCTTATTGAAATTTCATCCTCGAAATTTACGTACCAAATAAATATGGTAAAAGACTTAGCATATCAAATTTTGTTTCCCACGTTGCTTCTCGCTCCGACTGATTGGACCATTGTATCTTAACCATAGGAATGCTACGGTTTCTTAATCTTCTAAGTTCTTGGAGGAGAATTCTTTCTGGTCGCTCTTCATAACTTAAATTTTGTTTCCCACGTTGCTTCTCGCTCCGACTGATTGGACCATTGTATCTTAACCATAGGAATGCTACGGTTTCTTAATCTTCTAAGTTCTTGGAGGAGAATTCTTTCTGGTCGCTCTTCATAACTTAAATCCGGTGTTAACTGGATTGGTTCATGACTCAACACATGCGAAGGGTTAGGAACATATTTCCTCAAAGCTGAAATGTGGAAAACATTGTGCACCGCTGACAACTGAGGTGGCAGTGCTAATCGATAGGCTAACGTTCCTATCTTTTCCAAAATCTCATATGGTCCAATATATCTTGGACTCAATTTCCCTTTCTTTCCAAAACGCATAACTCCTTTCATTGGAGATATTCTCAAAAATACGTGATCACCTATCTCAAAATTCAGTTCCCTTCTTCGATTATCTGCATAACTTTTCTGCCGACTTTGAGCAGCTTTCATTCTTTCTCTTATTTTTCTAACAGTTGCTGCTGTTTGATCCACAACATCTGGTCCTAAACCAGCTCTTTCACCAACTTCATCCCAATGAAGTGGTGTTCTACACTTTCTGCCATAGAGAGCTTCATATGGAGCCATTTGAATCAAAGCTTGGAAACTATTGTTGTAGGCAAACTCTACCAGTGGCAATTTTAAATCCTAACTTTCTGAAAAATCCACAATACAAGCTCTGAGCAAGTCTTCTAAAATCTGAATCACCCTTTCTGATTGTCCATCAGTCTGGGGGTGAAACACAGTACTGAATGTCAGTTTTGTACCCATAGCTTTATGCAAACTTTTCCAAAAAGCTGATGTAAATTTAGGATCTCTGTCTGATACAATGGAAAATGGAACTCCATGTAGCCTCACTATTTCCTTAACATACAATTCTGCTTACCTGCTCACCTCATATGTTGTTTTAACTGGTAATAAATGAGCAGACTTAGTGAGTCTATAAATTATAACCCAAATGGAGTTATATCCTTGAGCAGTCCTTGGTAATCCAGTCACAAAATCCATCTCTATACAATCCCACTTCCATTCAGGAATAGGCAGTGGTTTCAATAATTCAGCTGGTCGCTGATGTTCATCCTTCACCAGCTGACACGTCAAACATTCAGCTACAACTCTAGCAACATCCCTCTTCATTCCTGGCCACCAATACAATTGCTGGAGGTCCTTGTACATTTTCGTACTTCCTGGATGTACTGAATATGGAGCTGTATGAGCTTCTTTCAAAAGATCAACTCTTAAATCATCTACTTGAGGTACCCAGATTCTGCCCAAATACCTAACAATTCCATTTTCTGAGAAATAGAGACTACTGCCTCTTTCTTTATCTTCTTTGACCCATTTCTTCAGTTGTTCGTCTTGCAGCTGACCTTCTCGAATTTGATATAACAAATTTGATCTTACTGAGAGGTCTGCTAAAATCATATTACTGCTGCTGCTGGACACTATTTCGAGTCCAAACTTTTCAATATCAATCGCCAAAAATTTCTGAACAGTTAGTTGCGCTAGTCCTGCTGATTTCCTGCTTAGAGCATCAGCTACCACATTTGCTTTTCCTGGGTGATAACTGATAGTACAATCGTAATTTAACCAGCTCCAACCATCGCCTCTGCCTCATATTCAATTCTTTCTGGGTAAAGAAGTATTTCAAACTGCTGATTTCCTGCTTAGAGCATCAGCTACCACATTTGCTTTTCCTGGGTGATAACTGATAGTACAATCGTAATCTTTAACCAGCTCCAACCATTGCCTCTGCCTCATATTCAATTCTTTCTGGGTAAAGAATTATTTCAAGCTTTTGTGATCTGTAAATATCTCACACTTCTCCCCATATAGGTAATGCCTCCATATCTTAAGGGCAAAGACAACAGCTGCCAGTTCTAAGTCATGGGTTGGGTAATTCTTCTCATGATCCTTCAGCTGTCTAGATGCGTATGATATGACTTTACGATCTTGCATCAATACAGCTCCTAGTCCCAATTTAGAAGCATCAGTATAAATTACAAATTTTCCTTCATCAGTTGGCATTGTTAACACAGGTGCTTCAATCAACGCTTGCTTCAATTTGTCAAAACTATTTTGACATTCAACTGTCCAGTTATATTTCACCTGCTTCCTTGTTAACGTAGTCTGGGGAACAGCAATCTTAGAGAATCCTTGGATAAATCGCCTATAATATCCCTCTAAACCCAAGAAACTCCTTATCTCTGCAACATTCTTTGGTGCTGGCCAATCGCGAACAGCTTCTACCTTGGCTGGGTCAACTTCTATTCCATCCTTAGAATTTATATGGCCTAAGAATGATACTTTCCCCATCCAGAAATCACATTTGCTAAATTTAGCAAACAACTTCTTATCTTTCAAAATCTGGAGTACGATACTTAAATGTTGAACGTGCTCCCTTCTGGTCTTAGAATACACTAAGATGTCATCAATGAATACAACTACAAACTGGTCCAGTAATGGTTGAAAGACTCTATTCATTAAATCCATAAAAGCTGATGGAGCATTCGTAAGTCCAAAAGGCATAACCAAAAATTCATAATGGTCATACCTAGTTCTAAAGGCTGTCTTGTAAAGATCAGCCGCCTTAATATTTAATTGATGGTATCCAGACCTGAAGTCGATCTTAGAAAATACTACTGAACCTCTCAACAGGTCGAACAGATCTTCTATCCTAGGTAATGGATACTTATTCTTAATTGTCAATTCATTTAACTCTCTGTAATCTATAATAACCTCATACTCCCATCCTTCTTCTTAACAAATAAAACAGGGGCTCCCCAAGGGGAAGTACTTGGTCTTATAAACCCCTTTTCCAGCAGATCTTGTATTTGTTCTTTCAGTTCTTTCATTTCTGATGGAGCTAATCGATATGGTGGTCTAGATACTGGAGCAGCTCTCGGGATTAGATCAATTGAAAATTCTAACTCCCTGTCCGGTGGCAATCCCTGGATATCTTCTGGAAGGGAATTCATTTGCTACTTCTACAGTTATCAGTTGGGGTCTATCAGTCGCTACTAAAGATGATATAACTCGGGGAACTTTATAAACATGTTTGGCTAAAAACTGGAATGATTTTCCTACCGGTGGGTTAATCTCGACTGTTCGTAGCTTAAAGTCAATTACTACCCCATACTTAGTTAGCCAATCTATTCCCAAAATCATATCAAATTTTGGCATCGGTAACACAATCAAATCAGCAGTAATCTTATGTCCTTGAAGTTTGGGTTCTAAACTTCTAAACAGTTCGCGCGATACCAGCTTCTCCCCTGATGGTACCGACACACAATAACCTATCATTACTTGCTCCGGCTGGATAGGCAGTTTCTTAACAAACTCAACAGCAATAAATGAATGCGTAGCTCCTGAATCTATCAAAGCTAGAGAAGGAAATCCAGCTATCAAAATTTCACCTGTGACTACTGTCGAGTCTGGAGGACCTTGTTCAGCTGTCATAACAAAAGCTCTGCTGGTCACCAGTTTCTTGAGCTTTGGACAATTTTTCAAAATATGTCCAGGCATTCCACATTTATAGCAGACGTTTTGTCCAAGTATGCATTGCCCCAGATGATTCTTATGGCACTTAGGACATTCTGTTCTAATATTACCAGCAGGAACAGAGCTTATAGGTTGAATATGTAGAATCAAGATCTTTCCAATCCCTTTCAACTTGCAGGGCTCTATCCACTGCTTCTCTATAAGTCCTTGGCACGGATAGCCTAACATTCATTTTGAACATAGGCTTCAATCCTTCAATGAAATGATTCAATTTCTCCTCTGGATCTCTTCCAATCAATGGCACAAAGTAGCACCCTCGTTCAAATATACGTGCATATTCTTGCACAGTTGAACTTCCTTGTTTAAGGGTCATGAAATCCCTTTTCAACTCAGACCTTTTACCAGCTGGGAAGTATTGTTCAAAGAACACTTTCTTAAAATATGCCCAAGTTAAATTCAGCAGATCCACAGACAATTTGGCTCCTTCCCACCAAATCATCGCATCTTCCCTCAACATGTAGATAGCGCACCTTGGCCTATATAAATCAGACATTTGGAGGTACTCAAAAATAACCTTCATGGATTTAATACAGCTCTCCGCAACTAGTGGATCAGTAGTACCACTAAATTCCTTAGGCTTCTGTCGTCTGAACTTCTCTTGGGGATCGTCATTACTAGGTCCCCTGCTGCTGGAAGATTGGCTATTGCCTCTATTATTTTGCTCAACCAGCAGTCTTAACAGTTGTGCGATATTAGCATTATTATCACTATCAGTTTCTTCTAGAGGAATACTTCTTCTAGTTCTTCCTCTTCCTGTCATTCTATATTCTATAGCCCATAATCCACCACATACATATATCAGAACATGCTAAATAATTTAAAGACAATGCTCTGAAAAATAAACTCACAACTTAGAAGAACAGACGATGAACTTTGATCCAGCTGATGGTGGGTGTGTTTATCTTAGGAACGTTGCTCTGATACCATGTTGTGACACCCGAACCCAACGGAGCCACGAGATCGGGGTAAATAAAAATTTTCGAAACAAAATAAGGACTGAAAGATAATTTTTTATAAGCTGTATTCCTTATAACTTCAAAAGAAATAGAAACTCAAAGACAAAACTATCAAACACTTAATTGCGCTCCAACTGCTGAAACTTGTTTGCGGAAAAACAGAGTATATTATAGGACTTTTGCAATTGCGATTTACAACAGCTGCTATTCTATGTAAATATACAACCGTTGCAACTGATCTAATACAGTACATTCTAACTCAAAACAATACAACTGAGACACGGAAAACGTAGGCCTTGGATAAACACAACACCACCCAGCAGCTGTATTTCAAGTTTCACCTTCTGTTCATTCTCCAGCTGTCGCACCTGCACCATTTTAAAAGCTAGTGAGCCTAAAGGCTCAGCAAGTAAAACCTGAATAATAACACTTTCATAAAACGCAGGCAGACATCTGAACATACATAAACATTTCATAAACAATTCATTCGTAATCTTAGAGACAGGGAATAATAGCCCAGCTCGTAACATCAATTTCTTTTCTTTAGATTATGGCATATAATCTCCTCATGGTCCGTGTTGCACTTTGATCAAAAATGACTTCCGATATCAGTTTTAGCATATAGCTCATATGAAAGGGCAGCCGACATCTAGACAACTGCACACCCTTTTCCTTGGTGACCGTCAACTATCTATGCCACAATCTTAAAATAAACTTTGTTCCATTAACATCCTTTCGTAAAACCTTCTTTCTTAAAATCCTCGGGTTCCATCATTTAAAACTCTCGCTTCCCATTTTTAAAACTTTACTGAGTATCGAATTCGAGCTTTGAAATCGTAACCATGGAAAGAAACCAGTCGCAATGCAGGGACCAGTCGCAGGAATACAACCAACTGCAACAAAACCAGCAGACCTTGTACTAAATCAATGTATTAAATGAAACGATGTCGTTGAAGTAAGTAACAGATAGGATGACGTAAGACTATCTGCTGATATATTTTATAACTTAAAGAAACGATGTCGTTAGCGCATCAACCAGCCGTAAGTAAAAAGGTTAAACAACCAGTCGCAAGAAAAAGCGCTAACACGTATATATACCAGACGCAATGAATAGTATCAGTCGCAAGACTAATACCAGCGGCAATGAACAGTACTTAGAAATGAATAGAACAACTGCTGAACCATCACGACAAAAATGCATCTGCTGGTGAACAGTGCATCTGCTGAATTTTACGAAAACAACGCAACTGCTGAATTTTATGAAAACAACGCAACTGCTGAATTTTACGAAAACAACGCAACTGCTGAATTTTACGAAAACAACGCAACTGCTGAATTTTACGAAAACTGCTGAAATTTGACTCGATAAATGTAATATCAAAACAACAACTATGCTATCAGCCATTGCCTATCAAACCATACTTTATAATGAATCAACTAGCAACAACAGATTACACAGTTATCAAATTCCGATATTACAACTACTGAAAGAAGAACATTCATAATCGTTCTGGGAATAAACTCGAATACTCAGTGCTTTTAAAACATCTTAAACTTTCTGGAAAACATTTTGGAAGCATCAAAACATCAAGACATCATTTTCGAACCCATCTTCTTTCCTTTGAACATGTATAGAATTATTTTAAACATAAACTTCAACATATTTTAAACATACAGACAAGCAGATCCATAAAAACAACTATATATGCTTCAAATGGTGTAGCAAAGGAACGGATTTTACTTGCCTTTAACAAAGCTTTGTGACAGCAACCGATTCCTGCAGAATTCTTCTCCTTAAACAACGTACGATTTCTCTGGATATATTTGAAGAACACCTCAAGATTTTTCTTTTCAAAATCTTTGGAGTCATCTGCTGATACCAGCCGCAACGCATATTACTTTCTAAAATCAATAAATCAGCAAATACATAACATTTAAAATTGCAAATTTGGCCCATGAAATCAATAAAATGCATAAATGTGGTCCTATGGATTTTGGGGCGTTACAGGACTAATGAAAATGGAACAGAGTCAGGATAAAGTTTTCGAAAATCAAAATCCCGGGAGAAAACCATGGGACCTTGAATTCAGCATGAAATTTGAGGGGCTTTTGGAAATTATTGAGGCAAGAGGATTCGGAGAAAACCTCTAAACCTTTTTGACTTCTTGAGGGAGGATTGAAGAGTCAAAACCCATTTGTTTCCACCATTCGTGAAACCAAACAGGGAAATTTGAGTCACAACCAGTATGAAATGTGAAAAACCATGAATGAGAAAAGGGACGATGGTAGAAAGCTTTGAATCGGGCATTTTTTTAATCGATGTAGTTTAAAGAAGGAGGTTGAAAATTTACGGAAAATGAACGAGTTTTGAAAATCCCATAAGGACGAATTTGAGTAAGTTCATCCCACTGGGTTGCTGAGATGACTTGTTTGATGATACATTTTGAATAAATAGTATCTCCTTTTGAACATGTCCTGTGGCCTATTTCGACAGAGTCGGTGTCCACTAATATGAATTCATAAAATCTTTGAAGTCTTTCTGGGTTTTCGGATTCCCAGTATTGTGAGGGGGAAAGCGACGTCTGATATAATCTTGTTTTTTGACATTTTGGGGCATTTCTATAAAAGGTGCAAAACCGAGGTTTCAGGCCACGGTTTGGAAACGTATTTGAACTCATCATTGGTTGGAGGAGTTTGAGAAGAAGGTTGGATCTGTTTTGAGGGAGAAGTCAAAACTGATTTGTAGGGCAGTTCTGGGAGATTTTGAAGAGGATTGTATTTGTTGTAATTTGAAGTAAGTGGAGGAAATTGACCCGTGGGTCTTTGAGTGGGTGTTTTTGAAGGTGTTGGTGGTGTCAGCTGATGAAGTTGAACCAACTCCTTTGTAGTAACTTTGGGCATCTCATGATCTTTTGCCGTTTGAACTTTCTGTTTAGTAGGATCCATTTGCAAGAAAACTGGGGTTTTTGTATAAAGGTGATGGAGAGAAGAAACAAGAACAAGGAATTTCGAAATGTAGTATGAAAAATAGTTGTTAAATAATAGCGTATTTAAATAGATACAATGAGTACTATTGGACTTAATAATTAAAAGAAATATTTTGAAAAGATAAAGTAAAAGGGAGTGGGTTTGGTACGGTCTGAGCCAAAGACCATTATGAACACTACCTAATTGTTCTAAGGTTTCTTACCTTTTGTTTATATCTGACATAATAAATTTTTTGCCTTATTGTTTAATAAATTTGAAGAATATTGCTTATAATGTTTTGGAGTGATTTTTGAGAAAAAGATTTCTTTTTTATTTTTAGAAATTACGCATAAGTGGCATATGCCTTTTGAAGGTTGGTCATGATCTGATTCAGTCTCATCTTTAGTGGATGTACTGTAATCGCTAGGAATGTCATCAAATAATTCATTAATGTTTTGTTTTTGATGTTTCTTATGAGATTTCCTAGGTCTTTTGAGACAGTTGTTGGACGTGTGACCTGGTTGGTTACAGTTCCAGCATTTTAATGTATTTGATTTAAGATTAGTTTTATTATATTTTTATATTTTTGGCTATTAAATCTTGGGGTTTTAGAATAAGATTGAAATCTTTTTTCCTTCTTTTTTCTACGAATTGAAGGAGGATCAATGTTCATAAGGCCGAACATTGAGCAGAAAGAACCTAACTCTTTGCGAGTCGTAGTTCTATCCGATTTGTATTTAGCTTGAAGTTTGAGTTCTGAACATAAGGATAAACCTTCTTTTTTGATAAATTCAAACAAATGACCAAAAGTCATGTCTGCAAAAGGAATATCTTCTGTGCCTATTGCATTTTTTAATTTTTGAATTATTCTATCTGCGAAGAGACGGGGTAATCCCATTATGAAACGTTCTTTCCAAAAAGACATATTACAGTATTCTCGGCGAAGAACATGAGTTAAGAATACATCTGTAGGATCGAGCACTTGCCGCTTTACCAAAAACTATAGCTGGTGGTAACGGTGCAACTCCAATATTTTAAACCGTATAGCAACACAAATGCCACGGTTCGATCGCTCTACCTAGCAGGGGCAATTATTGCACCTCAACAATACCCCTCCCAATAATTGCACTCCTTGCAATCAATGGGAATCGAACCCGTGACCTTGGCTCTGATACCAATTGTAGGATCGAGCGCTTACCGCTTTACCAAAAGCTATAGCTGGTGGTAACGGTGCAACTCCAATCTTTTAAACCATATAGCAACACAAGCGCCACGTTTCGATCGATCTACCTAGCAGGGGCAATTATTGCACCTCAACAACATCCTTGTACCAACGATAGTCAGTTAAGGATGGACATTTGAGATTTGTTAGGATAATTTTGGAAGAATTAAATTCTTCGTTAGGATTTCCTATAAAATACATTGAGATTGTGACTATTAAATATTCACATGAATCATTT
Source organism: Dorcoceras hygrometricum (assembly GCA_001598015.1). NCBI lineage: Eukaryota > Viridiplantae > Streptophyta > Magnoliopsida > Lamiales > Gesneriaceae > Dorcoceras > Dorcoceras hygrometricum. The sequence continues at coordinate 113,521 of KQ988402.1, read as the reverse complement.
TGTTCATTAATATTGACATTTTCATCTTCCGTGTGAATTGTATGATTAAGTATACTTAATTTTGATTCGAGGGATAAGGCTTTATCCCACCAGTTTTTTAATTGACCTGTAAAACCTTGAATAATCAAGGTCGTAGCAGTTTCTTCAGTTTGTCCTTTGATTTTGTAGGGGGCACGAGCCATACCCATTTCTTGTAATGTATTGAGAATTTCATATTCTGATTTACCATCTATATTCCATTCAATTATAGATTGGCCATCATATTTTGTACTTTTGAATTGATTTCTTTCTTCGTAACCAATATCAAAAGGCGTAGGCCGTCGATAATAATTACGAGTATTGTATTGACGTCTATGATTAATTCTATTAATTTGATTTTCTTCATCTGTAAACGGGTTATCAATAATATTGACTTCTTCTTCTGATTCGGAAGTAAAATCAGTAGAGTTGGAAGGTTGAGATTCAGTATCTTGATTATTTGATGTTTCAATATTTTGAATATTATTGTTTTCTACACAATTAATCTTATTACTGGAGGAACCTATTTCTGATAATTTATTTGAAATTCTATTGAGTAGGGAATCTGTATTATTAAAACTAATTTGTTTTTCCTTTTCAGGAGGAAGAACATTGGTTTGAAAGAAGGGTTTAGCTGTTGGATTATTAAATAATTGATGGTTTTGATTGTTGCTGTTGAGGAAGATTATTGGAGATATGATCTACTTGAGTAGCTATGGTTTTAAGGATTTGATTTGAATAATTATTTTGTTGAAGTATTTTATTAACATCTTCTGTATTAACAGGTTCTTTGTTATTGCGTCCTCGTTTAAAAGGATCAGCAATTACATCACCTTTTGAAGTGTTGAGTTGTAATTTTTGAAGAGGAGGATGAACAGCAGTAATAGTCTCATTGTTACTTAATGTCCATTTCTTATGAAGAGTAGTATTAACTTGAATGACAGATTGGGTTTGATAATCATTAATTCCTTCGGCTGAAAGAAATTTGATAGGAAAGTATAAAAAGGAATATTTGATTTGATAGTTCTTTGATGTTTTTATCTAATTGTTTATACCAAAGTCTTTTTGAATCATGATATTTATCTTGACTTTCTTGATTTAAATAATCATAATCTGGTTTGAATTCTTTTCCAGAAGTGATCATATTAATCATACTGGAAATTGAAGGAGACATAGGAGGAGAATAATTTTGAGGCGAGGATGATCCTGATTGTGGTTTAGGAATAGGTGTTTTAAATTCATATTTTGAAGTATTTCTTGAGACCGTAGAAAAGGAATGTCTTGAAGATTGTGATCTTTGTAAATTAGGTATTTTAGAGTTTTGTGAATTAAATTTTATTGTAATTTTTCCATCTTCTTCTTCTTTTATTTGAGAAATATCTCTACGTTCTATATTTCTAGGAATTTGAGGAGTATTAATTATGAATTGTTGTGGAATGGTGATTTCATTCCATTTGAGTCTTTTGGGCGTAAAAACCGTAGGTCTTTCCGTATCTATTTGTGACAATACTGTCTCTTCTTTTGAAGCAGGCAGTCTGTTATATTTTGGATTTAATTGAGAAGACAGAAGTCTGAAATAGACTCTGTACATTATTGCAAAGTTTTTGCAGGGATGAAATTCATCTCCCTGAATATGAACATCTAATATTAAGAAATCTAAAATCATGGGATCTGTGAGATCCACAGACAAGTTAGGAGAACAATTGAAATAAATTGGTCCATTACATATGTTCATTTGAACCATCGACAGAAGAGAGGTTTGATATCTCTTAAGTCTTTTATCTCGTAAAGCGAGATAAACTGGAGTGTCAACTCCAATATGAACTAAGGGTTTGACAGCTATTTGAATTAAACCAAAGTGAAGGTATCTATAATTCTTTTGAATATACTTTTGGATTGTTGTATTATTAAGGAGAGCGATACTTTGAGAATCTTCTTGAATTGATAAAGTTTCTTCGTGTGTTTTGACAGAAAAGGCTGTTTTGAAATCTGTAAAACATATTTTGTAAATGTTTTCTATTTGTTCTTGAGGTATAGTCCAGTTTGAATAATCTATAGGCATATGAGTTTCATTACTTTGTACTACGTTCTGGGACCTAGAGGTAGATCCTAATGACATTAGATTTCTAAATCTTAAAGCCATCTTGAACTATAACAGAATTCTCTTAAATCTTATGGGTTCAGTGTGGCAGTATGGGACCACCTACCGGGACCACCTTCCTCGGCTGACCAACGTAATCACGGCTGACCAACATAGTTCCAACCACCTAGACACAAGATTAAGGGTTTTCTATTGTAGTCTTAACAGATCTAAGATGAATAATCTCTAAGTTAATTAAGTTCTTGGCTCTGATACCAGGGTGCTTATACGCAAATAAATCAAAAACTATACATTATAGGATGTTTAGAAATATTTATCTTTGGCGACTTGGTGCACAGCTCCGACCAGTCCGCAAGAGAGGTGGCCCTTCAACGATTGAATCTGGATCAACGCCCAATCTGGTCCACGACCAGCTCAACTCCTTTACTGGTTTGCACTAGAAAACCAGCAAAAGTTCTGCGGACGAAATCTCCTTGCCAAGACGGCCGGAACAGGGTGTGAGATGAACCGGAATCTAGAAATTTTTTTTGAAATAAAAATAATGTGCGGAATAAACATTCTAAAAAGAAAACATGGTTCGTCCATTGAAAACTTTCCTCAACATCATTTTAAAACATAAATAAAATAAATATCTCAAAAACATTAAATCATTTATTTTGTCTTAAAACCAGAGTGAATAAAATGCGTGATATGAACATGTCGCATCAATCAAAACATAAGAAGTGGTCACGGGGTAGCAGTTGCAGTGGGCGTTCAGAGGTCCTCACCGTCGGTCGGGATAAAATCATCTGCAGGCTCACCTGCACCATTTAAAAATAGTGAGCCTAAAGTCCCAGCATGATCTATCTGATAATAACAAGGTACGTATAATAAAACCACATGCAAGCACATAAGTATAGTAAAATAACTTTAAAATATGCGTGCATGAATGATCGTAAAACATGGTTCATAAATCAATCGTAACATTTCATAATCGTAGCATACATAATAAGGCATGACATAGTATAACATAAAAACGTGTGAGTCGTATCCATGAAGTGTGGGCCATTACATTAACGATTCAATCATAAAATCAACGTACATGGCGGCCGGTTTCACCCGACATAAATCATCATCACATTAACAGAGGTTCACTGGGCCGATCTCACAGATCCGCTCATCGTCTATCATTATACCTTAACAGAGGTTCATCGGGCCCAACATCCGGGATCTGATCATCGTGCATTTTTCCACAAATCACTTCAATCCCTCAAAATTATTTTCTTTTCTTACATGCCTTTAACATTTCGTAAAACTTTCATTATGCGTGCATTTCATAAAAACATGCAATTTAAAAGGCTTAACCCGTCACTATATGTATTTAATTCTTTCATTTAAAACATTATCATATTCGTATATATAAAATATTACATATATAATTAAATATATATTCACGGGCTTCTACATTTTCTCATTCGATCAATGCCTGGTTCAGGTGCCTAGCACTACTTCTAAGCCCAAAAGCCTAGACTTAACCTTAAAATGAAACTTAACTCTAAACATTACTTGACCCATTAAACTTTAAAAATTTATAAAATACCGAGTCCTTCATTTTAGAATCAAACATTAAAATTTGACAAAATAAAAATCCCATTGACCAAAAATCCCATAAATCAAATAAATTTTCTAAAAATGCTATAAAACATCTTAAAAATATGCTTAAAACATCAAATAATATCATCCCAGAACTTTGGCAGCCCCTAAGACTCGAAATCTCAATTTTCACAAAAATGACACGACGAGGCTCACTTCAAACGACAAAACGGTAAAAATCATTAGAAATCCAATTCTTAACCAAATCACTACTTTTTTCAACCCACGTTACCCTAGCGTAATATACTAGTCACTGGAATACTAAACTCAAAAATAATTCAAGACGTGACCAACCTAACGCTCGTAATAACACTGCTCGCTCGGAGACTGCAACTAGGACACGTGCTAGCCATAAAACTCATAACTAATTCGTTCCTCGACCAAATCGCTGCCCGTTTGGACCTGAGTGACCCTAACTCAATGATATATCTCTTGAAATCAAAATTGACCACACAGACCGCATAGAGTGACTTACCCGATCTCAAAAACTCTACTGTCGTGCACAGACGACAAACCAGGACACGTGCTGATCATAAAATTCATAACTAATTCATTCCTTGACCAAATCGCTCCCCGTTTGGACCCAAATGATCCCTAACTCACTGTACGAACACAGTACCACCCTTGGACCGAACCCTAGCTCTATGAACCACCCATGACCGAAGCTTCACAAGAAACAATTCAAATGCGGGTTAAAAATCGTGAAACATGCATGAATCGTAAACAATAAATGTAGATCTAATAAATTGACATACAAATCATGCAATAATTATTTAAAAACAGTGTATTATGACTTAAATTGTGAGAAAAACGGTGATAGAACATGTCTTGATTGAAAATAACGAAGAACTACGAGTTACCGGGGCGGAGGACAAGAGATCGGGACAAAACACCTTGAAATCACCACAAAAGCTTGAAAAAACTCGAGCACAAGGGGAGAGGGGAGTGTGATGGCTTGTGAGAGTGAGGGAGGAGTTAGGGTTTTCGAAATTACGGTAGGGAGAAAATGAGTGATGTCTCAAATGACCCCTCCAATGTTTTTAATTAGGAAAATAAGGGAGTTTACCTATAATAACCCCTCACTAATTTAAAATGTTAAATAAAACTCTAAACTTAAGTTTTAAATCTTCAATTTTCGTAATATAAAGCCTCAAAAATTTTAAAATGTAGAAAAGTTCATTAAAATAGCCCGTATAGGTGAAAAACGGGTTCTCCTGGCCAATAATACATAAAAATCCTATTTTTCAGAAAATGCTGCTTAAAATAATAAAATTTTGCTCTAAAAAAAATCCGAGGGCTTAAAAATTTCAAATAATTTTCACCTCGGCCGTCCCTAGTCTCGTCCACGCGTCCATAACTCAAATAGGCTGAAAACATGACATGAACATCTTAAACATAAAATTATCATTTAATCACATAAAATGACACATAATTTTCTAAAAATCATTTTCCCGCCTAGTCATGCACTCATTCTCACGTGATTAGGATATTTGGGGGTTACAACTCTTCCGCCTTGTAGAAATTTCATCCCCGAAATTAGGTTACGTATCGAAAAGCTCTGGGTATCGTGTCCGCATATCGGCTTAAATCTCCCAGGTAGTCTCATCCTCTGAGTGATTCTGCCATCGGATCTTGACCATGAATACTCCACGCTCTAAGCCTGCGCTCCTCTCGAGCCAAGATCTGAACAAGTAGCTCTTCGAAAGATAGATCTGTTGCTAACTGGAGCGGCTCAAAAGCCAACACATGTGATGGATTTGGGACGTACTTCCACAGCATCAAAATATGAAATACGTTATGCACCGCTGACAGACTAGGTGGTAGTGCTACTTGATACGCCAATGTACCAACCCTATCCAGAATCTCAAATGAACCAATAAAGCTTGCCCCTCCGACCAAAGCTCATCACCCCCTTCATGGGCGATATCCTCACGAATATGTGATCTCATACAACCAACTCCAGGTCTCGTCGTCTGCGATCGGCATAACTCTTCTGATGACTCTGTGCTGTCATCTGTACTCTCATCTGTACAGTACTCGGAACCCACATGCGACCTCTGAAATGTGTGATCCCATCCTCCGCTGTATACAGACCCCATCCTCTGACCTCATCTCTCTGTCTCCGCTACTGTAACTGCTCATCAGAGGCCTGCTTGTATCTAATCCAATCTCGAAGAGTTGGCTGAACTATGAGTGCTTCTAGACTAGGTGCAAAGCCTCCTGAGTAAAACTCAGTACAAATCTCTATATCTCAGCTTGTAGTGGTCTCTCGACTGATAATCATGCCACTACTGAAGTCTTCCTGCTCAAAGCATCTGCCACCACGTTAGCTTTTCCCGGATTATAGCTAATGTCACAATCATAATCCTTCACCAACTCCAGCCATTTGCGCTGCCTCATGTTCAGCTCCTTCTATGTGAAAAAGTACTTGAGGCTCTTATGATCGGTGAAAATCTTACACTACTCACCGTACAAGTAGTGTCTCCATATATTCAGCGCAAACACTACTGCTGCAAGCTCCAAATCATCCATCGGATAATTCTGCTCATAACTCTTCAACTTTCTCGACTCATATGCAATAACCTTGCCACCCTGCATCAGAACTGCACCTAAACCTCTCAGGGAAGCATCTGTATACACTAAAAACTCCTCATGATCCATTGGCATCACTAAAACTGGCGCTGTAGTGAGAGCCTCCTTCAGCTGATCGAAGCTCCTCTGTGAGACCTGAATCTGTTAAGTAAGATTAATGGTGGAAATTAATCGATTGATTGTTGGAATGGATCAGTTGTTTAGAGATTTTGTGGTTTAGAATCTCTGTTTCGATGTGGAGTTGTAGTTTTTGGGTCGATTTCCCTCCTTAGAACAATTCTGGTGATTTTCGTATTTTTGAATCTGTGTGTCTGTTGGTGACAGCTTTGATGATGTCATGCTTTATGTTGGCATCGAAGTCGCTGACGTAAGCTTTGCTGCTGGTAGCTTAGCGCGCATTGTTCTTTGTTTTGGTAGCTGGCGACAGCAGCGCTTACGTGGATTTCAGCAGGAGAGCGCTGTAGGATTTCGAAACAGTGTCGTTTTGAGGAACCAGTCGATGGTTTATTTTACCTGCTGATAACAGATATGTCGACGTAAGCATTACTGTTGAGCGTTGTGTGGATGACGTAGACTTTACTGTCGTCAGTCGATGGGTGTTATCGCGTTATTTGTATGCCTGCTGGTTGTCAACGCGGGTCAAACTTCCTGTAGCGCGAAGAGGATGCGACGCCGTTTGAGTTAGTTGCAACGCCGCGTATTGATGTTGCTGCTGGTAGCAGCAGGGGGTAGTGTTTTATGTTGTTTTGGTCTTGCGAGTGGATGTCAAGCTGCTGGCAGTAGGAACAGTGGATTTTAGGCGACGTCATTTGGTTTAGTCTCTACGACGTCGTTTTGGCTTAGCGTTAGAAGCCCTTTTGTTATTGTTGCTGCTGGCAGTCGAGGGTCGTTAATTGTGGAGAATACGTCGACTGTTGCTCCTGCTGGTTTTTTCGGTGGAAATGCGCTCCTGCTGGTAGCAGCAGTTAAGAGTTTTATAAATAGCAAGACTTGGTCTTCGTTGTGGATTATTAGTTACCATACTTAGAAATATTTTCCCCGATTGTCGACCTCTGTTTCTCAAACCCTCGTTACTATTCACCGTGGCTATTCCGGTGGATTCCCGTGGTTTCCGGTGGTTGTTTTGCTCGTGCGAAGTAGCTCCGGACTCCTCTCGAGAAGCTCTACCATTCTACACCAGTTTTAGAAGCTGTAATTGGCTAGTCGAGGAACGCGAAGTTGCTTCCGTTCGAGTGTTGGGTCGACCGGGTAGAACTACGTTCTGGTTTTCGGTGAGACCTTGTTCCTAGCCATATTTTTAAGCTTCTCGTTTAACTGTTGAGGTATATTGGGAAGCTGGTTGAGTGTGAATCCCGGCCGTGAGCTTGTTTATCATCCCGTTAGATTTATGTTGTGTATGCCGTGTTTTTATCAGGCTTTTACCAGAGTCTTCGGGATTCCTTGTGGTAACCAGCGTGTGCTAAGTATAGCTCAGAAGAATTAAGGTACGGATCTGAGCTTGATGTAGCTTGGAATTGGCATGAGATATTATGCGTGGCTGCTGGGATATTTCGGTGAACCTATCTGTGTATTGTTTGCTGAGCATTGGTGTTTATGCTAGCTGTTTGTATGTGAGTTGCATACACGCATTTGTTCACGCATATTTTAGATCCCTTTCGTATCGTATTTTGCAGCCTTGTATCTTGTATTGCTGTTGTTGATTCTTACCAGGATGCGAGGGCGAGCGGTGATACCGCACTCTCATCTCCCTGCTGGGGTCGTTAGCCACCATGAGCCGAGTGGTTAACTACCACAGTTCATGGGCGAGGCAACAACAGGTTGAGTTGTTTGATGCATCTGGTATTTGGGTGTAGTGTCATGGCGAGTGGCTCATTACCACACTGTGAACACACCCCGTGGCCACTATTCGTTGTTGATGATTCTTGGAGCTATGTTTGAGTTCCTTAGCTCCCTTGAGGGTCGAGCTTTCCGTTGATATCCGGTGTCTCATGCATAGCATCTGCATTTTATCTTATGCATTTCCTTAGCTGTTTCTTTTGCTCTCCGTACTGGGGTTTGACCCCATGTCCCTCTGGGGCTTGGTTTGTTTCCTTGTTTGTGTTGTTTTAAGGAAACCCAGGTTTTACAGCTGGTCGTGGTTTTAACCCAGCTGGTGGTGCCCCGGGAGGTGGTTAGCGTGTCCCATTTGCGTATAGCATATTTATATATATGTATCAGTTAGCCAGGGGGATGCCCTGTGATTTGTTGTTGTATTCCGTTGGGGAGTTTGGTACATGTTATATGTGTCTGGTTGGTATGCTAGCATTCGTGGTTTTGTAACTGGGAACTTATTTTGATTATCGTTCTATTTTAAATTATATGTTTAAACCGTCGGGCCTAAAAGCGAAAATTTTCCCCACTTTTTGATAAGCTTCCGCACGTGTTTGGGTTTTTACTCTGTTTAGAGCACGAGGCCTGACATTTTTTATATCAGAGCTTAAGCTGGGATAAGCTCAATTTCTTTGATCACACTTGAGTCTAGGCACAGTGTTGTGTGTTGCATGTGCTTGACTTATGTGATTACGTGCCTGCATATTTGTGTTATATGCTTTCTATGTTGTATCTGTTCTGTCTTGCCCTATCCTATTGAGTGCATTTAGATGCCGCCTAGACGTCGTGGTAGAGGTAGGGGGCAGTTCCAGGAATCAGGAGGTCAGAACGAGGATCAGTATAGTGCTCCTAGTCATACTCGTGAGAGTAGCGAAGAGAGGGAAGCTGAGGCTCCGCAGGCTCCGGTGGAGAGAATGGATGTTGTTATAGCTCGGTTTCAGAGGATGAGCCCTCCTATCTTTAATGGCGACGAGTCGAGTGAGGATGCTGATTCGTGGCTCCATAACGTCATTCATATTTTTGATCGGGCTCAGTATGACGATGAACTCCGATTTAGGTTAGTGACCTTGTTGCTGAGGAAGGTCGCAGAGCGTTGGTGGCGAGGTGCGTCTAGTACCTTAGCGGAGACTGGAGTTGGTATCACTTGGGACACTTTCTGTGAGACCTTCAGGCAGGAGTATATCCCCGATTCGTATGTGGCTGCCCGTGAGCGGGAGTTTGAGTTTTTGGAGCAGGGCTCGATGACTGTGCACGAGTATGCTCGCAAGTTTTCTGCGTTGTTGGCTTATGTTCCGCATGTTGCTGGCCGGGAGAGGGCCAAGAGTACCAGATTCGTGGAGGGCTTGAATGAAGAATTTTACCAGAGTGTTTTGATGAGCAAGCCCAAGTCGTATTCTGAGGCCGTTGATACTGCTATCCACATTGAGGAGGGCATGAGTAGCCGTCGTACGCGTAGAGCGCAGGTAGCGCAGGCAGTGCAGGGTGGTCGACCTGTTGGTCATAGAGCTCAGTCGTCTCAGAGTTCTCAGTCCGCTCATTTTCCTCAGCAGCAGCAGCAGATGGCTCAGCAGTCTGGCCGTGGTAGGTTCCGACCTCGCGGTCAGCAATTCAAGAAAAAGTCTTGTTCAGGGTCTTCCGGTTCAGGCAGTTCGAGTAGCAGTGGATCTCGGACTGAGTTTTGTGGCTTTTGTGGTGGGAAGCATTCTTCCACGTAGTGTGTAGGTGTGCAGGGCTCCTGCAACCTTTGTGGTCAGTACGGGAATTTTGTGAGAGTGTGTCCGTCAGCTGGATCACAGCAGACCGCGGCCCAGCCTCAGGGTCGTGGAGGTCAGTCTAGGGGTCGTTCTCAGCAGTTTCAGCAGCCCTGCATGGGTGAGACTCCTTTTAGGCCATTTCAGCAGCCTGGCCCATCGCGTTTTGGGCAATCGTCTCGGCCTTTCTTCCCAGGACCCCAGCATGCTCAGGTTAACGCCATGACGAGGGAGCAGGCGGAGGAGACACCGAGCCGGGTGATTGGAGGTACATGTCTTGTCTTTGACTTTCCTGCTCGTGTGTTGTTTGACACCGGTGCATCGCATTCGTTTATTTCTGATTCGTTTGTTGCTGAGCATGGTCTGTGTACCGTCCCTTTGCGCGATGCTGTTTCTGTTTCTACCCCCGGTGGTATGAGCCTGTTCTCCCAGGAGGTTTTGTTGAATGGTGTGTTGCGGTTTGGTGAGCATGTCTTGTTAGCGAATTTGATCCGTTTGATGCTTTGGGATTTCGATTGCATAGTTGGGATGGATGTGCTATCCAACTATAGGGCCTCCGTGGACTGCTTCCATGGGATTGTGCGCTTTAGGCCTTTGTCCAGCAAGAAGTGGGACTTCTACGGCCAGGATTCTCGATCGAAGATTCCGTTGGTTTCCGCGATGGAGATGTTTAGCTTGTTGTCTTTAGGAAATGCTGGCTTTTTGATTTACGCTTTGGATGCGTCTTCTTCTTCCAGTGTTCAGCTTAGTGACGTTCCCGTGGTGCGACACTTTCCCGACGTGTTTCCGGAGGAGATTCATGGTTTTCCTCCGAGGCGGGAGATAGACTTCAGCATAGAGTTGGTGCCTGTTACAGCTCCGATTTCTCGTGTCCCGTATCGTCTGGCGCCTGTGGAGTTGAGAGAACTCAAGGAGAAGTTAGACGATTTTCTGGAGAAAGGTTTTATCCGACCTAGTATGTCACCGTGGGGAGCGCCGATATTGTTTGTGAAGAAGAAGGATGGCTCAATGCGGATGTGCATTGATTTTTGCCAGTTGAATAAAGCCACTGTTAAGAATAAGTACCCGTTGCCGAGAATCGATGATCTGTTTGATCAGTTGCAGGGTTCTATGGTGTACTCTAAGATTGATCTTCGTTCCGGGTACCATCAGCTCAGAGTGAGGGAACAAGATGTCGCGAAGACTGTGTTTCGTACGAGGTACGGACATTTTGAGTTTTTGGTGATGCCGTTTGGGTTGACAAATGCGCCTGCAGTCTTTATGGATCTGATGAACCGGGTATTTAGAGAGTTCATAGATCAGTTTGTGATTGTTTTTATTGACGACATCTTGGTTTACTCGAAGACTCCGAGGGAACACAAGGAGCACTTGGAAATGGTTCTTCAGAGATTGAGAGAGCAGCAGTTGTATGCGAAGTTTTCCAAGTGCGAGTTTTGGTTGGAGCGCATTGTATTTCTGGGTCATGTTATTTCGGTGAATGGAATTTCTGTGGATCCCAGTAAAGTGGATGATGTTCTGAACTGGGAGAGATCGAGAAATGTGCCTGAGATTCGCAGTTTCTTAGGTATGGCTGGCTATTATCGTCGCTTCATTGAGGGATTTTCTAGTATAGCGAAGCCGATGACCCAATTGACCCAGAAGGATAGGCGGTTTGTTTGGACTGAGCAGTGTGAGAATGCATTTCAACTGCTCAAGGAAAAGTTGACTACTACGCCTGTTTTGGCTCTGCCGTCTGGTTCAGGTGGTTTTGTTGTTTGTTCTGACGCTTCGCTCAATGGGCTGGATTGTGTATTGATGCAGAATGGCCAAGTCATTGCGTATGCCTCGCGGCAGTTGAAACCGCACGAGACTCGTTACCCAGTTCATGATTTGGAGTTAGCAGCGGTGGTCTTTGCGTTAAAGATCAGGCGTCACTACCTGTATGGCGAGAAGTTTGTGGTGTACTCCGACCACAAGAGTTTGCAGTACTTGTTTTCGCAGCCTGACTTGAACATGCGTCAGCGCAGGTGGATGGAGTTGCTCAAAGATTTTGATTGCGAGATCAAATATCAGCCTGGGAAGTCGAACGTAGTGGCCGATGCGTTGAGCAGGAAGGCGAGTGAGATGCTGGCTTCGTTGTACATCTCCAAGGACCAAGAGCATCTTAAAACTACGGGTTGGAGATTCTACCCGACTGAGGATTGTGTAATGGCTTCATCGTTCCAAGTGGAACAGCAGATTGTTTCTACCATTCGAGCAGCTAAGAGGACCGATCCGTCTATCCACGAATTGAAGTTGAAAGTCAGGGCTGGCGAACTTGAGGACTATTCTGTTTCGTCCGATGGATGTTTGAGGTTCCGTGGCAGGTTGGTTTTTCCCAATTTGATCGATTTGAAGGAGGAGATCCTTCGTGAGGCGCACTGTAGCAGACATAGTGTTCATCCTGGTGCACGAAAGATGTACCATGCTTTGAAGCCGCACTTTTGGTGGGCTGGCCTGAAGAGTGACGTTGCTGGTTTCGTTGCTCGTTGTTTGAATTGCCAGATGGTAAAGGCCGAGAGGATGAGACCCGGTGGTCTGTTGCAGAGTTTAGAGGTGCCCCAATGGAATTGGGAGCACATTGCTATGGATTTCATGACGCATCTGCCTCGTTCTAGCCGAGGATGCGATGCTATTTGGGTAGTTGTCGACCATTTGTCGAAGTCTGCACACTTCATTCCCTATGGGATGACCTTCTCGTTGAAGAAGATGGCGAAGCTTTACGTTGATTTTGTTGTTAGATTGCACGGTGTGCCTGTTTCAATCGTGTCCGACCGAGATCCGAGGTTTACTTCCAGGTTTTGGAAGAGTTTGCAAACAGATTTGAGAACTAGATTAGCTATGAGTACCGCGTATCACCCCCAGACAGATGACCAATCTGAGTGAACTATCCAGACGTTGGAGGATATGTTGCGTGTGGTTGTGTTGGATTTCGGAGGTAGCTGGCAAGACCCTTTGTCTTTGGTCGAATTTTCGTATAATAACAGCTACCAAGTGACGATTGGTATGGCGCCTTTTGAGGCTTTGTATGGCCGCAAATGCTGATCGCCAGTATGTTGGGAAGAAGTGGGGGAGAAGCAGCTATCTGCCCCCGACTTTGTGCAGCAAATGAAAGATCATGTGGATCTTATTAGACAACGGATGAAGGCTGCCCAGGATCGCCAAGCTAGTTATGCGAATAAGATGCGTCGACCTCTTGAGTTTCATGTTGGTGATCGTGTATTTCTCAAGGTTTCTCCGTTTCGTAGTGGAAAGTTAGCCCCTCGTTACGTTGGTCCGTATGAGATTGTCGAGAGGATTGGCCCTTTAGCGTATCGGTTGATGTTGCCGTCAGAGTTGTCCTCTCTTCACGATGTGTTTCATGTGTCGATGTTGAGGAAATATGAGCCAGATCCGTCTCATGTGCTTGGAACTGACGAGGTAGAGCTAGATCAGTCGTTGAGCTATCAGGAATATCCTTTGCAGATCCTTGGCAGAAAGGAGAAACAGCTGAGAAATAAGACCATTCCGCTAGTAATGGTGCAAAGGAGCAAGCATGGTAGGGAAGAAGCTACTTGGGAGCTGGAAGAAAAGATGCAGCGTGAGTGGCCGCATCTGTTTGAGTAGCTGTTAAGCTAGATTTTCCCGTAGCTTGTAGTTTTGCTGTATTCCTTCCCTAGATGTTGTAAATTGTTTGCTCAGTTATCTTGAACTCTTGGCCTTGTGTTGGGCGAGTTCTGGTGTTAGTTTTTAGTTTCTATTCTGGTCTCTTCTGTTGTTTGTTGTTTCAGGATTGTTTTTTGATTTCGAGGACGAAATCCTTTTTAGTGGGGGAGAAATGTGAGACCTGAATCTGTTAAGTAAGATTAATGGTGGAAATGAATCGATTGATTGTTGGAATGGATCAGTTGTTTAGAGATTTTGTGGTTTAGAATCTCTGTTTCGATGTGGAGTTGTAGTTTTTGGGTCGATTTCCCTCCTTAGAACAATTCTGGTGATTTTCGTATTTTTGAATCTGGGTGCCTGCTGGTGACAGCTTTGATGACGTCATGCTTTATGTTGGCATCGAAGTCGCTGACGTAAGCTTTGCTGCTGGTAGCTTAGCGCGAATTGTTCTTTGTTTTGGTAGCTTGCGACAGCAGCGCTTACATGGATTTCAGTAGGAGAGCGCTATAGAATTTCGAAACGGTGTCGTTTTGAGGAACCATTCGATAGTTTATATTACCTGCTGATATCAGATATGTCGATGTAAGCATTACTGTTGAGCGTTGTGTGGATGACGTAGACTTTACTGTCGTCAGTCGATGGGTGTTATCGCGTTAATTGTATGCCTGCTGGTTGTCAACGCGGGTCAACCTTCCTGTAGCGCGAAGAGGATGCGACATCGTTTTGAGGTGCAAGTGACGTAAGAGTATCTGCTGGTGTTAGAACGTCACTGTAGCTTCCTGCTGGCATTTAGCGAGAAGCTGCTGCCAGCTATGATGACGTCAGCAGCGTGTGTTTTCGTCGTTTGGCTGACGTAAGCATTACTGTTGAGAGATCTTTCGGTGAATCTATTAACAGATTTGATGACGCGTGCATTTTATTGTCGACCTCTGTTTCTCAAACCCTCGTTACTATTCACCATGAGCTATTCCGGTTGGATTCCCGTCGTTTCCGGTGGGTTGTTTTGCTCGTGCGAAGTAGCTCTGGAATCCTTTCGAGAAGCTCTACCATTCTACACCAGTTTTAGAAGCTGTAATTGGCTAGTCGAGGAACGCGAAGTTGCTGCCGTTCGAGTGTTGCGTCGACCGGGTAGAACTACGTTCTGGTTTTCGGTGAGACCTTGTTCCTAGCCATAGTTTTATGCTTCTCGTTTAACTGTTGAGGTATATTGGGCAGCTAGTTGAGTGTGACTCCCGGCCGTGAGCTTGTTTATCATCCCGTTAGATTTATGTTGTGTATGCCGTGTGTTTATCAGGCTTTTACCAGAGTCTTCGGGATTCCTTGTGGTAACCAGCGTGTGCTAAGTATAGCTCAGAAGAATTAAGGTACGGATCTGAGCTTGATGTAGCTTTGAATTGGCATGAGATATTATGCGTGGCTGCTGGGATATTTCGGTGAACCTATCTGTGTATTGTTTGCTGAGCATTGGTGTTTATACTAGCTGTTTGTATGTGAGTTGCATACACGCATTTGTTCACGCATATTTCAGATCCCTTGCGTATCGTATTTTGCAGCCTTGTATCTTGTATTGCTGTTGTTGATTCTTACCAGGATGCGAGGGCGAGCGGCGATACCGCACTCTCATCTCCCTGCTGGGATCGTTAGCCACCATGAGCCGAGTGGTTAACTACCACAGTTCATGGGCGAGGCAACAAGAGGTTGAGTTGTTTGATGCATCTGGTATTTGGGTGTAGTGTCATGGCGAGTGGCTCATTACCACACTATGAACACACCCCGTGGCCACTATTCGTTGTTGATGATTCTTGGAGCTATGTTTGAGTTCCTTAGCTCCCTTGAGGGTCGAGCTTTCCATTGATATCCGATGTCTCATGCATAGCATCTGCATTTTATCTTATGCATTTCCTTAGCTGTTTATTTTGCTCTCCGTACTGGGGTTTGACCCCATGTCCCTCTGGGGCTTGGTTTGTTTCCTTGTTTGTGTTGTTTTCAGGAAACCCAGGTTTTACAGCTGGTCGTGGTTTTAACCCAGCTGATGGTGCCCCGGGAGGTGGTTAGCGTGTCCCAGTTGCGTATAGCATATTTATATATATGTATCAGTTAGCCAGGGGGATGCCCTGTGCTTTGTTTTGTATTCCGTTGGGGAGTTTGGTACATGTTATTTGTGTCTGGTTGGTATTCTAGCATTCGTGGTTTTGTAACTGGGAACTTATTTTGAGTATCGTTCTATTTTAAATTATATGTTTTAAACCGTCGGGCCTAAAAGCGAAAATTTTACCCACTTTTTGATAAGCTTCCGCATGTGTTTGGGTTTTTACTCTGTTTAGAGCACGAGGCCTGACATCCTCACTCGGGACTCCACACATATTTCGCATTCTTCTTGGTCAGGGCTGTCAAGGGCACTGAAATCGATGAAAGCCCTTGATGAACTTACGGTAGTATCCTACTAAACCCAAGAAACTACGAATCTCTGCTGCATTCTTTTGAATCCCCCAGTTCTGAACTGCCTCCACCTTCGATGGGTCGACTAAATCCCATCTCTAGAAATGATATCCCTAAAAAACGTCACCTGCTCGAGCCAAAACTCGCACTTGCTGAACTTGGCATACAGTCTGTGCTCTCTCAAGGTCTGCAGTGCGTTCCGTAAATGCTGTCTATGCTCCTCTAAGCTCCTCGAGTAGACCAAGATGTCGTCGATGAAAACAATGATGATCTGGTCTGAGTACTGCCTGAATACCCGGTTCATCAAGTCCATGAAGATCGCTGGGGCATTCGTCAGTCCAAACGGCATCAACAAGAACTCGTAGTGGCCGTAACGTGTCGGAAATGCAGTATTGGACACATCCTCCTCTCTAACCCGCAACTGATGGTACCCAGATATCAAGTCGATCTTGGAGAAAACCGAAGCCGCTTGCAACTGATCAAACAAGTCCTCGATCCTCGATAGTGGGTACTTGTTCTTCACGGTAACACGGTTCAACTCCCAGTAGTCGATGCACAACCTCATACTGCCATCCTTCTTCTTCACAAACAGAACTGGCATGCCCCATGGAGAAAAGCTAGGGCGAATAAACCCCTTTTCGAGCAACTCCTGAATCTGATCCTTCAGATCCTCCATCTTGGTAGGAGCCAATCAATATGGTGCCTTAGAGATAGGCACTGTACCTGGCATCAGCTCAATCGAAAACTCCACCTCTCTCTCCTATGGAACTCCCACAACGTGAAGTGGTAACACTGGCCAAGAACGCTTGACATCCAAGCTCACTAGCTTCCTGGCCTGCAGAAAAGAGATAAGTCTGGGCTTCTGCGGTCTCCTCGCTGCTTCAAAGAGGACAGTCTCCTGCCCTAGCGGCCTGATCGTCACTGACCTCTGATGGAAATCAATCACTGATCTATTCTCGGTCAACCAATCCATCCCTAGAATGAGGTCGAAGCCCGAAATCGGCAATACGATCAAATCTGCTCTGACTGCATGACCCTGTAACATCATCACCAATCCTTGAACCACACTGGCCGTCGATATCTCCTCTCCCGACGAGATCGTCACTGCGAGAGCCACACCCAAGCTCTCTAGAGTAATACCCATCCTCTGAATGAACGCACTCGAGATAAACGAGTGAGTCGCCCCTGAGTCTAGAAATGCAAAGGTAGTGACACCTAGAACATGGATCTCGCATGAAATCGAAACGTCAAAGGCACGTGTATACGATCAATCTAGATTCCAATAAACAATTTAGATTCCTAAAACATTTATAGGTCCGCTAGTCCTACCCGTCTGAGTTCTCAAGGCAATTCCTAGAAGGTCTATCAGTTCTACTTAGCACCTAAGGCATAGAGTTTCCTAGCAGTGCTTTACTCAGCACCTAGCGGACCTGTAGTCCCGGCAAACTCCTTGGGTCCCTTCTTGCGGAACCTCTCAGCCACGTCCTCCTCGTGAGACTTCCCAGAACTCTCCGACTGTCTCTCCAGCATCCTGGTAATCCCGGCTAGCATATCCACACTAGCCCTCTCATATGGCTTCATCTGCGGAGGTGGGGGTGGAGGAGATGCATCATCATCCTTCTGACTCCTATAGCGTTTGGGAGGCATACTGACAGGCAAAACCCATTCACGTAAATCTAAGTGCATTACAAACCGTCTAACTCTTAAACTCTTAAGGTGAAATTCATGCAGAAATAGAACATGCATCATGCGAAAATACATGAATAGTAAAAACCTAAAACTTACGGACTGGCAGTGCGACTTCTGAGCTCCATGCAGTAGGCTAGTACCCCACCAGAACCACCGCTCTGATATCAACTGAAACGAACAGGACTCTAAAATTTTTTTTTAAATAAAATAATGTGCGGAATAAACATTCTTAAAAGAAAACATGGTTCGTCCATTGAAAACTTTCCTCAACATCATTTTAAAACTTAAATAAAATAAATATCTCAAAAACATTAAATCATTTATTTTGTCTTAAAACCAAGTGAATAAAATACGGAATCTGAACATGTCTCATCAATCAAAACATAAGAAGTTGTCACGGGGTAGCAGCTGCAGCGGGCACTCAGAGGTCCTCACTGCCGGTCGGGATAAAATCATCTGCAGGCTCACCTGCACCATTTAAATCTATGAGCCTAAAGGCCCAGCATGCTCTATCTGATAATAACAAGGTATGTATAAAAAACCACATGCAAGCACATACGTATAGTAAAATAACTTTAAAACATGCGTGCATGAATGATCGTAAAACATGGTCCATAAATCAGTCGTACCATTTCATAATCGTAGCATAAATAAGGCATGACATAGTATAACATAAAAACATGTGAGTCGTATCCATGAAGTGTGGGTCATTACATTAACGATTGAGCAATCATAAAATCAACGTACGTGGCGGTCGATTTCACCCGACATAAATCATCATTACATTAACAGAGGTTCACTGGGCCCGATCTCCCATATCCGCTCATCGTCTATCATTATACATTAACAGAGGTTCACCAGGCCCGATATCCCGGATCCGATCATCATGCATTTTTCCACAAATCACTTCAATCCCTCAAAATTATTTCTTTTCTTACATGCCTTTAACAATTCATAAAACTTTCATGATGCGTGCATTTCATAAAAACATGCAATTTAAAAGACTTAACCCGTCAATATATATTTAATTCTTTCATTTAAAACATTATCATATTCGTGTACATAAAATATTACATATATAATTAAATATATATTCACGGCTTCTACATTTTCTCATCCGGTCAAGGACTGGTTCAAGTACCTGACCCACTACTTCTAATCCCAAAAGCCTAGACTTAACCTTAAAATGAAACTTAACTCTAAACATGACTTGACCCATTAAACTTTAAAAATTTATAAAATACTCAGTCCTTCACTTTAGAATGACACATTAAAATTTGACAAAATAAAAGTCCCATTGACCAAAAATCCCATAAAACAAATAAATTCTAAAAATGCTAGAAAATATCTTAAAAAAATATGCTTAAAACATCAAATTAAGTCATCCACGAGCTTTGGCAGCCCCTAAGACTCGAAATCTCAATTTTCACAAAAATGACCCGACGAGTCTCACTTCGAGCGACAAAACGGTAAAAATAATTAAAAATCCAATTCTTAACCTAATCACTCCCTGTTTCAACCCACATTAACCTAACTCAATATAAAAGTACTGGAACAAACGAGATTCAAGACGTGACCAACCCGATGCTCGTAATAACACTGCTCGCGCGCAGACTGCAATCAGGACACGTGCTAGCCATAAAACTCATAACTAATTCGTTCCTTGACCAAATCACTGCCGTTTGGACCTGCATGACCCTAACTCAATGAGTTATCTAATAAAATCAACCTTGACCACACAGACTACATAGAGTGACTTAACCCACCCCAACTCTACAATCGCGCATAGACGACAAGCCAGGACACGTGCTGATCATAAAATTCGTAACTAATTCATTCCATGACAAAATCGCTCCCAATTTAGACCCACATGATCCTAACTCGATGTAACTACCAGTACCACCCTTGGACCGAAACCCAGCCCAATGAACCGCCCATGACCGAAGCTTCACAAGAAAGAATTCAAATGCGGGTTAAAAATCGTTAAACATGCTTGAATCGTAAACAATAAACGTAGATCTAATAAACTCATATACAAATCATGCAATAATTATTTAAAAACAGTGTAATATGACTTAAATTGTGAGAAAAAGGGAGATACAACATGCCTTGATTGAAGAATAACGAAGAACTACGAGTTACCGGAGCGGAGGACAAGAGATCGGGACAAAACACCTTGAAATCACCACAAAAGCTTGAAGAAACTCGAGCACAAGGGGAGAGGGGAGTGTGACAGCGTGTGAGAGTGAGGGAGGAGTTAGGGTTTTCGAAATTAGTGTAGGGAGAAAATGAGTGATGTCTCAAATGCCCCCTCCAATGTTTTTAATTAGGAAAATAAGGGAGTTTTCATATACTAATCCCTCACTAATTTAAAATTTTAAATAAAACTCTAAACTTAAGTTTTAAATCTTCAATTTCCGTAATATAAAGCCTCCAAATTTTTAAAACGTAGAAAAGTTCATTAAAATAGCCTGTATAGGTGGAAAACGGGTTCCCCTCGGCAATAATACCTAAAAATCCTATTTTTTGGAAATTGATGCTTAAAATAATAAAGTTTTGCTCTAAAAAATCTGAGGGCTTGAAAATTTCAATTTTCATCTCAGTCGTCCCTAGTCTCGTCCACGCGTCCGGAACTCAAATAGGCTGAAAACATGACATGCACATCTTAAAACATAAAAATATCATTTAATCACATAAAATGACACATAATTTTCTAAAAAATATTTCCTCCTAGTCATGCACTCATTCTCACGTAATTAGGATTTCTGGGCGTTACAGTCCGGCAGCGGGCGATGATGGCGTCGTCTAGCGACGACGACGGCATGAGGAGGCCGAGAATGGAGGGGAGGGGAGAGGAGAGTTTTGAACACAACTTGGTGCATTTGAAATGAGACCCCATGGCCACTGTTTATAGATATTTCATGGGATTAAACTAGGTTAATGGGCCCAGGCCAGGCCAAAGCTCATCGCACATTGGTTTCAAGTCCATCATAGTGGTGTCATCGTAATCCCGATCGACGAACAGATCGGACCGATCTGCACAGTTTCTAAAGTACATTATGATGTGAAAATGATTTTTCAGACCACCTAATCCAAAAATAACAGTTCCAATCCTATTAGCTAAATATGGAAGTCCTACTCCCTTAGATAATTTTGGAAGTCATACTCCCAACCTTCTTCCTACTATATTCAACACTTTGAGTACTATATCCGTACGGAAAATGAGAAACTAGTACTTGTGTGACCTTAAATGGTTCAGGGATACAACTATCCATGGGCTCAAATCTCCTTGTGACTCCGAAAACATATTTTTGGACTTACCTATCAGACCATGGTAAAGCGTCTAGCAACATCGTCCCATGATCCCGTAGGTATCACTAATAGTGTCTGCAAGGACAAGTTGATCATGGTTAGCATATAGTACGGTCCTTCATTTTACATATCTCGATCGAATCAACGAACATTGGTAAATCGAGAATCTCAATAGATTCGATAGCCATGCATACATCTTGGAGAAAAATAGTTACATCGCATATGCTACTAGGTAGAACCATTTACCTAAAGCACATCTAGTACTCTGGATAGAGTTTTGTCACACTATAATCTCCTCAGATATAGGATATCCATGTACCAAGGTGAGCGGTGAATCCTCGACAAAAAACCATTGAATTCTACATGCATCGTGACCTCACCCAACCTCACCACCATATGACCCTCATGGAGTCGGTAAACGAGTCAAATTGAGACGATTAACATGTAGAGTCTCAATAATGTTTCAAGTAATGAGGACTAATCTGTAAAACCAAGACCTCAGACATAATCCACTCGACAAATGATAACCACTTGGAATGTTTGAATGAGTGTAGTTTGATAGATCACCAGGTCACTATCCATTTGCATGCTCAAAACATCTCTATGTTTCCTATCAATGAAATGTGGCACTTTTCATTGCATATGCTAGTATCAAGCTCGGGCGGCCCTTATCCTTTTTTGGATGGCTCAATCGACTCGTTTAGAACACACAATGACTATTTCTCAAGTTGTCCACTATCACATCTAACATACACTATAGTGCATTCAAGGTTTTTATACAACAAATTTGTAATAATAATAATGAAGATAAAGAATGCCATGTAGGAGTAGCTCAACTTTCATTTCAGAGACCATTATCTAGATAAATTGAGAGTTTTGAACTGGAGGTGATTACGCAGGAGGGTGCTGCAAAGTTAGCTCTGCTTACCATCCAGTTTACGTTAAAATATCATATTAAAGAACGGCAATCCAGATATGATCAACTGTCAGGAAGTACATTTCGAATCCTTCGCATATACCACGATCTGACTTACGAAGAAGAACCAGTGACGATAATTCGTAGTGATAACGGAAGGCTGAGAAATAGAGGTATTCATATGATTAAGATTCAATGGGAAAATCATGCAGAAAGAGAAGCAAGAAGCCAAAACATTTATGCCTAGTCGATACCCAGATCTATATAAGAAAGAAAATTTGGAGGACGAAATTTTATATAAGGGGATAGAGTTGTAACGCCCAGAAATCCGTAAATCTACAATGATAAATCTATCTCTTTGAAGGGTTTAATTTGCTGATTTCAGTACCCTTATTCAGCTTAAATTCAGTGATTCAGCTTTTGTGTGAGCTGAATTTCAGATTAGATCAGGAACCCGGTTCGCGAGTATTTCCGGAAGAATAAACCTAAGAAAGTTTCTAGTTTCTAAAATGCTTTGAAAAATTAAAAAAATAAATATTTCCAACAAATGATTACGGTTAGTAGACGCCCATGCCTTGTATAAGTACTTTAAAACAACTAGACTGTTTTCATTATTGGAGCTCATTAAGGCTGTGGAGGGCTCCTATAAAAACCAAACCAACCAAAGATTTTTAAACCAACTTACATGAGGATTTGTTTATGAAAGTTCGAAGTCACCGCTTCTACGTCTCCCCTTATTCCAAACTGAAAGATTCACTAGAAAACTTTGATTTATACAAAGTTGTACAAACTCACTCCGTTGGGACTTATCACATTGCCCAAGCTAAACTCCTAGGCTCCAATCTATTCTCGAAACTGTTCGTTTATTTAACGTCTCTGTAAAAATACTACATACACTAAGTTTAACGTCTTCATGCCAAGACATAATTGATATGATTTGATTTACATTGACTCATCTAATCTGTTTCACTCAGCTCTCATATTTGTGAGTGAATTTGTATGTGTGTGAGGATGTTTCTATTTCAGCTCATCTCTCATGTATCTCCTCATGCACTGTCGTCTTCTTGTGATCTTCAATAATTACGACAACATCTGCTGGTGTGTGCACAACCTGATATTCTCTTCTGTTCAGAACTTGCACTCTATGCACATGCGCAGCTTGAGAGTCACTCTAAGTGCCACTCTTAGTGTTACTCTCTAAGAGTCCTCTTCTTCGTTAATTCAGCTTATATGTATATAGTCTCTGTACTAATGCTACCGTTGGATACAAGGTTCTAGCCGTTGAAAAGTTTCTAAAGTTTCTGTCATTGTGTCTTTGTCATCCTTTAATTGTACAGTAATAGGTGAAGCTATTTATTATCTTTGTACTGCCTCTGAATTGATGTAGACGTATCGGTAGTTTGTACCATTTAAATTCAATCTTCTAGTAATGTTGTCAAACTACTTGGTCCGTCTGAGCTGGTAGCTTGTGCTGATCTAATATGGACTCCGCTCTGAGCTGCTCTTTTCAATTAAACTCTTCTCTTCTTATGTGAAGTGATCTCTTGCGAAGCTCCAATCTGATCTACACACTAAACTACACTACTCCTGTTATCTTAACTACTATACTATTTGTTCACTGACTGCTCTTCGTATGATCTGTCTGTTATGCTATTGCTCTATTCTTCTCTGTTTCGTTCGACTGCTCTGGATATGTTCTGTGCTGCTCTGTTCTAATCTGTTCACTTCTCATCTGATCTGTTACTGTGTTTGCTCACTGAACTGAACTGCTATGCGCTTCAACTGATCTGAACCTATTCATTTGAACTGAACTGTTTTTCTGAACTGAGCTATACTGCTCTTCTTCTAAACTGAGATCATCTCTTCTTATACTGTGCAGTTCTTCAGCTTTCAGCCCGACTCTGATTTGATTTGATTCCTGAACACTCATGTAAGCTGTTAAAGACAAAGCAACAAATTTTTATTTAACAAAATTAAGATTTGATATGTTTCACATATTCAACACTTGTTCTTTTCTCATCCCGAATCACCGTCCCATTGGAACCTTTCTCCTTTTGAGTAGAAGACAAACCTCAACCATGAAGGACAAGGAGAGTGGCTCCCACATCAAACAAGCATTTATCATATGTGATATTTTTCAAAAAGTATGCCTAATTTTATTTATAACAACAAAGAGAAGTTCATGTATACGTGTTACATAAACACAATGTTACACAGAAACCATTTATCTGATGTAAGTTATGTTGACCGAAGTTATCTATTTTTATGATTCCCCAATAATAATAATAATAATAAAGTATGTCTAAGTTTATTCATAAAAGACAGAGAAGTTTATGTATAAGCGTGAACGCTTGCTAATTCATAGATGAAAAGTGCTAGAATTGTTTTTTTAGAAATGAGTCTCTATTCATGGCACTATTCACATGAATAGTGCCCCGACACGAAATCGGATATCACAAAATAATATCATGGAAATAAGGATTTTTTTAATTTAAATAATCTTTCAACAACACTTATTCGAACAATATGTTCATAACACCTTCAAGGCACTATTTTAAAAATATAAAACAACCAAATTGCTATTTAAGATATCTCATTCCGTAGAAAAATGTTTTAACCAAAAAATGGTCTATGCAGAAAACGAACTGTCGCTGGGTTGTGCGCCATGTTGTACTACAATCGATTTAAGAATCACGTCATTCAGTCCCTAGCTCATGCTCATCTGTACCAGACAACCGTAAAAAGTCTAAATACTCAACAAGTACAAAGTTTATAAATAACGAAATTAAATATACAGCCACATGCAATTCAAAATAAGTGTAATCAAATAATAGTTCATGGATTTGAAAGAATAAAATATCATCTCTTAATAAATTTTCTTGTGAACTCAGTGTTGGAGTAGATGCCCAACTAGCCAACTTGTGGCGTGTGGGTTTTCATTGACTCTTGTACAAACGATCTTTATATATGATATTCGCATTCTTTTATATGGCATTCTTTACTTTCATTATGTGTGTAATGATTTACAATTGTGTTGAGTAAAGACCTAGATTACACTAAAGCGTATGTTAGATGTGATAGTGGGTATGACGGCTATCATGAAACACATCTAATAGTCGCTGTGTATTCTGAACATGTTCCTAGTCGATTGGGCCGTCAAAATGAGGATAATGGCATTCTTTACTTTCATTATGTGTGTAATGATTTACAATTGTGTTGAGTAAAGACCTAGATTACACTAAAGCGTATGTTAGATGTGATAGTGGGTATGACGGCTATCATGAAACACATCTAATAGTCGCTGTGTATTCTGAACATGTTCCTAGTCGATTGGGCCGTCAAAACGAGGATAAGGCCGCCCGAGTTCGAGACCAGTATCTGCGATGCAAAGTACCATGTTTCATTGGTAGGGAACATTGTGATGTTCTGAGCA
>KQ988402.1:54726-76028 GCA_001598015.1 Dorcoceras hygrometricum | reverse complement strand
CGGCCTAGTTTTTCGAGGAGAATCCGATCGTGCTGATCTCGTCAGGACTTCTAGTGCAGTCTGACGAAGGAGTCTCGGATCTGGTCGTGGACCGGATTGACGTAACTACCGCAATCAACCGAGAAGCGCCGGGTTCTTGAAACACCGGTTGGAGCCAGGCACAAGTGCCAGCGAGGTAACACGCCTGAAACACCCTATGTATGTTTGTTCCGGCCTAGTTTTTCGAGGAGAATCCGATCGTTCTGATCTCGTCAGGACTTCTAGTGCAGTCTGACGAAGGAGTCTCGGATCTGGTCGTGGACCGGATTGACGTAACTACCGCAATCAACCGAGAAGCGCCGGGTTCTTGAAACACCGGTTGGAGCCAGGCACAAGTGCCAGCGAGGTAACACGCCTGAAACACCCTATGTATGTTGATACATTGTAGATCTGATTTTTCGTATTGATCGCCTCCCGGTTCTTTAATTTTTGTTCTTCCGCTGTCTGACCGGGGGGCGGATCCGGATCCCCAACACTCAGTTTCCGGACTGTAGTTCCTCAACCTCAAGTCGCTTGATCAAGCTCCGTCCAACCATAGTACTAGGCTGCTATGGCATCCCAATACTTATCTTGAACTCATCCTGTCAAGGCACCTCGGTATTTATCTGAAGTCTATTACGCGTCACTTTGGCATGGCTAAACGAGACGTCTCTCGGCCCCATACCATCATTTGATATGGCTAAACAAGGAATCTTCCGGCCTTGTATCCGTCAAAGAGAACCACAATCAAGTCACCTCATTCAAAATATTTTTCTCGTCTAAACCTCAAAACGTTTTCTTGCCTCAAGTTTTGACTTTTTATTTCGCTCGAATTTTTCATAAAATTCATAAATCTTAAAATTTGCAAAAAGTTGCTAACGCATCATGGAATATGCTTAAAAACAAAAAATTCATATAAATTGGCTACCATGGGAACTTAAAACTCGACTTTACCATTTTCGCCCCGACGAGACGCATTATGAACGACAAAACACAAAATTCATAACTAATTCATTTCTCACCAAAATTATTCCATTTTTGAGCCACGTGACTCTAACTTGATGGGATATATTATGGAATTAACCTTAGTTACACAGATCACCAGAATTCCCTACACGACACCAACAAGGCGTCTGGTGGCACACAATCGGTAAACTGGACCACTATGCACTTTGGCCCTCACACCAGCCCAATTCCCTCGATTCCAGGACCCGAACAAGACAACACATAGACCCAAGACTGCCCCTAGACCTTACCCTACCCACCACAAACCAAACCTTGAGCCCCAAACTCTAATCGACCCTCCACCAAGACCCTAACTCCCATCGGCCACCCCTCTCTTGGCCCCCTTTACCCGTCCCTTGCACTTTCATGGGCTCCAAGGCATCATTCAATATGAATATCGTCAGAAAAATACATTACAACATCAAAAGAAATCAGATCATGAGAGGATTCAATAACCGTTGAAGCAACATACATAGATTGAAAGGTGCATCAAAGAAAAACAATGTACTTTCCTTTATGTGAAAAACTTACAACCACGACGTCATGAGGCTTGAAAATGGATGGAGGAGAACCAGAAACACGCCAAAAGGTGGATCCTGAGCCTAAGATTTGATGGAGAAGTAAAAAACTTGGGGGGGGGGGTGGCGCTCCTTGGGGGAGAAGAAGACATAGATTTTTTTTTGTTGTTGTTGTGTTTGCATGGTGAGTTGTGGTGTTAAGGGGTTTTAAAAGCTGATTAATTAAAGATGTTAATCATACTTATAAAAGTGCTATCAAAAGTATCTTTATTCCTTAAACTTTCAAAAATTAGGGGGTCTGACCATTCGTTTGACTAATGTTTATTATGTGTATAAAAATTGTTGCTTTGCTAAGTTCTATCAAATTAATTTTCTATTCCCCTTTCAGAGTACTAAGTTTTGAAATTAAACCTTAAAAATATAAATGATGAGCTCAAGAATAATTTTTCATTAAAACGCTTTTACCTCGATGTCCTCGAATCCTTCTTTCGGGCCTCGTAGCATCAATCTATAAATTCTAAAAGAAAAATCGTCAAACAAGATAAATAAATTAAATAACATGATAAGGGAAATAAAATAATAATACTAGTACTAAAAATAATAATAATTAGAGCATGAGACTTAGCAGTGAATTTAGCGGTTGTTACAAAGTGTTACATAACTGTTGGGATCGAAAAATATAGATCTGCGCTGCGTGATGAACAGATCGCACATGATCTGAATAGATCGTGCATAAGCTGAATCAGCACGGAGCGAACAAAAACATGAGATGCAATAGCTATGGTTCTTGAAAGGTTTTTAGCATCGAGAAGTAGATCGGGTATGATAATAAATCACGCAAAAACGACCCGAAATACTATCTAAAAATTGAAATCTGATGATTTAAATATGCGATGCAAGTGTGTCAGGCCTCGTGCACAACTCAGATTAAACCACGCAAAAATAATAGCGGAAGCAATTAAAATAGTGGCTAAAAAATTTTCGCTTTGGCATGACTTAGAAAACATAAGTTAAATTACAATGATAATTAAAATTGTTTTTACAACACACGAAAACCAACTACAATGCATACAACGTACAAACATAGAGTGACTCCCAAATAAACAAAGAGATGAGTCTCTCGCTCAACATAGATGTGAGGATTCAGATTCGGTAATTAGTGATTAAGTTGTAAATCCAGATTTGGTTAAGAATTGATCACAGGAGATGTGATTACTGAATTTCAGATTTGAGCATTTTGGTTGAATCTGGTTGGTAATTTTCAGACTTGACATAGAGCTATTCAGTTTTGAGTCGTTGGTTTCTATCGGGTGAAATCAGCGTCGAATTTGGAGTTGTTTTGTTTTGTTTTCTATCGAGATCTGAATTCTGGAAGAATTATGATTCGAGGTATTCTGGAGTCTCAGATCTGAGGGAACAGATGTGAGTAGTCAGATGTGAAGCTAAAGAGAGGAATCTGTTAGCGGGTCCGCGAGGATGCGAGAGTCAACGAGGAGAGGACACGTGTTAGTCAACGTTTCTGGGTTGACCGGTGTTGTTAGCGTTATTCAGATCCGAGTGAGAGTGAGCAGATATGAGCGCTAGGATCTGCTTCAGATGTGAGGCAGTACGTCGTCGTTTTTATTAGTTACGCTTGTGTTTTAGCGTTGAGAACTCATATTTGAGTTAGCGCTGGATTCAGATTTTGAGGACTTTTGCCTCAGCGTAAGCTGGGATCTGATTATGTCAGTGTCGAATTGCACTGTAGACTTTGACTCAAGGATTTAAATACAAATATTTCCCAACACTTAGCGTATTTTCGACCCCGATATTTCTTATCGTCTTCCCCAGTGAAACCCTCGATAGTTACTGTTCACCAAACCCTTATCCGTTAGATTGTCGTCGATTTCTGCTGTTATTTGGAGAAATACTGGTGGCGCTGGGTTCGTCTTGCCCAGTTCCTTCGATTGGTACCAGTCTGGAGTTGTAGATCGACGCGTAGGAGGAGCGCGAAGAATTTACAGTGTTCGAAGATTTTCGCGACAGTGAACCCAAGAGTTCTTCAGTTCTTCTGAGCTTTTGGGTAAGTGATTCCTTGCCGTTTAAGCTTAGTTTAAGCTGTTAGAACCTTTGCTTAGTGGTCGAACCAGATTTGAGTTCTTGACCGTAGGCAGTGAGCTATAGGAGTTCAGATTTGAGCTAAGATATGAGATGCCTTTACAGATTTGAGTTCCCAGGTAGTTCCTGCTGTGGTTGTCGAGACCAGTGAGGAAACATGCTTGAGCAGGCTGAGGTTGCCGTGCCCTGGTGAGATCTGTTGAGGTAGAATCTGTGATTTGAGGTACGAATTGAGCTTCTGTTAACAGCTTTGGGCATAAGCATGTTAGTATTTTGAGGCATGAACTGTGTTCTGTGAATTATGTTCTTTACGTGAACAGATGTGGCTCATTGTTTAATTTATATGTTCTGTTTACGTAAGTTATGCATGTTGAAATCAGATTTGAATTTATTGGCATTCATGCATACATCTTGAGCCTGAGATTTGATTGATTACCGATTGAGAGCCACATTGTGACCGGCCGACAGATGTGTCGCACGTGAAAGGCACAATGCTATCATCGGAGTGGTGACCGACTGATTCGTCGTGTCTGAATACCACCGAGCTGTGATGGTTAATTGAGTGGCCAGACCTGAATATCACGGACCGATGATTTCCACTGGCTGATTGGCCGTGCGTGGTATAGAGGCTCACCTGATTTGCCAGCTGACTCGTTGGCCTAGATGACCGATTCTTTGACAGCCCACATGCATTCATGGCTTAGAATACTGCATGTTTATGAATTGTTGTTTACTTAGTTCTCTTCGTACTGAGGTTTGACCTCGTATTCTTTTCCTGTTTTTTGGTTGCTTGGGTCTGTGTTGCCCTTTGCAGGTTCTTCAAGTAACCAGGCTGGACAGAGTGGAGTGCCAGCTGGTCGATCCCCATTTCGTTAGAGTCCCAGTTGTATTATTTTATGTATTGAACCAGGGTATGCCCTAAATTTCTATGTATGTTGGGGATCTATATTGAGATTTGTTTTGATTACTTGATTGCCATTAGAATTGATTAAATCCTATTTTGAGTATGAATATTTTGAATGACGATTTTATTGTTCAGGCCGAATTATTTGAAAAAATTTTAAGCCCTACTTTTATGCTTCCGCGATTATGTGCTTAATTGTATTACTAATCATTGTTGATTAGCACAGGCCTGACATTTTTGGTAACAGAGCTTAAATGGGATAAGCTCATTTCTTTTATATCACACTCGAGTCTAGGCACAGAGTTTAGATTTGATTTTGATTGACTCTGTGGCTTATGTGACTATTTTACATGCCTCTGTGATTTATCTATTGTTAGTCCTTACCCTGAGTGTCTTTTAGAGATGCTGTCAAGGAGAGGTAGAGGTAGGACTGCTAGACATACCGCTGAGGAGTCTAGGGCCTCGGAGAGCGACGAGGATGTTCAGCAGAATATACCTTTGCGTCAAAAAGAGAGACAGGCAGAGGTGGAGGATGTGGCGAGATAGATTGGCGAGATGGAGCTAGTTCTGGCTCGATTTCAGAGAACGAATCCCCCTACGTTCACTGGCGCCGAAGGTGGTCTTTCGACTGAAGGCTGATTGGAGTATATGGACGACTTGTTCGACACTTTGGAGTACACCGTAGAGCGGAGACTGAAGTTGGACGTTTTGCAGTTGAGGGAGCATGCTCAACGTTGGTGGAAGGGTACTTCCAGAGTAATGAGAGAGACTGGAGCCCTGGTTTCTTGGGAGAGCTTATGTGCAGCGTTTCGACAGAAGTATACCCAGAGTCGTACTTCAATAACCGAGAGAGGGAGTTTGACAACCTGAAGCAAGAGAATTTTAAGGTTGTTGAGTATGCTAGACAGTTTTCCTCACTTCTAGCGTATGCCCCTCCTGTTGCTAGCCAGGAGCGAACAAAGAGGAACAAGTTTATTAAGGGATTGAGGCCAGAGTTTTTTCAGTTGGTGTTGGCTGGTGCCCCATCAACGTATGCTGAGGCTGTGGATCGAGCAGTTGATATTGAGGAGAGTTTGTTGGATGCACCGACGCAGGTTCCGATGACAGTTGGACAAGGTTACTATCCTGCGCCTGAAGGGACGCATACTTCACAATCTCCTCAGACTTTGCAGCAATCGAACCATCAGAGGTTCATGCCTCGTGGGAAGAAGTTTAAGAGAAGTTGAATTCTAGTTCCTTTGGTTCTGTGAGCTCTGGTGGCAGTGGTTCAGAAGGAGTTTCTTGTGGACAGTGCGGTGGTAAGCACATGGCTTCGCAGTGTCGTGGAGTTCAGGGGACTTGCCACAATTGTGGGTAGCCTGGACACTTTCTGAGAGTGTGTCCTTTGTTGAGGGGACAGTCTTCGGTTCCTTCGCAGCAAGGTTCGGCTGGTGGTTCTTCGCAGAGGCCACAACCTCCTGCCCCGACCCAATGATCTGGATTCCAACCCCATGAACCATCTAGGTTTGGAGGACCTTCGAGACCTCAGTTTTCGGGACCGCAGCAGGCCCAGGTGAATTCCTTGTCGAGGGAGCAGGCTGAAGAGATACATAGTGGAGTTATCGCATGTACATGCTCTATCTTTGATTTTCCTACGAGAGTTTGATTTGATACAGGAGCATCACACTCCTTTGTTTCTGCATGGTTTGTGCATGAGTGTGGGTTGGGAGTTACCCCACTGTGTGATGTTGTGTCTGTGTCTACTCCTGCTGGTGTGTGGTTGTTTTCCCATGAGATTGTGGTGGACTGTGTGATTCGCTTTGATCAGAATGTGATAGTGGCGAATTTTATCTCCTTGGAGATGAGGGATTTTGATTGTATCTTGGAAATGGATGTATTGTCCAGCTATAAAGCTACGGTTGATTGTTTCCATGGTGTGGTGAAATTTCACCCCGAGTCGGGAGAGAAGTGGGATTTCTACAGTGCTGATTCGCGCTTGAAGATTCCACTGGTGTCCGTCATGAGATGTTTAGTCTGTTGTCGTTGGATAGTAGTGGATTTATGATTTATGCGCTCGATGTTTCCCAAGAGCCAAGATTGGGTTTAAGTGACATCCCAAATGTCCGAGAGTTCCCAGATGTGTTTCCATATGATATTCCTGGATTCCCTCCGAGACGTGAGATCGATTTTAGCATAGAGTTGGTGCCAGGGACAGCCTCGATTTCTAGAGCTCCGTATCGGTTGGCGCCAATTGAGTTGAAAGAACTCAAGGATCAGTTGAGAGATCTTTTGGAGAAAGGCTTCATCATACCGAGTATGTCGCCTTGGGGAGCTCCGATTTTGTTCGTGAAGAAGAAGGATGGATCTATGAGGATGTGTGTAGATTTTTGGCAGTTGAACAAAGCAACGATCAAGAATAAGTATCCGTTGCCGAGGATTGATGACTTGTTTGATCAGTTGCAAGGATCGGCTGTATACTCAAAGATTGATTTACGCTCTGGCAATCACAGTTGCGAATTAGAGATGCTGATGTAGCGAAGACAGTTTTCTGGACAAGATACGGGCATTATGAGTTCCTTGTGATGCCGTTTGGGTTGACGAATGCTCCTGCTGTTTTCATGGATTTGATGAATCGCGTCTTCAGCGAGTATATCGATCGATTCGTGATTGTCTTTATAGATGACATCTTGGTGTATTCGAGGAGTTTCAGAGAGCATAAGGAGCACCTGAGATTGGTATTGCAGAAGTTGAGAGACTCGCAGTTGTATGCCAAGTTCAGCAAGTGTGAATTTTGGTTGGATAGAGTAATCTTTTTGGGTCATGTAATTTCTGCTCAAGGAATTTCAGTGGATCCGAGTAAGGTCGAAGCACTTCTTAACTGGGAGCGACCAAGGAATGTTACTGAGATCCGTAGTTTCTTGGATTTGGCCGGTTATTACAGGCGTTTTATTGAGAAGTTCTCTTCTATAGCAAGGCCGATGACTCAGTTGACCCATAAGGATAGGAAGTTTGTTTGGACGGATGAATGCGAGTCGAGTTTTCAGACACTTCAGGAGAAGTTGACTACTGCTCCTGTGTTGGCTCTACCGTCCAGATCGGGAGGCTTTGTTGTTTGCTCCGATGATTCTCTGAGTGGGTTAGGTTGTGTCCTGATGCAGAAAGGGTATGTGATAGCATATGCGTCTCGGCAGTTGAAGCCCCATGAGACGAGATACCCCATTCATGATTTGGAATTGGCAGCGATTGTTTTTGCCCTGAAGATTTTGCATCACTATTTGTATGGTGAGGATTTTGTGGTATACACCGACCACAAGAGTTTGAAGTATATCTTCACTCAGTCAGATCTGAATATGATACAGCGTCGGTGGATGGAGTTACTCAAGGATTTTGATTGTGAGATCCAGTATCAGCCGGGGCGGATGAACTTAGTAGCCGATGCTTTGAGTAGGAAACCCCAGCCTACGATGCTAACATCTTTGAGTATCTCGAGAGTCCACAAGCAGTTGGGTACTTATGGTTGGTGATTCCTGCCGAGTAATCAGTATTTCATAGTGTCTTCTATTCAGGTTGAACCACAGATTGTGATTGACATCAGAGAGGCACAGAGGACTGATCCTTATATCCATGAATTGAAGATTAAGGCTCAGAATGGTCAGTCTGACGATTTTACTGTTGCTTCTAATGGGTGTTTGAAATTTCGAGGAAGATTGGTGGTTCCTAAACTGGTTGATTTGAAGGGGACTATTATGAATCAAGTCCATTGCAGTCGTTATGGTGTGCATCCGGGCGATAGAAAGATGTACCATGCTTTGAAGTCTCATTATTGGTTGGAAGGCATGAAGAGCAACATTTTTGGTTTTGTTGCTCAATGTTTGAACTGTCAGCAGGTTAAGGCCGAAAGAATGAGACCTGATGGATTGTTTCAAAGTTTAGAAGTGCCTCAGTGGAATTGGGAGCACATCGCCATGGACTTTGTGACTCATTTACCTCGATCGAGTAGGGGATGTGATGCAATTTGGGTGGTGATTGATAGACTTTCGAAGTCAGTCCATTTCATTCTCTATGATGTGAGGTGTTCAATGAATAAAATGGCAAAACTGTACATCGACCATGTGGTTAGATTGCATGGAGTGCCTGTTTCGATAGTGTCAGATAGAGATCCAAGATTCACTTCCTGATTTTGGAAGAGTTTGAAAGCAGCTATGGGTTCGAGATTGGCCATGAGTACAGCTTATCACCCCCAGACAGATGGCCAATCTGAGAAAACCATTCAGACTTTAGAAGATATGCTGCGAGCAATAGTGATGGATTTCAGTGGTAGCTGGCAGGATTCGTTAGCCTTGGTTGAGTTTTCTTATAACAACAGCTACCAAGTGACTATCGAGATGGCTCCATTTGAAGCGTTGTATGGTCGCAAGTGTAGATCTCTGATATGTTTGGAATAATTTGGTGGGAGACAGCTTTCGACCCCTGAGTTTGTGCAGCATATGAGAGATCAGATTTCGTTAATTCGAAGTATAATGAAAGCTGCACAAGATCGCTATGCTAGCTATGCCAACAAAAGACGCCGACCTCTGGAATTCGAAGTTGGTGATCGAGTATTCCTTAAGATTTCTCCTTTCAAGAGCGTGATGAGGTTCAGATTCAAGGGCAAATTAGCTCCTAGATTTTTTGGTCGCTTTGAGATTGTGGAGAGGATCGGACAGTTGGCTTATATATTGCAGCTGTCGGATGAGTTAGCAGCGATACATGATGTTTTCATGTGCCAATGTTGAGGAAATATGATCCAGATCCGTCCCATGTACTGAGGACTGATGAAGTTGAGCTAAATTCTGCTTTGAGCTATGTTGAATATCCAGTGCAGATTCTGGATAGGAAGGAGAATCAGCTAAGGAATAAAATTATTCCGTTGGGGATGGTCCAATGGAGTAAGCATGGCCGAGAGGAAGCTACCTGGGATGTGGAAGAGAAGATGAGACAAGAGTGGCATCATCTGTTTGAACTTTGACAATGAGAATTCCAGGTAATTTCTGGCTTTTTCTTCGTGTTTTGAGGGTTTTTTTGTAGCTTGTGTTCAGTTGTGATGGTTAGTTATGGTGTTTTGTTGATTCTACCCTGTGTTTGCCTTTGATTTTGAGGACGAAAACTTTTAAGGTGGGGAGAATGTGAGGATTGAGATTCGGTAAATAGTGATTAAGTTGTAAATCCAGATTTCGTTAAGAATTGATCACGGGAGATGTGATTACCGAGTTTCAGATTTGAGAATTTTGGTCGAATCTGGTTGGTAATTTTTCAGACATGACAAAAAGCCGTTCAGTTTTGAGTCGCTGGTTTCTATCGGGTGAAATCTGCGTTGAATTTGGAGTTGTTTTGTTTTGTTTTCTATTGGGAGCTGAATTCTGGAAGAATTCAGATTCGAGGTATTCTGGAGTCTCAGATCTGAGGGAACAGATGTGAGTAGTCATATGTGAAGCTAAAGAGGGGAATCTGTTAGCGGGTCCGCGAGGATGAGAGAGTCAACGAGGAGAGGACACGTGTTAGTCAACGTTTCTGGGTTGACCGGTGTTGTTAGCGTTATTCAGATCCGAGTGAGAGTGAGCAGATATGAGCGCAAGGATCTGCTTTAGATGTGAGGCAGTACGTCGTCGTTTTTATTAGTTACGCTTGTGTTTAGCGTTAGCGTTGAGAACTCAGATTTGAGTTAGCGCTGGATTCAGATTCGAGGACTTTTTCCTTAGCTTAAGCTGGTATCTGATTATGTCAGTGTCGACTTGTACTGTAGACTTTGACTCAAGGATTTAAATAAAAATGTTGCCCAACACTTAGCGTATTTTCTACCCCGATATTTCTTATCGTCTTCCCCAGTGAAACCCTCGATAGTTACTGTTCACCAAACCTTTCTCTGTTAGATTGCCGTCGATTTCCACTGTTATTTGGAGAAATACTGGTGGCGCTGGGTTCGTCATGCCCAGGTCTTTCGATTGGTACCAGTCTGGAGTTGTAGATCGACGTGAAGGAGGAGCGCGAATAATTTACAGTGTTCGAAGATTTTCGCGACAGTGAACCCTAGAGTTCTTCAGTTCTTCTGAGCTTTTGGGTAAGTGAATCCTTGCCGTTTAAGCTTAGTTTAAGCTGTTAGAACCATTGCTTAGTGGTCGAACCAGATTTGAGTTCTTGACCGTAGGCAGTGAGCTATAGGAGTTCAGATTTGAGCTAAGATATGAGATGCCTTTACAGATTTGAGTTCCCAGGCAGTTCCTGCTGTGGTTGTCGAGACCAGTGAGGAAACAGGCTTGAGAAGGCTGAGGTTGCCATGCCCTGGTGAGATCTGTTGAGGTAGAATCTGAGATTTGAGGTACGAATTGAGCTTCTGTTAACAGCTTTGGGCATAAGCGTGTTAGTATTTTGAGGCATGACTGTGTTCTGTGAATTATGTGCTTTACGTGAACAGATGTGGCTCATTGTTTAATTTATATGTTCTGTTTACGTAAGTTATGCATGTTGAAATCAGATTTGAATTTATTGGCATTCATGCATACATCTTGAGCCTGAGATTTGATTGATTACCGATTGAGAGCCACATTGTGACCGGCCGACAGATGTGTCGCGCGTGAAAGGCACAATGCTATCATCGGAGTGGTGACCGACTGATTCTTCGTGTCGGAATACCACCGAGCTGTGATGGTTAATTGAGTGGCCAGACCTGAATATCACGAACCGATGATTTCCACTGGCTGATTGGCTGTGCGTGGTATAGAGGCTCACCTGATTTGCCAGCTGACTCGTTGGCCTAGACGACCGATTCTTTGACAGCCCACATGCATTCATGGCTTAGAATACTGCATGTTTATGAATTTTTGTTTACTTAGTTCTCTTCGTACTGAGGTTTGACCTCGTATTCTTTTCCTGTTTTTTGGGTTGCTTAGGTCTGTGTTACCCATTGCAGGTTCTTCAGGTAACCAGGCTGGGCAGAGTGGAGTGCCAGCTGGTCGATCCCCATTTCGTTAGAGTCCCAGTTGTATTATTTTATGTATTGAACCAGGGGATGCCCTGAGTTTCTATGTATGTTGGGGATCTGTATTGAGATTTGTTTTGATTACCTGATTGCTATTAGAATTGATTAAATCCTATTTTGAGTATGAATATTTTGAATGACGATTTTATTGTTCAGGCCCAATTATTTGAAAACTTTTTAAGCCCTACTTTTATGCTTCCGTGATTATGTGCTTAATTGTATTACTAATCTTTGTTGATTAGCACGAGCCTGACATTTTTGGTAACAGAGCTTAAATTGGGATAGGCTCATTTCTTTTATATCACACTCGAGTCTAGGCACAGAGTTTAGATTTGATTTTGATTGACTCTGTGGCTTATGTGACTATTTTACATGCCTTTGTGATTTATCTGTTGTTAGTCCTTACCCTGAGTTTCTTTTAGAGAAGCCGTCAAGGAGAGGTAGAGGTAGGACTGCTAGACATACCGCTGAGGAGTCTAGGGCCTCGGAGAGCGACGAGGATGTTCAGCAGAATATACCTTTGCGTCGAAAAGAGAGACAGGCAGAGGTGGAGGATGTGACGATACAGATTGGCGAGATGGAGCTAGTTCTGGCTCGATTTCAGAGAACGAATCCCTCTACGTTCACTGGCGCCGAACATGGTCTTTCGACTGAAGGCTGGTTGGAGCATATGGAGGACTTGTTCGACACTTTGGAGTACACCGCAGAGCGAAGACTGAAGTTGGTCGTTTTGCAATCGAGGGAGCAGGCTCAACGTTGGTGGAAGGGTACTTCCAGAGTAATGAGAGAGACTGGAGCCCTGTTTTCTTGGGAGAGCTTCAGTGCAGCGTTTCGACAGAAGTATACCCAGAGTTGTACTTCAATAACCGAGAGAGGGAGTTTGACAACCTGAAGCAAGAGAATTTGAAGGTTGCTGAGTATACCAGACAGTTTTCCTCACTTCTAGCGTATGTCCCTCATGTTGCTAGCCAGGAGCGAACGAAGAGGAACAATTTTATTAAGGGATTGAAGCCAGAGTTGTTTCAGTTGGTGTTGGCTGGTGCCCCATCAACGTATGCTGAGGCTGTGGATCGAGCAGTTGATATTGAGGAGAGTTTTTTGGATGCGCCGACGCAGGTTCTGATGACAATTGGACAAGGTTACTATCCTGCGCCTGAAGGGACGCATACTTCACAATCTCCTCATACTTTGCAGCAATCGAACCATCAGAGGATCAGGCCTCGTGGGAAGCAGTTTAAGAGGAAGTCGAATTCTAGTTCCTCTGGTTCTGTGAGCTCTGGTGGCAGTGGTTCAGGAGGAGTGTCTTGTGGACAGTGCGGTGGTAAGCACATGACTTCGCAGTGTCGTGGAGTTCAGGGGACTTTCCACAATTGTGGGAAGCCTGGACACTTTCTGAGAGTGTGTCCTTTGTTGAGGGGACAGTATTCGGTTCCTTCGTAGCAAGGTTCGGCTGATGGTTCTTCGCAGAGGCCACAACCTCCTGCCCCGACCCAACGATCTGGATTCCAACCCCTTGAACCGTCTAGGTTGGGAGGACCTTCGAGACCTCAGTTTCCGGGACCGCAGCAGGCCCAGGTGAATGCCTTGTCGAGGGAGCAGGCTGAAGAGATACCTAGTGGAGTTATCGCATGTACATGCTCTATCTTTGATTTTCCTGCGAGAGTTTGATTTGATACAGGAGCATCACACTCCATTGTTTCTGCATGGTTTGTGCATGAGTGTGGGTTGGGAGTTACCCCACTGTGTGATGTTGTGTCTGTGTCTACTCCTGCTGGTGTGTGGTTGTTGCCCCGTGAGATTGTGGTGGACTGTGTGATTCGCTTTGATCAAAATGTGATAGTGGAGAATTTTATTTCCTTGGAGATGAGGGATTTTTATTGTATCTTGGGAATGGATGTATTGTCCAGCTATAAAGCTACGACTGATTGTTTCCATGGTGTGGTGAAATTTCGCCCCGAGTCGGGAGAGAAGTGGGATTTCTACGGTGCTAATTCGCGCTTGAAGATTCCACTGGTGTCCGTCATGGAGATGTTTAGTCTGTTGTCGTTGGATAATACTGGATTTATGATATGTGCGCTCGATGTTTCCCAAGAGCCAAGATTGGGTTTAAGTGACATCCCGAATGTCCGAGAGTTCCCAGATGTGTTTCCAGATGAGATTCCTGGATTCCCCCCGAGATGTGAGATCGATTTCAGCATAGAGTTGGTGCCAGGACAGCCCCGATTTCTAGAGCTCCATATCGATTGGCGCCAGCTGATTTGAAAGAACTCAAGGATCAGTTGAGAGATCTTCTGGAGAAAGGCTTCATCAGACCGAGTATGTCGCCTTGGGGAGCTCCGATTTTGTTCGTGAAGAAGAAGGATGGATCTATGAGGATTGTGTATATTTTCAGCAGTTGAACAAAGCACCGATCAAGAATAAGTATCTGTTGCCGAGGATTGATGACTTGTTTGATCAGTTGCAAGGATAGGCTGTATACTCGAAGATTGATTTACGCTCTGGCTAACACCAGTTGCGAATTAGAGACACTGATGTAGCAAAGACAGTTTTCCGGACAAGATACGGGCATTATGAGTTCCTTGTGATGCCGTTTGGGTTGACGAATGCCCCTGCTGTTTTCATGGATTTATGAATCGCGTCTTCAGCGAGTATATCGATCGATTCATGATTGTCTTTATAGATGACATCTTGGTGTATTCGAGGAGTTTCAGAGAGCATAAGGAGCACCTGAGATTGGTATTGCAGAAGTTGAGAGACTCGCAGTTGTATGCCAAGTTCAGCAAGTGTGAATTTTGGTTGGATAGAGTAATCTTTTTGGGTCATGTAATTTCTGCTCAAGGAATTTCAGTGGATTCGAGTAAGGTCGAAGCACTTCTTAACTGGGAGCGACCTAGGAATGTTACTGAGATCCGTAGTTTCTTGGGTTTGTCCGGTTATTACAGGCATTTTATTTAGAAGTTCTCTTCGATAGCAAGGCCGATGACTCAGTTGACCCATAAGGATAGGAAGTTTGTTTGGACGGATGAATGCGAGTCGAGTTTTCAGACACTTCAGGAGAAGTTGACTACTGCTCCTGTGTTGGCTCTACCGTCCGGATCGGGAGGCTTTGTTGTTTGCTCCGATGCTTCTCTGAGTTGGTTAGGTTGTGTCCTGATGCAGAACGGGTATGTGATAGCATATGCGTCTCGGTAGTTGAAGCCCCATGAGACGAGATTCCCCATTCATGATTTGGAATTGGCAGCGATTTTTTTTGCCCTGAAGATTTTGCATCACTATTTGTATGGTGAGGATTTTGTGGTGTACACCGACCACAAGAGTTTGAAGTATATCTTCACTCAGTCAGATCTGAATATGATACAGCGTCGGTGGATGGAGGCGATTCTAACATCTTTGAGTATCTCGAGAGTCCACGAGCAGTTGGGTACTTCTGGTTGGTGATTCCAGCCGAGTGATCAGTATTTCATAGTGTCTTCTATTCAGGTTGAACCACAGATTGTGATTGACATCAGAGAGGAATAGAGGACTGATCCATATATCCATGAATTGAAGATTAAGGCTCAGAATGGTCAGTTTGACGATTTTACTGTTGCTTCTGATGGGTGTTTGAAATTTCGAGGAAGATTGGTGGTTCCTAAACTGGTTGATTTGAAGGGGACTATTATGAATGAAGTCCATTGCAGTCGTTATGGTGTGCATCCTGGCGAGAGAAAGATGTATCATGCTTTGAAGTCTCATTATTGGTTGGATGGCATGAAGAGCGACATTTTTGGTTTTGTTGCTCAATGTTTGAACTGTTAGCAGGTTAAGGCCGAAAGAATGAGACCTGGTGGATTGTTTCAAAGTTTAGAAGTGCCTCAGTGGAATTGGGAGCACATCGCCATGAACTTTGTGACTCATTTACCTCGATCGAGTAGGGGATGTGATGCAATTTGGGTGGTGATTGATAGACTTTCGAAGTCAGTCCATTTCATTCTCTATGATTTGAGGTGTTCAATGAAGAAAATGGCAAAACGGTACATCGACCATGTGGTTAGATTGCATGGAGTGCATGTTTCGATAGTGTCAGATAGAGATCCAAGATTCACTTCCCGATTTTGGAAGAGTTTGCAAGCAGCTATGGGTTCGAGATTGGCCATGAGTGTCAGTCATCGTGCTCACAACAGAGTAAAATCACACAAATACAAGCGGAAGCTACTAAAAGCGGGTAAAATTTTTGCTTTTGGCCTGACGATTTAAAACAATATAATTTAAAAAACGACAATACTCAAAATAGATGTCCCAGTTTAACAAAACCACCACAACAATGGTACATCATAAACATGTATCAAATACCTGGTAACAACCACAACTGAGTATCACAAGATATAACAAAAGCACAGGGCATCCCCTGGCTAACAATACTGATACATAAATATATGTTATACGCTACTGGGATACTCTAAACACCTCCAGGGGCACCTCTAGCTGGGTCAGCACCACGACCAGCTGAATAACCTGGGAAACCTGAACAACAAAACAGGCAAGGAAAACAAACCAAGCCTCAGAGGGACATGGGGTCAAACCCCAGTACGGAGAGCAACTATAAAACAGCAGTAAACAGGAA
Source organism: Dorcoceras hygrometricum (assembly GCA_001598015.1). Lineage (NCBI taxonomy): Eukaryota > Viridiplantae > Streptophyta > Magnoliopsida > Lamiales > Gesneriaceae > Dorcoceras > Dorcoceras hygrometricum. The sequence continues at coordinate 59,889 of KQ988402.1, read as the reverse complement.
GAATAAAATGCAGATGCTATGCATGAGACCAGGGACAATAGCCGGAGGCTACAACCAAGGAAGGGAGCCAAAGAACTCAATGCACAGCTCAACGGAATCTGCAACAAACAGTGGCCACGTGGTGTGTTCATAGTGTGGTAATGAGCCACTCGCCTTGAAACCACACCCGAATACCAGATGCATCAAACAGCTCGACCTGCCGTTGCCCAACCTATGAACTATGGTAGTTAACCACTCGGCGCATAGGGGCTAACAAACCCAGCAGGGAGATGAGAGTGCGGTATCGTCGCTCGCCCTCGCATCCTGGTAAGAACAAAGCAACAACAACGAAACAATGGCTGCAAAATCTGAAATGAGATGATAATACGTGTATGCAACATGCTGGAATAACAAGCATATAACCATATGCAAAACAACAGCCTCAACAGCACGCATACACAACATAACTCACGACCAACTCACAAAACAGCAATCTCACAAGGCAACTACACACAGCAGCCACAACAAATCCAGCAACTACAATTTATCCAAGCCACACACTCGCTGCATTTACAAGCTCAACCCGTACCTTAATTCTGTGCAACGATTACCACAATACAGGCCCCAGAAATCTGATTCCAACACCTGCTAAACACATGCACAACAGATCTCAGGCAAGCTAACAGAAACTCACGGCCAACTATCAAAGCTCACGGATGGGAGCTAGCTCAACCAGGAATCAATCCTACCAATACAACTTAACAGGAAGCTTATTTCAAGGCTAGGAACAAGATTTCAAAGCTAAATCGAAAGGCTACCTGCACACGCACAAACGCACGAACGAAACAGCAACTTCGTGCTTCTGCTCTAGCCAATTACAGCCTCCAAAAAGGGTATGAAATGAAAGAGCTTGTCGAGAGGAGTCCAACGCTACCTCGGACGTCCAAAATGATGGCCGGAAACGACGGGAATTCGCCGGAGAAACTCACGGTGAACAGTACCCGAGGGTTTGAGCGAAGAATGAAAGTCGGGAGGAAAAATCACTAAGTATGGGATCTGCTAAAATGATAGAAGGCCAAAGCTTCCAATATATACACACGAGAAATCTGTTTAATACAACCACCGACAGAAACAGATTTTTTAGGCAATCCCACGCATGCGCTAACAACGCTCAAAACTCCCAAAACGACGTCGCTCTAAAACCAAGAAGAAATCTGATCTCTAAAACCACACGCGAGAGCTGAAAACCAAAAGCGTTAAAAGCTGGAGAAATCTGTAACTAACGCTACCAAGATCTGAACAATCAGCAAACGCTCTAATCGCTAAAATGACGTCGCACAGCACCACGGGGAAATCTGATTGCTAACGCTAAACGCAAATCTCATGCCATAGATCTCTCCCACAAGCGTTCACCAAAACGGCGCCGTAACAACTTATCAATACGACAGCGTTTTACACTCAACACAAAAACACGCTGCTAACAGATTCCAAATCAGATCCTAGCGCTAACGAAATATCAGATCTCTCCTAAACGACGGCGTATGATGTTCTCTCGCTACAAAACACGCTGATCGCTGAACGTTGGAAGAAATCTGTTCACTCGCACGCTAAACTCGCGAAACAGATTTCACACGCAATACAAAACACGCCGCAACACCAAGCGTCCAGATATCTCAAAAATGCGAACAGATCTCACCAACAATTCAGATTTCTCACAAAATCAGATTTCGAACTCGAAAATATCAAAATTTCCAGAATTGCTCCAAATGTGAAATCTGACCCGAAAATGCAAACAAAATCTTCAAAACAGAAATATTAACCACCAGAATTCCTTAAAAACCGATTAATCCAACAATTAATCTTTAAAACATTTTCTGGTCTCACATTTCTCCCCCACTAAAAAGGATTTCGTCCTCGAAATCAAACAACAATTCTGAAAATACAACTCAGCAACAGAACGCCAAAATAGAAAAATTGCCCAACACATGGCCAAGAGTTCAAGATAACTGAGCAAGCAAATAACAACAACTAGGAAAGAATTACAACCAAAACTACAAATACTGGGAATCTAGCATAACAGCTACTCAAACAGATGCGGCCACTCGTGCTGCATCTTTTCCTCCAGCTCCCAAGTAGCTTCTTCCCTGCCATGCTTGCTCCATTGCACCATCACCAACGGAATGGTCTTATTCCTCAATTGTTTCTCTTTTCTGCCAAGGATATGCAAGGGATACTCCTGATAACTCAACGTCTGATCTAGCTCAACCTCGTCAGTTCTAAGCACATGAGACGGATCTGGCTCGTACTTCCTCAACATGGAAAAATGAAAGACATCATGTAGAGAAGATAATTCTGAAGGCAACAACAACTGATACGCTAACGGGTCAATCCTCTCAACGATCTCATACGATCCCACGTAACGAGGGGCTAACTTTCCCTTGTGTCCAAAGCGCATAACACTGCGAAACGGAGAAACTATGACAAATTCCTGATCACCAAACTGAAACTCTAGAGGTCGACGCCTCTTATTTGCATAACTGGCTTGGCGATCCTGGGCAGCTTTCATCCGCTGTCGAATTAGATCCACAAGATCCTTCATTTGCTGCACAAAGTCTGGGGCAGATAGCTGTTTCTCCCCCACTACTTCCCAACATACTGGCGATCTGCACTTCCTACCATACAAAGCCTCAAACGGCGCCAGGCCAATCGTCACCTGATAGCTGTTATTGTAGAAAAATTCCACCAAAGACAACGCGCCTTGCCAGCTACCTCCAAAATCCATCACAACAGCTCATAACATATCCTCCAACGTCTGGATAGTTCGATCAGATTGGCCATCTGTTTGGGGATGATACGTGGTACACATAACCAATCTGGTACCTAGAGCTGCTTGCAAACTCTTCCAAAACCTGGAAGTAAACCTTGGATCTCGGTTGGAAATGATCGAAACAGGCACATCATGCAATCTAACCACAAAATACACGTACAGTTTCGCCATTTTCTTCAAAGAAAAGGTCATACCGTAGGGAATAAAATGTGCAGACTTCGACAATCGGTCGATAACCACCCAAATAGAATCGCATCCTCTGCTGGTACGAGGCAGATGCGTCACGAAATCCATAGATATGTGCTCCCAATTCCATTGGGTCACTTCCAAACTCTGCAACAGACCACCAGGTCTCATCCTCTCAGCCTTAACCATCTGACAGTTCAAACAACGAGCAACGAATCCAACAACGTCACTCTTCAGGCCAGCCCACCGAAAGTGCGGCTTCAACGCATGGTACATCTTCCGTGCACCAGGATGAACACTGTGTCTGCTGCAGTGCGCTTCCAGAAGGATATCCTCCTTCAAATCAATGAGGTTAGGCACAACCAGCCTGCCACGAAACCTCAAGCAACCATCAGAAGAAACAGAATAATCCTCAAGTTCTCCAGCCCTGACCTTTAACTTCAACTCGTGGATGGAAGGATCAGTCCTTTGAGCTGCTCGAATACTAGAAACAATCTGTGGCTCCACTTGGAAAGAAGAAACCACGACACAAACCTCAGCCGGGTAGAATCTCCAACCAGTAGTATTAAGATGCTCCTGATCCTTAGATATATACAACGAAGCAAGCATCTCACTAGCCTTCCTGCTCAAAGCATCGGCCACTACGTTCGATTTCCCAGGCTGATACTTGATCTCGCAATCAAAGTCCTTTAGCAGCTCCATCCAACGACGCTGTCTCATATTCAAGTCAGGCTGCGAAAATAGATACTGCAAACTTTTGTGGTCCGAGTAAACCACAAATTTCTCACCATACAGGTAATGACTCCAGATCTTCAGTGCAAAGACCACGGCTGCTAGCTCCAAATCATGGACTGGATAACGAGTCTCATGCGGTTTCAGCTGCCGTGAAGCATACGCAATGACTCAACCATTCTGCATCCAAACACAACCCAATCCATTGAGCGAAGCGTCAGAACAAACAACAAAACCACTTGATCCGGACGGCAGAGCCAACACAAGTGCAGTAGTCAGTTTCTCCTTGAGCAATTGAAACGCATTCTCGCATTGCTCATTCCACACAAAACGCTTGTCCTTCTGAGTCAATTGAGTCATCGGCTTTGCTATGCTAGAAAATCCTTCAATGAAAAGACGATAATAGCCAGCCAGACCCAAGAAACTGCGAATCTCCGACACATTCCTGGGACGGTAACGGCATCAACCTTACTAGGATCCACAGAAAACCCCTCGGCTTAAATGACATGACCCAGAAACACGACGCGATCCAACCAAAACTCGCACTTGGAGAATTTAGCATACAGCTGCTGGTCTCTCAACGTCTGAAGTGTTAGAGTAGATGCTCAACTAGCCAACTTGTGGCGTGTGGGTTTATAGACTCTTGTATATGACAATCTTTATATATGATATTCGCATTTACTTATATGGCATTCTTTACTTTCATTGTGTTATATGATGATTAACAATTGTGTTGAGTAAAGACCTATAATGCACTAAAGTGTATGTTAGATGTGATAGTGGGTATGACGGCTATCACGAAACACATCTAATAGTCACTGTGTATTCTGAACATGCTCCTAGTCGATTGGGCCGTCAAAATGAGGATAAGGCCGCCCGAGTTCGAGACTAGTATCTGCGATGCGAAGTACCATGTTTCATTGGTAGGGAACATTGTGATGTTCTGAGCATGTAGACAGATAGTGACCTGGTGATCTATCGAACTACCCTCGTTCGGACTTTCCAAGTGGTTACCATTTGTCGAGTGGATAAGTCCGAGGTCTTGGTTGTACTGATTAGTCCTCACGACTCAAAACGTCATTGAGACTCTACATGATAGGCGTCTCACTTTGACTCGTTTGCCGACTCACTTGGGGTCACTAGTCGTCGGGATTGGGTGAGACCCCGATGCATGTAGGAGTCGATGCATCGTTGTCGAGGATTCACCGCTCGCAGACATGCATGGATATCCTATGCTATCTGAGGGGATAATAGTGTATAAATCTCTGGCCAGAGTACTAGAAGTGTTTTAGGCAAATGTGCATCGTTGTCGAGGATTCACCGCTCGCAGACATGCGTGGATATCCTATGCTATCTGAGGGGATAATAGTGTATAAATCTCTGGCCAGAGTACTAGAAGTGTTTTAGGTAAATGGGTTTACCTAGTTACACTCGTGATG
>KQ988402.1:18633-49212 GCA_001598015.1 Dorcoceras hygrometricum | reverse complement strand
GACATGGTTCGATCTATGATGAGCTTCACTGAGCTTCCTACCTCGTTTTGGGGCTATGCGCTCGAAACGGTGGTAATGTTGTTGAACAATGTCCACACCAAGGCAGTGGATAAGACTCCATATGAGATATGGATGGGCAAACCACCCAAGTCATTTATGAGGATTTGGGGATGTCCTGCTTACGTGAAGCAGACAGTGGGAGATAAGCTGGATAATAGATCCATCCTATGTTACTTCATTGGGTATCCAAAGAACTCCATTGGATACTACTTCTACTATCCCAGTGAAACAAAAGTGTTTGTTTCTAGGAATGCCACCTTTATGGAAAGGGAATTTCTACTTGATAGAAAGGGCAAAATAGTAGAACTCGAAGAGGTTCGAGATCCAATCGAAGTACCAGGTGAGTCTCCCGCACCTACAGAGCCAATACCAGAAATGGTCGCACCTAGGAGATCCGAAAGGGTTCCTAGGGCTCCTGAGAGATATGGTTTTCTCCTTGAAGATGATCAAAGTGATCAAGTTGTTGGATCTGATCCAAGAACTTTCAAGGAGGCAATTTTCGATGCTGATTCTAATTTGTGGCTTGAAACAATGCAGTCTGAGTTTGACTCAATGCATGCTAACCAAGTTTGGACTCTTGTTAATCCTCCCGAAGGAATTGTTCCTATTGGGTGTAAATGGGTATACAAGAGGAAACTTGGGCCTGATGATAAGGTAATGACCTACAAGGCGCGACTGGTCACGAAAGGTTACACTCAAAGGCAAGGTGTTGACTATGATGAAACCTTCTCTCCAGTCGCAATGTTCAAGTCAATTAGAATCTTGTTAGCCATAGCCGCATGGTACGACTATGAGATATGGCAAATGGATGTGAAAACTGTGTTCCTTAATGGAAACATTAAGGAAGAGATCTATATGACGCAGCCTGAGGGTTTCACATCTGTTGGAAGCGAGCATAAGGTATGCAAGCTTCAGAGATCGATCTACGATTTCAAACAAGCATCGCGAAGTTGGAACCTGAGATTCGATGAAACAATTAAGGAATTTGGTTTCATCAAGAATCCCGAGGAGCCATGTGTTTACAAGAAGGTAGTTAAAAGCGCTGTGACATTCCTCGTACTTTATGTTGACGACATTCTACTCATTGGGAATGATGTAGGAATGCTGCAGTCAACTAAAGTATGGTTGTCTAGTAGATTTTTTATGAAGGACATGGGTGAAGAATCCTATATTCTTGGAATACAGATCTATCGGGATAGATCTAAACGGATGCTCGGACTCACCCAAGCTACCTACATCGATACCATACTTAAGAGGTTCTCTATGGAAGAGTCCAAGAGAGGACACCTACCTATGTGCCACGGGGTTACTCTATCTAAGTCTATGTGTCCAAAGACTGATGAGGAGATAGAGAGTATGACACGTGTGCCATATGCCTCGGCGATAGGTAGTATTATGTATGGCATGATCTCGACTAGACCGGATGTCACATATGCTCTGAGTGTCACGAGCCGCTACCAGGCCAACCCCGGCCAATTGCATTGGAAGGCCGTGAAGGATATTCTTAAGTACTTGCGAAGGACTAAGAATATGTTCATGGTCTATGGGGGTGGTGAACTGAAACTGGAAGGCTACACTGATTCTAGCTTCCAGTGTGACGTGGATGATTCGAAATCAACCTCTGGATTTGTATTCATGCTCAATGGTGGTGCGGTCTCTTGGAAGAGTTCCAAGCAAGACACCATCGCGGATTCAACCACTGAGGCTGAGTACATCGTAGCATCAGCTTCTGCTAAGGAGGCCATTTGGATAAGGAATTTCGTCCAAGAGTTGGGCGGCATTCCTAATGGAGTTGGTCCAGTCCCGGTGTACTGCGACAACACGGGTGCCGTTGCGCAAGCAAAGGAGCCTAGGTCTCACCAAAGATCCAAACACATACTGAGGAAATACCACATAATCCGGGATATTGTGGCTAGAGGTGACATAGCAGTTGAGAGAGTCGCCTCTGCAGACAACGTTGCTGATCCACTTACGAAGCCCTTGCCTGGACCGTTGTTTGAAAAACATCACGAAACAATGGGACTGCGTCTGATGAGTAGTTGGCTTTAGGGAAAGTGGGAGATTGTTAGAGTAGATGCCCAACTAGCCAACTTGTGGCGTGTGGGTTTATAGACTCTTGTATATGACAATCTTTATATATGATATTCGTATTTACTTATATGGAATTCTTTACTTTCATTGTGTTGTATGATGATTAACAATTGTGTTGAGTAAAGACCTAGAATGCACTAAAGTGTATGTTAGATGTGATAGTGGGTATGACGGCTATCATGAAACACATCTAATAGTCACTGTGTATTCTGAACATGTTCATAGTCGATTGGGCCGTCAAAATGAGGATAAGGCCGCCCGAGTTCGAGACTAGTATCTGCGATGCGAAGTACATGTTTCATTGGTAGGGAACATTATGATGTTCTGAGCATGCAGACAGATAGTGACCTGGTGACCTATCGAACTACCCTCGTTCGGACTTTCCAAGTGGTTACCATTTGTCGAGTGGATAAGTCTGAGGTCTTGGTTGTACTGATTAGTCCTCACGACTCGAAACGTCATTGAGACTCTACATGATAGGCGTCTCACTTTGACTCATTTTCCGACTCACTTGGGGTCATTAGGCGGCGAGATTGGGTGAGATCCCGATGCATGTAGGAGTCGATGTATCGTTGTCGAGGATTCACCGCTCGCAGACATGCGTGGATATCCTATGATATCTGAGGGGATAATAGTGTATAAATCTCTGGCCAGAGTACTAGAAGTGTTTTAGGTAAATGTGTTTACCTAGTTACACTCGCGATGTCACTATTCGATCTCCAAGATGTACCCATAGCTATCGGATCTATAGCGACTCTCGGTTTACCAATGGTCGTTGATCTGATCGGGATATATGGATTGAAAGGACCGTACTGTACGCTAACCACGACCAACTGGTTCTTGCAGGCACTATCAGTGATACATAGGGGATCATGGGGCGATGTTGCTAGACGCTCTTACCATGATCCGTTGGGCAAGTCCGGAATTGTGATTCCGGAGCCGCAATGGTTGTGGGCCCACGGCTAGCTGTATCCCTGAACCATTGTGGGTCACACAAGTACTGGATTCGAGATTCCCGCACGGATACTCAGCTCAATGTGTTGAGCATGAGAAGAGGATCTTGGGAGTGCGACTTCCTAAAAGGTCAACAGGGGCCAAATCGTGATTTCCCGATGTTGAGGGGCAAAACGGTCATTTTGCACTGGGGTTCTAAAAAATGGTTTTTCAGATCATAGTATTCAGTTTTGGAAACTGAGTCGATCGGTCCGATCTGATCGGCGATCGGAGTTACGATGAAGTCTCGGTAATGGATATGAACTGAATGTTCATCCGTTGGACCCGGGCCCGTTGGGCCGGATCCAAATCCATCACCAAGTCTATTTAATTAGACTTAAGCTTCATTATGACATATGACTTCATACACTAACCCTAACGCTAAGCATCAAGCGCCGCCCCCTTCCTCTCCTCAAAAACCGCCGCCGCCGCCGCCGTGCGCCGCCGCCGCCGCCTCTCTTCGCCGGAAAATAGTTTCCGGCCAATCTTGACGAGGAGAACCCGTCCGCGCCGATCTCGTCAGGCCTTCTAGTGCAGGCTGACGAAGGAATACCGTCTCCGGTCGTGGATCTGATTGACGTTATCTACCGCCGCCTACCGTGAAGTGCCGGTTTCCTCGAGAAACTGGTCGGAGCCAGGCACGAGTTGCCAGCAAGGTAGTGATCTAAACGCCCTATGAATGTCATAGATTTGTGTTCGTTTTAACTGTATTGATCGTCTCCCGGCATGATTTTATTCTTCCGCTGCCTCGCCGGGAGGCGTGATCCGGATCCGCCGTGGCTACACCAACGTGAAGGACAATTCTCAGGTGCTCCTTATGCTTCAAAGGAGTCTTAGAAATATACAAGATGTTATCAATGAACACTATCACAAACTGATCTATAAACTCTCTGAAGACTCGGTTCATCAGATCCATAAAGTATGCAGGCACGTTGGTCAGCCCAAATGGCATAACCAAGAACTCAAAATGTCCGTACCTCGTACGAAAAGCAGTCTTTGCGACATCTTGATCTCTTACTCTCAGCTGATGGTACCCGGAACGCAAATCAATCTTCGAATACACCGCAGAACCTTGCAGCTGTTCAAACAGATCATCGATCCTGGGTAAAGGGTACTTGTTCTTAACAGTCGCTTTGTTCAACTGGCGGAAATCAATGCACATCTGCATTGAGCCATCTTTCTTCTTCACAAACAAAATGGGCGCTCCCCACGACGACATGCTAGGTCGGATAAAACCTTTCTCCAGCAAATCATCCAACTGCACCTTGAGTTCTCTCAACTCCGCAGGCGCCAAACGATACGGGGCACGAGAAATCGGAGCTGTGCCAGGCACCAGCTCAATGCTGAAGTCAATCTACCTCCTCGGAGGAAAACCAGGAATCTCCTCCGGAAACACATCGGGAAAATGTCGCACCACGGGAACGTCACTAAGCTGCACACGAGAAGAAGAAGACGCATCCAAAGCGTAGATCATGAAACCAGAATTCCCTAAGGACAACAAACTGAACATCTCCATCGCTGAGACTAACGGGATCTTCGATCGAGAATCCTGGCCGTAGAAGTCCAACTTCTCGCCAGACAAAGGCCTAAAACGCACAATCCCATGGAAACAATCCACGGAGGACCTATAGTTGGACAACACGTCCATCCCAACGTTACAATCGAAATCCCACAACATCAGGCGAATCAAGTTCGCCACCAACACATGCTCCCCAAATCTCAAAATTCCATCTAACAAAACTTCCTGGGAAAACAGGCTCACACCGCCAGGGGTAGAAACAGAAACAGCATCGCGCAAAAGGGATGGTATGCAAACCATGCTCGATAACAAATGAATCGAAGATAAAAGAATGCGATGCACCGGTGTCAAACAACACATGCGCAGGAAAATCGAAAACAAGACATGTACTTGCGATCACCCTGCTCGACGTCTCCTCCGCCTGCTCCCTAGTCATGACGTTGGCCTGAGCATGCTGAGGTTCAGAATAGAACGGCTGAAACGACTGTCCGAATCACGATGGACCAGGCTGCTGGAATGGCCTGAACTGAGTCTCACCAATCCTGGGCTGCTGAAACTGAGGGGAACGTCCCCTAGACTGTCCTAGCTGCGATCCAGCTGACGGACACACCCTAGCGAAATGCCCATACTGACCGCAAAGATTGCAAGAGACCTAAACACCAACACACTGGGTAGAAGGATGCTTGTCACCGCAATAATCACAGAACTCAGCCCGAGAACCACTGCTACTCGAACTACCTGAACCAGACGATCCAAAACCAGACTTTTTCTTGAACTGTTGACCGCGGGCTTGAAACCTCTGACGACCAGACTGCTGTGCCACCTGCGGCTGCTGCTGCTGCTGAGGCTGATGGGCTGACTGGGAAGACTGCGAAGACTGCGCTCTCTGAACAGCGGGACGGCCACCCTGCGCCACCTGCTGCCTACGAGCACGACTACTCCTCAAACCCTCCTCAATATCGATAGCACTATCAACTGATTCAGCATAAGTCTTGGGTTTGCTTGTCAGCACCATCTGATACAGTTCCTCATTTAAACCCTCTAAAAATCTGGTCCTCTTGGCCCTCTCCCAGCCAGAAACATGAGGGACGTACGCCAACAAGGAAGAAAACTTCCTAGCATACTCCCGAACAGACATCGAGCCCTACTCCAGATGATCAAACTCCCGCTCACGGGCATTCACATATGACTCAGGAACATACTCCTGCCTAAAAGTCTCGCAAAAGCTGTCCCACGTAATCTCAACGCCGGTCTCCAAAAAATTACTAGAAGCACCTCGCCACCAGCGCTCTGCACCCTTTCTAAGCTGAAGGGTCACCAAGCTCAAACGAAGCTCGTCGTCATACTGGACACGATCGAAAAGACCAGTGATGTTCCGAATCCACGAATATGCATCCTCGCTCGACTCGTCGCCATTGAAAACCTGAGGATTCATCCTCTGAAACCTCGCTATCTATGACTCAGGAACATACTCCTGCCTAAAAGTCTACGCAAAAGCTAGTCCCACGTAATCTCAACGCCGGTCTCCAAAAAATTACTAGAAGCACCTCGCCACCAGCGCTCTGCACCCTTTCTAAGCTGAAGGGTCACCAAGCTCAAACGAAGCTCGTCGTCATACTGGACACGATCGAAAAGACCAGTGATGTTCCGAATCCACGAATATGCATCCTCGCTCGACTCGTCGCCATTGAAAACCTGAGGATTCATCCTCTGAAACCTCGCTATCACAACGTCCATCCTCTCTACAGGGGTAGGCTAAACCTCAACCTCCTCCTCTTCATCACGGCTACTACGAGTACGACTAGGAGCACTACGCCGATGCTCATTCTGTCCTTCCGACTCCTGAAACTGCCCCATACCTCTAGCTCTACGTCTAGGTGGCATCTACGAAGGCACTCAACAGGATAAGGCAATAGAGAACAGATATAGCATAGATATCACAACAATATGCAGCACATAATCACATAGGTCAAGCACATGCAACACATGACACTGTGCCTAGACTCAAGTGTGATCAAAGAAATCGAACTTATCCCAGCTTAAGCTCTAATACCAAAAATTTCAGGCCTCATGCTCACAACAGAGTAAAATCACACAAATACAAGCGGAAGCTACTAAAAAGCGGGTAAAATTTTTGCTTTTGGCCTGACGGTTTAAAACAATATAACTTAAAATACGACAATACTCAAAATAGATATCCCAGTTTAACAAAACCACCACAACAAAGGTATAGCATAAACATGTATCAAATACCTGGTAACAACCACAACCGAGTAACACAAGATATAACAAAAGCACAGGGCATCCCCTGGCTAACAATACTGACACATAAATATATGCTATATGCTACTGGGATACTCTAACCACCTCTTGGGGCACCTCTAGCTGGGTCAGCACCACGACCAGCTGAATAACCTGGGAAACCTGAACAACACAACAGGCAAGGAAAACAAACCAAGCCCCAGAGGGACATGGGGTCAAACCCCAGTACGGAGAGCAACTATAAAACAGCAGTAAACAGCAAGAATAAAATGCAGATGCTATGCATGAGACCAGGGACAACAGCCGGAGGCTACAACCAAGGAAGGGAGCCAAATAACTCAATGCACAGCTCAACGGAATCTGCAACAAACAGTGGCCACGGGGTGTGTTCATAATGTGGTAATGAGCCACTCGCCTTGACACCACACCCGAATACCAGATGCATCAAACAGCTCGACCTGCCGTTGCCCAACCTATGAACTGTGGTAGTTAACCACTCGGCGCTTAGGGGCTAACAAACCCAGCAGGGAGATGAGAGTGCGGTATCGTCGCTCGCCCTCGCATCCTGGTAAGAACAGAGCAACAACAACGAAACAATGGCTGAAAAAGCTGAAATGAGATGATAATATGTGTATCAAACATGCTGGAATAACAAGCATATAACCATATGCAAAACAACAGCCTCAACAGCATGCATACACAACATAACTCACGACCATCTCACAAAACAGCAATCTCACAAGGCAACTACACACAGCAGCCACAACAAATCCAGCAACTACAATTTATCCAAGCCATACACTCGCTGCATTTACAAGCTCAACCCGTACCTTAATTCTGTACAACGATTATCACAATACAGGCCCAAGAAATCTGATTCCAACACCTGCTAAACACATGCACAACAGATCTCAGGCAAGCTAACAGAAACTCACGACCAACTATCAAATCTCACGGCTGGGAGCTAGCTCAACCAGGAATCAATCCTACCAATACAACTTAACAGGAAGCTTATTTCAAGGCTAGGAACAAGATTTCTAAGCTAAATCAAAAGGCTACCTGCACACGCACAAATGCATGAACGAAACAGCAACTTCGTTCTTCTGCTCTAGCCAATTACAACCTCCAAAAAGGGTATGAAATGAAAGATCTTGTCGAGAGGAGTCCAACGCTACCTCGAACGTCCAAAATGATGGCCGGAAACGACGGGAATTCGCCGGAGAAACTCACGATGAACAGTACCCGAGGGTTTGAGCGAAGAATGAAAGTCGGGAGGAAAAATCACTAAGTATGGGATCTACTAAAATGATAGAAGGCCAAAGCTTCCAATATATACACACGAGAAATCTGTTTATACAACCACCGACAGAAACAGATTTCGTAGGCAATCCCACGCATGCGCTAACAACGCTCAAAACTCCCAAAACGACGTCGCTCTAAAACCACGAAGAAATATGATCTCTAAAACCACACGCGAGAGCTGAAAACCAAAAGAGTTAAAAGCTGGAGAAATCTGGAACTAACGCTACCAAGATCTGAACAATCAGCAAACGCTCTAATCGCTAAAATGACGTCGCACATAACCACGGGGAAATCTGATTGGTAACGCTAAACGCAAATCTCATGACATAGATCTCTCCCACAAGCGTTCACCAAAATGGCGCCGTAACAACTTATCAATACGACAGCGTTTTACACTCAACACAAAAACACGCTGCTAACAGATTCCAAATCAGATCCTAGCGCTAACGAAATATCAGATCTCTCCTAAACGTCGACGTATGATGTTCTCTCGCTACAAAACACGCTGATCGCTGAATGCTGGAAGAAATCTATTCACTCGCATGCTAAACTCGCGAAACAGATTTCACACGCAACACAAAACACGCCGCAACACCAAGCATCCAGATATCTCAAAAATGCGAACAGATCTCACCAACAATTCAGATTTCTCACAAAATCAGATTTCGAACTCGAAAATATCAAAATTTCCAGAATTGCTCCAAATGTGAAATCTGACCCGAAAATGCAAACAAAACCTTCAAAAGAGAAATCTGAACCACCAGAATTCCTTAAAAACCGATTAATCCAACAATTAATCTTTAACACATTTTCAGGTCTCACAAATGAGTACAGCTTATCACCCTCAGACAGATGGCCAATCTAAGAGAACCATTCAGACTTTAGAAGATATTCTGAAAGCAATAGTGATGGATTTCAGTGATGGCTGGCAGGATTCGTTATCCTTGGTTGAGTTTTCTTATAAAAACAGCTACCAAGTGACTATCGAGATGGATCCATTTGAAGCGTTGTATGGTCTCAAGTGTAGATCTCTGATCTGTTGGGAAGAAATTGGTGGGATACAGCTTTCGACCCCTGAGTTTGTGCAACATATGAGAGATCAGATTTCGTTAATTCGAAGTAAAATGAAAGCTGCACAAGATCGCTATGCTAGCTATGCTAACAGAAGACGCCGACCTGTGGAATTCGAAGTTGGTGATCGAGTATTCCTTAAGATTTATCCTTTCAAGAATGTGATGAGGTTCAGATTCGAGGGCAAATTAGCTCCTAGATTTTTTGGTCCCTTTGAGATTGTTGAGAGGATCGGACAGTTGGCTTATATATTGCAGCTGCCGGATGAGTTAGCAGTGATACATGATGTTTTCATGTGTCAATGTTGAGGAAATATGGGCCATATCCGTTCCATGTACTGAGGACTGATGAAGTTGAGCTAAATTCTGCTTTGAGCTATGTTGAATATCCAGTGCAGATTTTGGATAGGAAGGAGAAGCAGCTGAGGAATAAAATTATTCCGTTGGTGATGGTCCAATGGAGTAAGCATGGCCGAGAGGAAGCTACCTGGGAGGTGGAAGAGAAGATGAGACAAGAGTGGCATCATCTGTTTGAACTTTGACAATGAGAATTCC
The DNA here is from genome assembly GCA_001598015.1 of Dorcoceras hygrometricum. NCBI lineage: Eukaryota > Viridiplantae > Streptophyta > Magnoliopsida > Lamiales > Gesneriaceae > Dorcoceras > Dorcoceras hygrometricum. Next base: position 39,360 of record KQ988402.1, on the reverse strand, counting down.
AGGTAATTTCTGGCTTTTGCTTCGTGTTTTGAGGGTTTTTTTGTAGCTTGTGTTGAGTTGTGATGGTTAGTTCTGGTGTTTTGTTGATTCTACCCTGTGTTTGCCTTTGATTTTGAGGACGAAATCTTTTAAGGTGGGGAGAATGTGAGGATTGAGATTCGGTAATTAGTGATTAAGTTGTAAATCCAGATTTGGTTAAGAATTGATCACGGGAGATGTGATTACCGAATTTCAGATTTGAGAATTTTGGTCGAATCTGGTTGGTAATTTTTCAGAGTTGACATAAAGCTGTTCAGTTTTGAGTCGCTGGTTTCTATCGGGTGAAATCTGCGTCGAATTTGGAGTTGTTCTGTTTTGTTTTCTATCGGGAGCTGAATTCTGGAAGAATTCAGATTCGAGGTATTCTGGAGTCTCAGATCTGAGGGAATAGATGTGAGTAGTCAGATGTGAAGCTAAAGAGGGGAATCTGTTAGCGGGTCCGCGAGGATGCGAGAGTCAACGAGGAGAGGAAACGTGTTAGTCAACGTTTCTGGGTTGACCGGTGTTGTTAGCGTTATTCAGATCCGAGTGAGAGTGAGAAGATATGAGCGCTAGGATCTGCTTCAGATGTGAGGCAGTACGTCGTCGTTTTTATTAGTTACGCTTGTGTTTAGCGTTAGCGTTGAGAACTCAGATTTGAGTTAGCGCTGGATTCAGATTCGAGGACTTTTGCCTTAGCGTAAGCTGGGATCTGATTATGTTAGTGTCGACTTGCACTGTAGACTTTGACTCAAGGATTTAAATACAAATGTTGCCCAACACTTAGCGTATTTTCGACCCTGATATTTCTTATCGTCTTCCCCAGTGAAACCCTCGATACTTACTGTTCACCAAACCCTTCTCCATTGGATTGCCGTCGATTTCCACTGTTATTTGGAGAAATACTGGTGGCGCTGGGTTTGTCTTGCCCAGGTCTTTCGATTGGTACCAATCTGGAGTTGTAGATCGACGCGAAGTAGGAGCGCGAAGAATTTACAGTGTTCGAAGATTTTCGCGACAATGAACCCGAGAGTTCTTCAGTTCTTCTGAGCTTTTGGGTAAGTGATTCCTTTCCGTTTAAGCTTAGTTTAAGCTTAGTTTAAGCTGTTAGAACCTTTGCTTAGTGGTCGAACCAGATTTGAGTTCTTGACCGTAGGCAGTGAGCTATAGGAGTTCAGATTTGAGCTAAGGTATGAGATGCCTTTACAGATTTGAGTTCCCAGGCAGTTCCTGCTGTGGTTGTCAGGACCAGTGAGGAAACAGGCTTGAGCAGGCTGAGGTTGCCGTGCTCTGGTGAGATCTTTTGAGGTAGAATCTGAGATTTGAGGTACGAATTGAGCTTCTGTTAACAGCTTTGGGCATAAGCGTGTTAGTATTTTGAGGCATGAACTGTGTTCTGTGAATTATGTGCTTTACGTGAACATATGTGGCTCATTGTTTAATTTATATGTTCTTTTTACGTAAGTTATGCATGTTGAAATCATATTTGAATTTATTGGCATTCATGCATACATCTTGAGCCTGAGATTTGATTGATTACCAATTGAGAGCCACATTGTGACCGGCCGACAGATATGTCGCGCCTGAAAGGCACAATGCTATCATCGGAGTGGTGACCGACTGATTCGTCGTGTCTGAATACCACCGAGCTGTGATGGTTAATTGAGTGGCCAGACCTGAATATCATGGACCGATGATTTCCACTGGCTGATTGGCTGTGCGTGGTATAGAGGCTCACCTGATTTGCCCGCGGACTCGTTGGCCTAGATGACCGATTCTTTGACAGCCCACATGGATTCATGGCTTAGAATACTGCATGTTTATGAATTGTTGTTTACTTAGTTCTCTTCGTATTGAGGTTTGACCTCGTATTCTTTTCCTGTTTTTGGGTTGCTTGGGTCTGTGTTGCCCATTGCAGGTTCTTCAGGTAACCAGGCTGGACAGAGTGGAGTGCCAGCTGATCGATCCCCATTTCGTTAGAGTCCCAGTTGTATTATTTATGTATTGAACCAGGGGATGCCCTGAGTTTCTATGTATGTTGGGGATCTGTATTGAGATTTGTTTTGATTACCTGATTTCTATTAGAATTGAGTAAATCATATTTTGAGTATGAATATTTGAATGACGATTTTATTTTCAGGACCAATTATTTGAAAAATTTTTAAGCCCTACTTTTATGCTATCGCGATTATGTGCTTAATTGTATTACTAATCTTTGTTGATTAGCACGGGGACTGACAATATATTCATGGGACACCACCACCTGGATCAACTCCACGACCAGCTGAGAAACCATGATATCCTGAAAACACATACAGGCAAACAAGACAACCAGCCCCATAGGGACATGGGGTAAAACCCCAGTACGGAGAGCAACTGAAAAACAGCAGTTAGATAGCAACAGATAATATGCAGATTCTATGCATGAGAACGAGGCTACAACCGAAGGCAGGGAGCCAAAGGATCTCAAGATACAGCTCAACAACGACAACAGATCAACTGCAAGGATAGTGGTCACGGGGTGTGTGAGTATATGGGAGCTACCCATCGCCTCAACACACGGTACCAGATGCACAACAATTCACTCAACCTGCTGTTGTCCAGCTCATGAGATGTGGGAGCTACCCACTACGACTCATAGTGGCTAACAGATCCCAGCGGGGTGATGAGGTATCCGGGAGTTACCCGCTCGGCCTCCAACACAAGCATCCTGGTACACACAGATCAACACAACAAGGCACGGCTAAACAAGATCTGAGTTCAACATGAATAATGCGTGTATGAAAATGCAACAAAATGCAACTAACAAGGAATTAGCATACACTGCACAGCATGACAGCAAGCAAATATACATATCCATGCCAAATCCAATGTTGTAAGACAAATCCAATGCTGTAATCCGTACCTTAGTTCTGAGCTACAATTACCACAAAAGTGTTCCCGAGCGCACAGATCTGAAACCTGCTAAGTCAAACACAAGAAACAACTCAGGGACGCAAAGCTCAAAGCTACGAACTGGGAGGGAGCTACGAGCTCCACCAGCTCTGTCCTACTCTTCTAGCTCAACCAACAGTTCTAAAGGAAGCACAAGGTAGGGACTAACACTTACGCAACGAGCTACCTGAACAGCAGAAGCAATTCTGTGCTTATGCTAACAGACTACACAGAGTCGTTTCCTTCACGATCCTCTCCGAGCTAACCCAAAGCCTCCAGAAGCGGTACACAACAAAGAACCTTAGCAAGAGGAGTCCAGCGCTACCACTCTTACTTCAATCGGAGCTGTCTACCGTCGGCAATCGGATAAATAAGGTTCGGTGAACAGTAGATAGGGTATCGCGACAGAGTTATCTTTCGAGAAATATTTCAAAGTATCGGTAAGAGATATGGCGATACCAGAGTCAAAGTCCTCTATTTAAACAACTCAAATCTGTCGAAATCTGAGGAACAGTAGCCACCAACAACTTAAAGCTCAAAGCTGATCCCCCCACTCAGATCTGAGTATCACTCCAGATCTGGACTCTACGCTAAAACATATTTGGAACTCATCCAAACGACGTCGCACAGAGGACTGCTCGCTCGCTAGGACACGTCCCCCGCTACTCAAATCTGAATCGCTAAACGACATCGCATCACGCTCTCAGATCTGAGTCACAAAACCCACCAGATCTGAAATCTCTGATCCGCGCCGGTCTACCCCAAACCATGAACCGAGACAACAAACCGGACTTGCCACGCATTACTACAACGATAACCATGCTCACAACTTAGATCTGGCTTCTCCTAAAACGATGTCGCATCGCTACCCGAATAGAATCACTAACACCCGTGACCAAAATAGCGCGCGACCACCAGATCTCACTACCAAATCTGAATACAACCAACCAGAACTGAACAGAATTCAAATCTGATCATTTTCCCGTGGAATATCTCCAACATTCCAGGGCTGTTTCTACTGCGAATTATAACCCGATTACTTCACCAAGCATACCAGCTCAAAGCTGGTCCATCCCAGATCTGTTCAAACTCAAATCTGGTCTATGCTAAACCCGATTAATTAACTCAATTAATCCAATAAACTTTCGGGTCTCACATTCCTCCCCCTCTGAAAATAATATTCGTCCTCGAAATCAAACAACAACCCTAGATCTGAAACAAGAACTCAACACAAACCAACGCTGGAAATTCCCGCTACACACAAAACAAACAGCAGCTCTCAAGCAAGCAACGAGAAGCTACTAACCAAGAGTTCAAGATAACTGGAACAAACAACACAAACAAAACTAGTTACTGGAACAAATGCAATATCTACTCAAACAGATGTGGCCACTCGCGTTGCATTTTCTCTTCCAGCTCCCACGTAGCTTCTTCTCTACCATGTTTGCTCCACTGGACTATCACCAAAGGAATGGTCTTGTTCCTCAGCTGTTTCTCTTTTCTGTCTAAGATCTGCAAGGGATACTCAACATAGCTCAAAGTCCGATCTAGATCCACCTCGTCCGTTCTTAGCACATGCGAAGGATCCGGCTCATACTTCCGCAACATAGACACATGAAACACATCATGCAATGAGGACAGATCTGGCGGCAACAACAGCCGATAAGAAAAAGGTCCGATCCTCTCAACAATTTCATAAGGTCCAACATAACGAGGAGCTAATTTTCCCTTGAGACGAAATCTCATAACACTGCGGAAAGGAGAAACTTTCAAGAACACCAGATCACAAACCTGAAATTCTAAAGGCCTACGCCTGCGATTCGCATAGCTGGCTTGGCGATCTTGTGCAGCTTTCATCCGTTGCCTAATCAAATCCACTTGATCTCTCATCTACTGCACAAATTTTGGAGAAGACAGCTGCTTCTTCCCCACTTCTTCCCAACAAATAGGCGATCTGCACTTCCTGCCATACAATGCTTCAAATGGTGCCATACCAAGCGTGACCTGGTAGTTGTTGTTGTAGGAAAACTCAACTAAAGACAACGAATCTTGCCAGCTACCACTAAAATCCATCACAACAGCCCTTAACATATCCTCTAAAATCTGGATAGTCCTCTCAGATTGGTCATCTGTCTGGGGATGATACGCTGTGCTCATAGCCAATCTGGTGCCCAAAGCTGTTTGCACACTCTTCCAAAACCTGGAAGTAAACATCGGATCACGATCTGAAACAATAGAAACAGGCACACCATGCAAACGCAGAACGAAATCTATGTACAGTTTCGCCATCTTCTTCAAAAGTCATGTTGTAGGGAATGAAGAGAGCAGAATTCGACAATTTATCGATTACAACCCACAGAGCATCACAACCTCTGCTAGAACGAGGAAAATGGGTCACATAATCCATTGCTATGTGCTCCCAATTTCATTGTGGCACCTCCAAACTCTGCAATAGACCACCAGGTCTCCTCCTCTCGGCCTTAACTTGTTGGAAATTTAAACAACGGGATACAAAATCAGCAACATCACCCTTCAAACCTGCCCACCAGTAATGCTGCTTCAAGGCATGGTACATCTTCCTTGCACCAGGATGAACACTATGTCTACTACACTGCGCTTCTCTCAAGATTTCCTCCTTCAAGTCAATCAGATTTGGCACTACGAACCTACCACGAAATCTCAAGCAACCATCAGATGAGACAGTATAATCCTCCAACTGTCCATTCCGAGCTTTCAACTTCAGCTCATGGATGTAAGGATTTGTTCTTTGAGCTGCTCTCATGTTAGCAACAATCTGTGGCTCAACTTGGAAATAAGACACCACAACATAATCCTCACCCGGGTAAAACCGCCAACCAGTAGTGCTTAGATGCTCATGGACCTTCGAAATCTGCAACGAAGCCAGCATCGTCACTTGAGCCTTTCTTCTCAATGCCTCAACAACTACATTCACTTTCCCAGGCTGATATTGGATCTCACAATAAAAATCCTTTAGCAGCTCCATCGATCTGCGCAGTCTCATGTTCAAATCCGACTGAAAAAAGATATATTGAAGACTCTTGTGGTCTGTATACACCACAAACTGCTCGCCATACAGATAGTGCTTCAAAGAAAAGACCACTGCTGCCAACTCCAATTCGTGAACTGGTTATCGAGTCTCATGCGGTTTCAACTGACGAGAGGCATACGCAATGACTCGACCATGCTGCATCAACACACAACCCAATCCATTCAAAGAAGCATCAGAGCAAACCACATAACCTCCTGAACCTGAAGGAAAAGCTAACACTGGTGCTGTGGTTAACTTCCCCTTGAGCAATAGAAAACTGTTCTCACATTGCTCAGTCCAAATAAATCTCTTATCTTTTTGAGTCAACTGCGTCATAGGCTTAGCTATACTAGAGAATCACTCTATAAAGCGACGGTAATTGCTAGCCAAACCCAAGAAACTACGAATCTCAGAAACATTCTTGGGACTCTCCCAGTTAACAACAGCCTCTACCTTACTGGGATCCACAGAAATACCTTCCGCTGAAATGACATGACCTAGAAACACAACCCTGTCCAACCAAAACTCGCACTTGGAAAACTTAGCATACAGCTGTGAGTCTCGTAGTGTCTGAAGAACCAGTCTCAAATGCTCTTTATGTTGCATCAGAGTCTTCGAGTACACCAAAATGTCATTGATAAACACAATCACGAACTGATCGATGAACTCTCAAAAGACTCGATTCATCAGGTCCATGAAAACTGTAGGGGCATTCATCAGACCGAAAGGCATAACCAAAAACTCATAATGCCCATACCACGTACTAAACGCAGTTTTTGCAACGTCTTGTTCACGAATACGCAACTGATGGTACCCCGAACGCAGATCGATCTCCAAATACACGGCTGAACCATGAAACTGGTCAAACAAATCGTCGATCCTCGGCAAATGGTACTTATTATTCACTGTTGCTTTGTTCAGTTGTCGGAATTCGATGCACATCCTCATCGAACCATCCTTCTTCTTCACAAACAGGATAGGCGCTCCCCACGGGGACATACTTGGCCTAATGAAACCCTTCTCCAACAAGTCGCTAAGCTGTGCCTTAAGCTCCCTCAACCCAGCTGGTGCTAAATGATACGGGGCTCACGAGATCGGAGCTGTACCAGGTACCAACTCAATGCTAAAGTCAATCTCCCCTCCTCGGAGGAAAACCAGGAATCTCCTCCAGAAACACATCGGGAAAATTGCGAATAACGGGAATATCACTAAGCTTCACGCACGAAGAAGAAGATGCATCCAAAGCATAGATCATAAATCCAACGTTCTCCAACAACAACAGGCTAAACATCTCCATAGCAGAGATCAAAGGAATCTTCGACTGGGAATCGTGGCCGTAAAAATTCCATTGCTCACGAGATCGGAGCTGTACCAGGTACCAACTCAATGCTAAAGTCAATCTCCCCTCCTCGGAGGAAAACCAGGAATCTCCTCCAGAAACACATCGGGAAAATTGCGAATAACGGGAATATCACTAAGCTTCACGCACGAAGAAGAAGATGCATCCAAAGCATAGATCATAAATCCAACGTTCTCCAACAACAACAGGCTAAACATCTCCATAGCAGAGATCAAAGGAATCTTCGACTGGGAATCGTGGCCGTAAAAATTCCATTTCTCGCCAGACTGGGGCCTAAAACGCACAAAGCCATGGAAACAATCCACAGTGGCCCTAAAACTAGACAACACGTCCATTACCACTATGCAATCTAAATCCCACAACACTAGCCTGATCAAGTTCGCTACCAACACGTTCTCACCAAACCTAAAAATGCCATTCAGCAAAATCTCTTTGGAGCACAGGCTCGCGCTGGCAGGAGTTGCAACAGACACAACATCACTGAACGAAGTGGTATGCAAACCATTCTCTACCACAAATGCATCAGCAATAAACTAATGCGATGCTCCTGTATCAAACAATACACGCACAGGAAAATCAAAGACAAAGCAAATACCTGCGATCACTCTGTTGGTGTGCCCTCCGCTTGCTCCCTCGTCATGGAATTCACTTGGGCAACCTGAGGTCCTGAGAAGTGGGGCTGGGAAGACTGTGCGAAACGCGAAGGACCAGGCTGCTGGAACAGCCCAAACTGTGTCTCCCCCATCCTCTGCTGCTGCACAGGAAAAGGACGACCTCTACCAGATCCCCCTGAACGACCCTATGGTGGGGCAGCGGTGTGCAGAGTTCCAGCCAATGGACACACTCTCGCAAAATGTCCATACTGTCCACAATTGTTGCACGCACCCTGCACACCAACACACTGCGCCGTAGGATGCTTTCCTCCACACAGACCACAAAACTCGACCTTGGGGCTACTACTGCTAGAACTCCCCGAACCAGAAGAACTAGAACCCGACTTCTTCTTGAACTGATGACCACAAGGCCTAAACCTGTGGCATCCAGACTGTTGGGCTGCCTGGTGCTGTTGGGGTGGCTGAGATGACTGCGAAGACTGGGAAGGTTGCAGACTCGGAACCATGGGTGCACCACTTGCGGCCTAACACGAGACCTACGGTTCTGCAGTACCTCCTTAATATCCATAGCCTTGTCCACCGCGTCTACATAACTAGTCGGTGAACTCACCAGCACTAAGTAATACAACTCCTCATTCAGCCCCTCCAGGAACTTGTTCCTCTTTGCGCTCTCACGGCCAGAAACATGCGGAACATACGCAAGAAGAGAAGAAAATCTCCGGGCATACTCTTCCACAGCCATAGTCCCATGCTGTTAGGACCAAAGGATCAGATCTCACCGCACAACTAAAATAGACAAAAGAACAAGGTCCGAGAGATCTGATCCTACAAATAAATAAGGTGCAATGCTTTGGTTCTTGAACATAAATAATGGAGCACCGGAGACATATCTGGTATGTAATAAAAACATGCGGAAAACACCATAACTGAATCCTAATTTTAAAACTACTCGACGCAAACAGACTTCATTAAACATATGTAATGCAACTGTGCGTGTATGTGAAATCTGTTATGCTATGCGTGCTAAGGTAAGTGCGTATGCGGAAGTACTGTAATTAAAAGAATACAATACGCTGCTGTTTGTTTCTGGAAGTTCGGATATAAATATCCTACGTCTCCCCTTCTTCCGCCTCGGAAGGTTCCACTAGAAGATTTGATCTTACACCTTCTGTACAGACCCGATCAAACAGCCATCAGCTGCGAGAACTCCTAGACTCTATACCAGCCCTCGGCTGTGTCAATCACTTCTTTTACGCCTCTGTGAGGAAGGCTACAGACACAGATTTTTACGTCTTCGTGCTTGGACGGGATCTGGTTTTGCATTTTGGTTTTGATTCACTCACTATACAATTTTGCACATCTCTCATGAATGTGTGAGTGAATCTCTGTGTGTGAGATTTTTACAGTGAACGCTCTACTCTCGAAATAAGGAAATCTCACACACTTGGGAAGTTGCTCTACAAAAGCTGATTTTGACTCAGCAGTTGACACTAGCAATTAGCTCCTCTCTAATGGTGGTCGACTGCTTCGTCTCTCTTTTTTTCTTCCCTCTCTATTTTTGCACTGTGCATCGCATCATCAATCCCTCGATCAATCTGCTCAGCATCTCTTGCAGCATCAACAAATCTGCTTGTATATATAGCTTCTCCCAAAGATATAGCCGTTAGACAGTAGATTCAAAACCCTTTCTGCGCTTGTCAAGGCTAATTTGTCATCTTTCCAAATATGTGTAAACACCGTGAATCATTCTCTGTATATTGTACTATTTCCCAAAATAGTACTGATCTTGTCCCCTTGAATTAAGGCATTTGCACGACTCAATTTCAGCCATTGATTCTTTCCCTTTTAAACGGTTGGTTGCGTCCCAACAGCTGAATGTACTCCAACAGCTGAATTATCTGAAGGCTCAGCAGTTGACTACTGATTAGTCAACTGCTTCTCTTCTTTGTGTTCGACTGATATCAGCTTCTGTTCGTTATTCCAGTTGTTCAACTACTGATAGCATCTTCTGTTTGCATCTTATCTACTGCTGAATTCATTTTCTGTCCAACATCGATCTTTTATTCAGCTTCTGGTAGCGTCTTTATCCACTGCTGAATCAAACTTCTTCTCATCAGATATCTCTTGTTCAACTGCTGATTCTGACTTCTTATTGCTTCAGCTGGTCCTTCTTTCCCTTAGCGCTCCAGCTGGTCTATTTTCATCTTAGTGCAACAGCTGACTCATCTTCTATTCAATATCTGACTCCTGTTGCAACAGCTGATTGCTTGCAACTGATGAATGCTTGCAACAGCTGATTGCTCTAACAACTGAATTGATGTCCCGACATCTGATCAACATTTCTTCTTCACTTCTGAATCACATCTGAATTAGCAACTGCTCAACATCTAACTTCTGTTGCAACAGCTGATTTTCTTCTGTTTTTAGCGTCAACGACTGATTCAACGTTTGTTCAACTGCTGATTCTGACTTCTTATTGCTTCAGCTGGTCCTTCTTTCCCTTAGCGCTCCAGCTGGTCTATTTTCATCTTAGTGCAACAGCTGACTCATCTTCTATTCAATATCTGACTCCTGTTGCAACAGCTGATTGCTTGCAACTGATGAATGCTTGCAACAGCTGATTGCTCTAACAACTGAATTGATGTCCCGACATCTGATCAACATTTCTTCTTCACTTCTGAATCACATCTGAATTAGCAACTGCTCAACATCTAACTTCTGTTGCAACAGCTGATTTCTTCTGTTTTAGCGCAACGACTGATTCAACGTTTGTTTCATTTACATCTTCACGCAACAGCTGATCAACTTCTGATAATCTTCTTCCTTATAGCTGATTCATCTTCTAATAAACATCTGCACACTACGTAGAAATATTAATAACACAACTACAAGTTTTGTGTAATTCAAAACTAAGATCTGGATCTGTTTACACAGCTCCATGACATGCACCAGGTTATCAAACTCACGCTCTCTGGCATTAACATAGGACTCAGGTACGTACTCATATCAAAAGGCAGTACAGAAACCGTTCCACTAAATCCCTACACCGATCTCCTCTAGCACCTGAGAAGCACCTCTCACCAACGCTCAGCATTCCTCCTCAGTTGGAACGTAGCCAAACTCAACCTACGCTCGTCATCGTACCTCACACGGTCGAACAACCCGGTAATGTGTACAACCAGGACTCTGCATTGAAAATAGACTCATCACCTTTAAACGTCTGAGGGTTCATCCGTTGAAACCTCGCCATCACAAGTTCCATGTCGTCCACATGGGCTACCAGCTCATCTACCTCAACCTCAACCTGTCTATCACGTCTACGAAAAAGTCCACTACGCTGCACTTCCTCGTTCTAACCCTCGGATTGTTCCGGAATCTGCCCTCTACCTCTACCCTTACGTCTAGGAGGCATCTACGAAGGAACTAAGAGGGTAAGGTCACACAGCAATAAATATATCATATAACAAACAAATCACATAGTCATGCACATGCAACAAGCAACACTGTTCCTAGACTCAAGTGTGATCAACAAAATCGAGCTTATCTCAGCTTAAGTTCTGATACCAAAAATGTCAGGCCTCGTGCACAACTCAGAGATAAACCACGCAAAAACAATAGAGGAAGCAATTAAAATAGTGGCTTAAAATTTTTGCTTTGGCCTGACATAGAAGAAATAAGTTCAATTACAATGATAATCAAAATATTGGTTTTACAACACACGAAACCAACTACAACGCATACAACATACAAACATAGAGGGACTCCAAAATAAACAAAGAGATGAGTCTCTCGCTCAACATAGATACAATATACTACAACATGTATCTACTACATATAACTAGGACACCCTAACCACCTCCTGGGGCACCACCAGCTGGATCAACTCCACGACCAGCTGAGAAACCATGATAACCTGAAAACACATACAGGTAAACAAGACAACCAGCCCCAGAGGGACATGGGGTCAAACCCCAGTACGGAGAGAAACTGAAAAACAGCTGTTAGATAGCAACAGATAATATGCAGATGCTATGCATGAGAACGACGCTACAACCAAAGGAATGGAGCCAAAGGATCTCAAGATACAGCTCAACAACGACAACCGATCAATTGCAAGGATAGTGGCCATGGGGTGTGTGAGTATATGGGAGCTACCCACTCGCCTCAACACACGGTATCAGATGCACAAAAATTCACTCAACCTGTTGTTGCCCAGCTCATGAGATGTGGGAGCTACCCACTCCGCTCATAGTGGCTAACAGATCCCAACAGGGAGATGAGGTATACGGGAGTTACCCACTTGGCCTCCAACACAAGCATCATGGTACACACAGATCAACACAACAAGGCACGGCTAAACAAGATCTGAGTTCCACATGAATAATGCGTGTATGCAAATGCAACAGAATGCAACAGACAAGGAATTAGCATACACTGCACAGCAGGATAGCAAGCAGATACACATATCCATGCCAAATCCAATGCTGTAAAGACAAGCTCACATACGTACCTTAGTTCTGAGCTACAATTACCAAAAATCGGTCCCGAGCGCACAGATCTGAAACCTGCTAAGTCAAACACAAGCAACAACTCAGGGACGCAAAGCTCAAAGCTACGAACTGGGAGCTACGAGCTCCACCAGCTCTGTCCTATCCTTCTAGCTCAACCAACAGTTCTAAACAAATAACAAGGTACGGACTAACACTTACCGAACGAGCTACCTGAACAGCAGAAGCAATTCTGTGCTTATGCTAACAGACTACACAGAGTCGTTTCCTTCACGATCATCTCCGAGCTAACCCAAATCCTCCAGAAGCGGTACAGAACGAAGCGCCTTAGCAAGAGGAGTCCAGTGCTACCACTCTTACTTTAATCGGAGCTGTCTACCGTCGACAATCGGAGAAAATAAGGTTCGATGAACAGTAGCTAGGGTATCGCGAAAGAGTTATCTTTTGAGAAATATTTCTAAGTGTCGAAAAGAGATAATGGCGATACCAGAGTCAAAGTCCTCTATTTAAACAACTCAAATCTGTCGAAATCTAAGGAACAGTAGCCACCAACAACTTAAAGCTCAAAGCTGATCCCCCCACTCAGATCTGAGTATCACTCCAGATCTGGACTCTATGCTAAAACATATTTGGAACTCATCCAAACGACGTCGCACAGAGGACTGCTCGCTCGCTAGGAGACGTCCCCCGCTACTCAAATCTGAATCGCTAAACGGCGTCGCATCACGCTCTCAGATCTGACTCACAAAACCCACCAGATCTGAAATCTCTGATCCGCGCCGGTCTACCCCAAACCATGAACCGGGACAACAAACCGGACTTGCCACGCATTAGTACAACGCTAACCATGCTCACAACTTAGATCTGGCTTCTCCTAAAACGATGTCGCATCGCCACCCAAATAGAATCACTAACACCCGTGACCAAAATAGCGCGCGACCACCAGATCTCACTACCAAATTTGAATACAACCAAACAGAACTGAACAGAATTCAAATCTGATCATTTTCCCACGGAAGATCTCCAACATTTCAGGGCTGTTTCTACTGCGAATTCTAACCCGATTACTTCACCAAGCATACCAGCTCAAAGCTGGTCCATCCCAGATATGTTGAAGCCCAAATCTGGTCTATGCTAAACCCTATTAATTAACTCAATTAATCCAATAAACTTTCGGGTCTCACAAAGTGTATGTATGCGGAAGCTGTAAACAATTGTAAAGAAAACACCAGAATTTGTATCTGGAAGATCGGATCTGAATCTCCTACGTCTCCCTTCTTCAATTGCTGGAAGGATTCACTAGAAGACTTTGATTATTACAAATTCTGTATTAGCCAATCCCAACAGCCGCAAGTGTGAGAACTCCTAGCACACCATGCTACACACCAGCTCTCAAGTTGTGTGACTGCATCACTAAGAACATTTTTAACGCATCTGTTCAAAGACTACATTTGAATTGATTTCGGGGTGATTCACTCAACTAATCTATTCATCTCTCGACTCTCATATATGGAGTGAATCTGTGTGTGAGAAATATTATAGTGTAAGCTAACTCTCTCAAATATTTTCTCACACACAGAGAAGTGTTTCTTCCTAAGTTGATATCTTCATCCTCTTCCCAAGTTGTGCAGCCGACTATAGTGATTTTGAGTTTAAGCTCTCGGCTATGAACAAGCTCACACCTGGGCACCAGCTCTCAGCTTGTACACCAACTGCCACCTGTATTTACCGGCTCTTGACTGTTTATTTTTGTTTTTCTGGTTTTTCGTCTCTCTCATCACACGTCCCATTTCATCAGTTCAGCTCTCGATATTATATCCTCTGTGTTGATGTTACCGTTGGACACAAGTTCCTAGATGTTGAAAAACTTCTGTAAAGTTTCTGAAATTGTGTCCTTGTTTTTCTTTCATCGTACATTGGTAGGTGAGGCCATTTAATGTGCTTGGTCCTTCTTATGAACCTGATATAGACGTAACAAATCAGTTTGAACTACTTTTAATCCAGTCTTGGCATACACTCATGTTCAACTGCTTGCTCGTGATCTGATAACTTGTGCTGATTTGATATGAACTCCAAGCTGATCTATTCTATCAATTAAGCTCTTATCTTCTTATGTGAACTGATCTGTTGCAAGGCTCCAATCTGATCTAATACAGAACTATATTGTTCTTGATTATCTGAGTTGTTTTCCTTCTGAGTTGTCATAAGCTTCTCGCTTCTCATCTGATTTGTTCTGCTATGTTCTTCCTCTTTGAGCTATAAGCTATTTTGTTTCTTCATTGTTTTGAGTTGACAAACCATTCATGATCTATTTTTTATTCAGAGCTGATTAAGCCTGTAATATGATTTTCCTTTCTAAGCTAATCCACGTATTTATTCAGCTGTATTCACTACTCCCATCAATATTTTCAAATAAAAATGGAGTCTTTAACGAAATGAAACTCTTGCATGCATGAGCTGTTATTTCAAAAAGAAAGTTAATTTCAAATGATAGATCGGAAAACCGACACCAGAACGTGTGTTGCATGCTGGAACAGATCATGCACGATCTGAACTATGAAAAACTAACTCTGCGTGAGTAGCAATACCTCCAGCTCTTGAAATATATGAGCACCGAGAAGTATGTCAGATCTGGTATAAAAACCAAGGCGGAAAATATCTGATTATATACTCTAAAAATTTAAAAGCCGTTGGTTTTAATATGCATACAAATATGAATGCAGAAGCTGTAAACTGAAAACTGTAAAGAATTCATCTGTTTGTTTATGGAATTCAGAGCCGAATCTCCTACGTCTCCCATTCTTCCAAACTGGAAGGATTCGACTAGAAGACTTTGATTATTACAGCTTCTACAATAACCTGATCCAACAGCCCGCAAGCTGCGAAAACTCCTAGCACTCCACGCTTCACACTAGCCCGCAAGCTGTGTGAGCTACAACACTATGAACATGTTTAATGTCTCCGTTCAAAGAATACAATGATTATGTTCCTCACATTCACTCTAATCTATTTCATTCATCTCTCAATATGTGAGTGAATATGTGTGTGAGATCTACAGTGTAAGCTCAATCTCTCAAATATTTTCTCACACGCTGGGAAGTGCTTCTTCAAAGCTGATATCATCATCTTCTTACCTGGTTGTGCAGTCGACTATAATGATTCTACGTTTAAGCTGTCGACTGTGCACCAGCTCACACCTGGGAACCAGCTCTTAGCCTGTATATCAGGTGCCACGCGTGTATACCAGCTCTCGACTATTGCACATGCTCTCTCTCTTTTTTGTGTATCGTGCATATATGTCGTTGTGTGCATTCTTCTTCTTTGTTTGAATCTTCTGTTTATATGTCGACTTTGATAAATTATTACCATTGGAGAGATCCCTTATTTTGTGCCCGTCAATCTGATCTTTAGCCATGACATATGGCTCTTTCCTCTTTTGGCTTTCAACGATTTTTTCCTCTTTTGGCGAAATACAAAGGCTCTTTCAACTAGAACAAAATACAGTTTTGTCCTCGCTTTTTCTATATTACTCGTACGGTTTTCTTGACTTATTTTGACCAACTCTAGTCTGATCTGCTACGATGTTCCTCTGAGTTGGTCCCTGAGATGATCCTCTACGAAGCTCCATCTAAGCTGTTCTTGCTCTAATATGCTTCGTCCTACTTTGTTCTGCTCTAATATGCTTCGTGCAGCTTTGTTCTACACTAATCTGCTTCGTACAGCTCTGAGATGTTTCGTTCTGTACTGTACAGCTCCGATCTACCTCGACCTTATTTTTACAGCTCTGAGCTATTTTGTTCTTCTTTCTTCGGCTGTGAGTTGTTTCATTATTTCTAGTTCTACTTTGAGTTATTTCGTTCTTTCTAGTTCTGTGCCGTTCCAATTCGTTTAGCTCTGAGCTGCTTCTTTCTTCTTTGTTCAGCTCTGTGCTGTTTCGTTTCTTCATTATCCTGCTCTTGAACAGCTCTAAGCTGATCTTGTTTCTTGAGCTGATCTTCCCTGAGCTGATATGCTCTAAGATTATCGACGCTCCTAAGATGATTTCTTCTTTGCTGAACTGCGTCTTTGTTTATACAGCGTACTTATTCAGCTCGCCACTCTGGTCTGATCTGATCTACTACAACATACTTCTTCAGCTCACAGATCTCATCTGAACTGACCTGCTACAACGCATTGTTTCAGCTCGTTTTTGATCTAATTCAGCTTAGACCTGTGCACTCGATTAAATCGTTAGAAACATAATAGCAGGTTTTGTGTTCATCAAAATCCAGATCTGATCTATTACACATATCCAACATCAATGTTTATGACCTGTGGCAAAGATAAATACAGGTCAGCTTATGGGAGTGTGGATGTCGGTCGACGGACCAGGGTGCCCCTCCAAATAGAATGATAATGGACGATATTTTGTCGTAGACCTGATATCAGATGAGCTTGATCAAGCAATTATGATCTAAGGAGAGCTTCCATACAAATTCATTAAGAAAATGAGTTATTTTGTATATGTGTAACAGATCAGATCTTTTTATGAACACAAAACTTGTTATTTTGTATCTAACAGTTTACGTGAGTGCGCAGAATAAGCTGGATTCAGATCAGATCACAGTTTACGTGAGTGCGCAGAATAAGCTGGATTCAGATCAGATCATAGCCAAGCTGAAAGTTGAAGATCTGCGCAGTATAAGCGAAGAGCTAAGCTCATTTGTGAAGTGCAGATAAGTCTAGCGTTGATCAGCTCAGATGGAGCTTCGAGTTAGAACAATTGATATCAGTTCAGAGAAGAAGTTCAGAGCGTTTCAGTTCAGAGAACAAGAACAAATCAGTACAATTAAGCAGACCAGATCAGCTCAGGGCCTTCAACCAAGAAGAGCGATTCAGATTATAACTTAGAGTAGTTCAGCTGAGAACTGAACGAACGAGAACATCGATCAGATCAGCTTAGAAGGTCTAAGCTGAAATAGCAGAGAAATATCAGCTTAGACCAGATCAGTTTGGAGGAGAACAGATAAGACATTCAGATAAGAGATAGAATCAACACAGAGTCAATCATCTTAGAGCAGATAAGATCGGATGAGAACAAGAGCAGCTTAGATGATAAGCAGAAACAAATCAGAGCAAAACAGAGATAAACAAAGCAAATTAGAGCAAGAGCTGAAAGACTCGTATTAGAACATCTCAGAGCAGATCAGCTCAGAGGCTATCAGCTCAAAGCAAGTCACATCACGACAAAGCATTTTGAACACGAGCTTTCTCGACGACTAAATTAAAGTAGTTCAAACTGATTTGCTTCATCATGTCCACATCAGTTTACAGACAGTACAAAGATATTAAATGGCATCACCTAACTATGTACGATGAAAGGACAACAAGTACACAATGTTCGAAACTTTACAGAAGCTTTTCAACGACTAGGAGATTGTGTACGATGAAAGGACAACAAGTACACAATGTCCGAAACTTTACAGAAGCTTTTCAATGACTAGGAGATTGTGTCCAATAGTAACATAAGACTAGAGGCTTTATATATGCGAGCTGAACTGATAAAGAGGATGTTAGAGTAGGTGCCCAACAATCCAACTTTTGGCATGTGAGTTCTTGTTGAGTCTATGTAAAACGATCTTTATTTATGAAATTCACATATTTACGGCATTCTTTATCATCATTATTATGATTACAAATTGTTAGATAAAGACCTTGAATGCACTATAGTGTATGTTAGATGTGATAGTGAATTTGATGGCTACCATGAAACACATCTAATAGTCACTGTGTGTTATAAACTAGTTCCTAATCTATTGGGCCGTCCAATAGAGGATGAGAGCTGCCCGAGCTTGTGACTAGCATCTGCGATGCAAAGCACCACGTTTCATTGGTAGAGTAACATAGAGATGTTCTGTAGCATGTAGATGGATAGTGACAGAGTCTATGTAAAACGATCTTTATTTATGAAATTCACATATTTACGGCATTCTTTATCATCATTATTATGATTACAAATTGTTAGATAAAGACCTTGAATGCACTATAGTGTATGTTAGATGTGATAGTGAATTTGATGGCTACCATGAAACACATCTAATAGTCACTGTGTGTTATAAACTAGTTCCTAATCTATTGGGCCGTCCAATAGAGGATGAGAGCTGCCCGAGCTTGTGACTAGCATCTGCGATGCAAAGCACCACGTTTCATTGGTAGAGAACATAGAGATGTTCTGAGCATGTAGATGGATAGTGACATGGTGATCTATCGAACTATCCTCGTTCGAACTTCACAAGTGGTTATCATTTTTCAAGTGGATTAAGTTCGAGGTCTTGGTTTTACAGATTAGTCCTTACTACTCAAAACATCATTGAGACTCTACATGATAGGTGCCTCACTTTGACCCGTTTACCGACTCCGTTGGGGTCATCAGGTGGCGGGATTGGGTGAGGTCCCGATTCATGTAGGATTCGATGATTCGTTATCGAGTGATTCATCGCTCGCCCTTGTGTGTGGATATCCTATGCTATCTGAGGAGATAATAGTGTGACAAATCTTTGGACAGAGTACTAGATGTGTTTTAGGTAAATGGGTTTACCTAATAGCACATGCGATGTTACTATTTGATCTCCAAGATGTATGCATGACTATCAAATCTCTAGCAACTCTCAATTTACCACTGGTCATTTATTCGATCGGGATACTTGAGTTGAAAGGACCATACTGTACGCTAACCGTGACCAACGGGTTCTTGCAGGCACTATCAGTGATACCTAGGGGATCATGGGGCGATGTTGCTAGACGCTTTACCATGGTCCGATGGGTAAGTCCTAAAATATGTTTTTGGAGTCACAAGGAGTTGTGAGCCCACGGCTAGCTGTATCCCTGAACCATTGAGGGTCACACATGTACTGGTTTCTCGATTCCCATACGAAAATAGTACTCAAAGTGTTGAGTATAGTAGGAGGAAGGATTGAAGTATGACTTCCTAAATTGGCTGGGTAAGTATGAATTTCCTTTTAGCTGATAGGTGTCTAACTGCTATTTTGGATTTGGTCCGGAAAATTGTTTTCACATCATAATGTACAGTTTTGGAAACATTGAAGATAGGTACGATCTAATCGTCGATCGGGATTATGAAGAAACCACAATGATGGACTCGAAACCAATGTTCCCTGGGCGTGGGCCTGACCTGAGCCCATTATCCTGGTTGAAACCCATGAAATATCTATAAATAGGGGTTTAAGGGGAGATTTTCATTTGTACCAAGTTGTACTGACAACTTCCCCAGAGCTCCCCTCCCCCTCGCTCTCGCCCTCCGCCCGCCGTCGCCGCCGTCATCGGAATTCGTTCCGACCGTCTCGGCGAGAAGGTTCCATTAGTGAAATATTCACTGGTTTTCTAGTACAGACCAGTGAAGGAATTGAGATTGGGCGTTCATCAAACGTTCAACCTGTTAGTCCATATTATAGGATCAAAAAGATAGCAGACGCTGTTTTGACAACCATTAAAATTTTGCGCGCTGCTAATACTTGAGCTGCAATAGCTCGTTGTTCTTGAACATTTACAGAAAACAGAGCACCGGAGACAGATCTGGTATGATTTAAAAATCATGCGGAAAATACCAGAACTGAATCCTATATTTTAAAACAACTCAAACAGATTTATGTACAACATAAATCTGTTCGAGACTTGTGTTCTTGTGTGCTGCTGAAATGTTATGCGATGCTAAGATGCTGAACTGTTATGCGTGAAATGCGTGCTAAAATGCTATGTAAAATATGCAATACTGAAATCTTAAAGAACACGATACTCAGCAGGTTTGTTTATGGAAGTTCGGATATCAACATCCTACATCTCCCCTTCTTCCACCTCGGAAGGCTCCACTAGAAGATTTGATCTTACAACTGCGTGTACAGACCCAATCCCACAGCCAGCAGCTGTGAGAACTCCTAGACTCCTCAAATGCACAAACAGCCGCAGCTGTGTGACTGACTACATACACAAGAGTTTTAAGTCATCATGCTTGGACGGGAACTGTAAACATATTTCGAGATTCATTCACAAACAGATGTGAATGAATCCGGGTGTGTGAGATTGATACATTGTAGCTCTCAAACTCTCTGTTTTTCTCACACACGAGGGACATGCTCTAACAAGCTAATCTAGACTCAGCAATCGACTCTCGTGAAAGCTCTTCTCTAATGGCGGTCGATTGCTTCGTCTATCTCTACATTTTCCCTCTGTTGGTGCACTGTATATTCA
>KQ988402.1:8256-18412 GCA_001598015.1 Dorcoceras hygrometricum | reverse complement strand
AAAGTTCTTTTAAAATGTTTGGATCTCAGTTATAAGCAAACTTCTCAGCCAACAAAATATGTGCGGAAATAGGCTGATTGGTTTGTGAACAATGAACAATGCCAAACACAAAATAAATGCGTAAATAAGAGATTGAGTCGAGAGTTTGTTTCTGGAAGTTCGGATATCAATATCCTACGTCTCCCCTTCTTCCTCCTCGGAAGGTAGCACTAAAAGACTTTGATGTGTGTAGCCTTTCTACAAACACCCGCTCCCGTAACCCGTAGCTACGAGAACTCCTAGCGCTTTACAACACAATTTGACGCAGACTTCGCTGCTGGTTTACAATGTTTTGAACGATTTACGAACTTCTTAAAAGACAGTTCGTTTACAGACTCTATCAAATATATCAATGAGAACACGAATCAAGAGACTGTAAATATCTTCTGGTTTCAACAATGAACAACCAGAAGATTGACTCGAATATTTATCTAATGAAGATCAAAACGAAATGTTCTTCGAGTCTTGAGCTTTTTGAAATATCAACGAAGTGAAAGCTCTGTTTCAATTTTGGCAGCGTTACAGCAATAGATAATTAGCGAAGTTGGTTCTTCAATCACCGCTGCTGATATTTATAGTCTTCGATTGCAACGGTAACATTAACTCTCCAAAGGAAATAAATCCCGTTTGAATTACTGCCAAAATAGTACACCGTAATCTCTGCTCCACTGCAAGGTCAAACGCTCATCCACAGAGCCAATTTGTCTTCTTTCCATTTTTGTGCAAGCATAGAGAAACGGCCACTGTACGCTGTACTATTCACCCAAAATAGTACCTAACTTGTTTCCTTCATTCCAGGCAACTGTACGATCCAATCAAATCTTTTCCTTAAGAGCAAATGATCGTATTTCAAATACTTTGAGCTTGCGCCTGAAATTACTTTGGAAATCAGCACTTACATCCATCATCGTTGTCAAAAGCTTCGACTGGAAAAACGCTTGGAAGAATTCATCTGCTGATATGCATATGCGTTTTTTCATCTGCTGATTCCTTTTATCAATAAAACGATGTCGTGTCAACTTAATCAAGTGACGCCGTTTTGCTATCTTCAAAATACATCAGCTGGTAAACACCAAGTAGAGCATCTGCTGATTTGTCAAAAGGAACGCTTCTGTTGAATCAATCCAAACGCTGTCGTTCCAACTAACTCAAACGCTGTCGTATCGCAATCTTCAACAAGAAGACTTAACCAATCTGCTGAACTTCTTCAACAAATTATTCAACTGCTGAGATCATATCATCTGCTGAAAACTCACGAAAGCTCCAACTGCTGAATCAACACTTGAAAACCCCAACTGCTGAAATGCTACTGTAGATAGATAAACTCCTGCGACAACCGATTGTCCAATAGCATCTTATCTTATTTTTGTTATCACCAAAACTTATAAATATTGTTCTAACAATTTCCCCCTTTTTGGTGATGACAAAACTTCAGCAGCCGAGACAAAAGATATGCAAAAATAAATTGCACTCTATCTGCTGGAAAACACATTTTATTAACCAACAAAAATTGTACATAGGATGTGTACAAGAATTATCAGCAAATAAGAAAATCTAATCTTTTCTTCTTCTCTTCAGCGACTTAGCTTCTTTCCTTCTTCTTTCCCTGTCTCTCTCTGCTGCTTCTTGACTCTCTCTGTTGGCATCAGCATTGAGTACAGTTTGAACAATGCGCCGCTGAGCCATTTGAACTCTTTGCTCAAACGATGGAGTCACTGCACTGCCTGTAATTTGAGTACCAGCAGGCTGTTGAGGTCCTCGGCTGCCACTTATTTCCCCCTTTTTGTCAGCACGGCCCCTATGGATGTAGTCAACAAGCTCACTAAGCTGGGCATGAATCACACTATGATTCTCTTGTGCCTGACTGTGAAATTCAAATAATTGGTGGGAATGAGCTTCCTTGGTGGCCTCAGCATCCTTCTGAATATCAGTTAAGCGCTTGGCCATGATGTCCACCTTGGCATTTACGTCTTGCACTTCTTTACGAACGTCCGCCAGTCCAATAAAGATAGAAGCATTTTTCTCTAAAACCTTCTTGCGGAATTCGTTGAAGCGTATAGTCTGAACATCATCCAGAGTGCGACTCTCTTGACGTGCTTCCTGAGATAAAGATTTGAAAACTGCGGCTTGATCGCTCAGGGAGTCACGCACATTCTGTTCAATCTTATGCAGCTTAGAAGAAATGTTGCTTTGAGACTCAAAAAGCTGTTCTGAAAGAGTAGCTTGAAAATCAGCAAACATAGCAGAAAGATCTGGAGAAATAGTCGGTCGAGAAGACGCAGTCGCATCGATATCTGTTGCATCAAAACGTAGCGACGAAGAACTGCTGGTAGAAGAAGAAGAAGACTGCGGCTACTCCACAGCTAACTGTACACGGGGAGCAACTGAAAAAGAAACCTGAGACCTCTGAAAACTGCGCAAAACTGTCTTATCTAAAGCTATTGCCGCAAGAAACTCTGTAATATCTGCACTTGAATCCGACTGAACAAACTCAAATCAACAAATACGGAGCAAAACTGAGAGAATCTGAGAGCAAAAACTGTAGACGGCCGGGAGCAAAACTGGAAACTGGTTCAGCTAACTGTAAAGATCTGCAAAATTGTGTAGAACCAATCGGAAGAAGTCTCGGAGAGGCACAAAACTCAACAACCTCCACACATACATCAGCCCACCGCTTCCTCAACAGCTTGAAAAATATACTCATTGTTGGTATAGTATCATCGTATTGCCGCTGTCGTGGGACTTCAGTAGAAATAATCCGCTTGGGAATCTTCACCCATTTATCAGCACACAACTCCACCGCCCACAATCCATCAACCAAAATCATTCTCCTGATCCAGCACAACGATCGAGTGTGTGAATTTGATCTGGCAATAACAGCGCCTCGATCGCGTGGACTCCCCTCAAACACCGAAGAGCAACAAGGCTTAGTCCATGTAAGATCAAGAATGCGTGCTTCCTTTGCTAATTCCTCTAATAAAGAAAGATGGAGGGCCGAGAGAAGCTCAATAACCTGAATATCCACAGCCGAAGAGCCTTGGCCTGGAGCAAAATTAGCCCGCCATGCTTCCAAAAATTTCAACACCAAAACTGTTCTGTATTTCAGCAAAATATAAAATTGCCGTTGAATAGCTTCCTGAGGAGACTCAGTTTCTCCCCAGGACAAAACTTGTTGTTCCTTTCTGTACATCTCTTCAATATTTATTGAAGCCAAGAAAAGATAATGTTGCGACCTCATCAATAACTTTTGCTCGCAAACTCACCAATAAATCAATATCGGCACAAATCAAAGAATAGTGCTCCGCAGCTGGATTGCCCTTGACAGGGTCTTTCTCCACCAAAATTTCTTTGCCTTTGTCATCCGCAGGAATACGAGGAAGACTGTTAAGAAACCAGGTCTTCTCAGTTATGCCTGGAATCTTGATCATTTGGCCCATCTTGATCTTCGTAACTTCCATGCAAGTAGAGGGCAAAGGAATATCAACTGGGATTGACAAGAGAATATCATCCAGCGACATTTTCTCATCTGCGCTAAGCACATCTTCAGCAGATATCGGGGCTCAAAATCCTGGACCTGCTGAAATTCATCAGCAGGAGCAACATCAATAGTTGCTATATCTTCATCCTCAGTGTCACTTGCCATGACCACTGGACGCTCTGCCTCCCACTGCTTAACAATATCATCATAAGGCAGATCAAACCAATTCTTCTCTTCAGTCACTGCTGGTAGAGTTATATCAGCAGGTGCATCAGCAGCTCGCGTTTCATCGAGCACCTGCTGAATAATCAGATCCACAGCATCAGCAGAAGAGCATCTAGGCTCCTCAACATCCAAAGGCTCTGCCACCTGCTGAATGGGAACATCCTCTTCTGCCACGGCCACCATCTCCAAGGAAGAAATAGAAGAAATAGATTTCTTTTTGAGAGACCGCTTCTTTTCGGGTACTGCTGCTTCAATATCAGCAGCAGTTCTCTTCTTTGAGACAGCCTTTTTCTTCGCTGCCCCAGAGACCTCCTCAGCACCATCCCTATCATTGATGGAAACAAACCGAAGCACTTTCTTCTTCGAAAGAATCTTGGAGGCTGGAAACGCAGAAGACTCACCCAACTCCACAGTAGGAAAGGTCGCCAGCAACACACTGATCTGAATCGCAAACCCTTTTGCTTGCTTCGACTTCGCAGAAAACATCTTCTTCAGAACACCAAACAAAAACTTCGCCCAGTTCATCTTCACACCACAAACCACCGCCGTCAACAACGAGAACTTCTCAACAGTGATGGCGTTGAAGGACCCAGCCTTCACAGATATAGCCTTCGCCACAATATCACAGAGAAGGCGATAGGGCATCTTCATCTGATTCTTCCTTCCAGATAGATTGATTGGCTCTCCAGACAACGACACTATGCTCCTCGCATCAAAGATTGCATCCTTTGGCATCTCAGACAAATCCCCCAATCCATCAATCGGCAGCTCAAACGTCTCTGCAAATAGCTTCTCAGAAATCTCCACCAACTGACCACCAACGGTACTGAAAACCACCCCATTACGAACAGATGCATTCTCAAAGAAATCAACCAGAGCATCTTCATACACTATTGCAGGGCAGCCCAGAAAACCTCTAAGGCCGGAGGCCATAAGAGCTTCAAACATTGATACCATGCCGGGGTCATCCATTCCAAGAACTGATTCAAAATCTACGTGTTGAGCATTCGAGTAGAGAGTGGACGCCATTTCGATTGTAGATCGTCAAAGAAAAGCCTGTGAAAACTTTGCAAGGAAAATATATGCGCACAAGAGAATACGATTGAAAGCAATTTAGCAAGGTAAAAAACAATGAACAGTTAGTGCGTAGAATATAAGGAATACGAAAAGCTTTTTGGAGAGAGAGAATGTTGATGTGACTGTTTGCATGGAAAGACACGTGTCAACCATCCGTTAGCGCGTACTGTTTTGAAAGAGATTTGAAAATTTTCAAAAACTTTTGATCGTACGGTGAAAATCAGTTTCCAAAATTAGTCAAATAAAACACAGAAAAAGATAACTTCGCGCCAAAGGTTTAATAGTCACATCTGCTGATACAGTAAGTGTAAAAACACTACTGCTGATTTGATTTTGCGCTGAGGGTGGCAAGTGCTGATAGCTTATAAGCATCAGCAGTATACACGCAACTGCTGATTATTTTCAGCAGCAACATGTTCTGCTGATGTCACACTTATTAAATCAGCACCTGGTTCCCCCTACGACTAGTATACTCCAAACGCATGAAATGCTTATTTCAGCAGGTAGGCTAGTCGTTCCCCCTGAACAACAAACCTGCTGCTGATTTAAGCTATGGCTTATCAACCTGTAAAAGCGTTAGTGCACAACGAATTAAGGCAACTCAAGAAGACCTAAAGAGTTTCTAAAATAAGAAAACTTAGCGGCAGGCAGAGGCTTTGTGAAAATATCAGCTACTTGCTGCTCAATTGACACATACTCCAGCCGAACGTCCTTCTTTAGCACATGGTCTCTTATGAAGTGATGCCTTATGTCGATGTGCTTGGTTCGTGAATGCAGCACAGGGTTCTGAGTGATGGCAATCGCACTTGTGTTGTCACAGAGAATAGGAGCTTCAGAAGCATCAATGCCATAATCCTTCAGTTGGTGTTGAATCCACAGGATTTGTGCGCAACAACTACCAGCAGCAAGATACTCTGCTTCAGCAGTTGATGTGGCAATTGATGTTTGCTTCTTACTGAACCACGAGATCAATCGATCCCCTAAGAATTGACATGTACCACTCGTGCTCTTGCGATCAATCCTGCAACCTGCGTAATCTGCATCACTATACCCAATTAAATTAAAGCCTGAGTCTTTGGGATACCAAAGACCCACGTTGGAAGTACCCTTTAAATATTTGAATATACGCTTGACAGCAATATATTGTGATTTCTTTAGTAGTTCTTTGGTATATTTTGCCTGGTTGATGAATATGCCATTCTCCAACTGGGGCACTTGTAAGCCCAAAAAGAAAGTTAGCTCCCCCATCATACTCATATCTAATTTGTCCTGCATCAACTTGGAAAACTTTTGGCACAGCTTGGTTAGTTGACCCAAAAAAAAATATCGTCAACATATATCTAAACCAATAAAACATGTTCAGCCTTAACAAATTTAAATAGAGTCTTATCAACTGTGCCTATTGTAAATTTATGTTCCAGCAGGAAATTCGTGAGTGTATCATACCAAGCTCTGGGTGCTTGTTTCAACCCATACAGAGCTTTATCCAGTTTGTAAACAAACTCAGGATTTGTATGATCAACGAAGCCAGGAGGTTGTGCAACATACACTTCCTCTGTCAAGATGCCATTAAGAAAAGCACTCTTGACATCCATCTGAAAGACTTTAAAGTCTTTGTATGCAGCATATGCAAGAAACATGCGAATGGCTTATAATCTAGCTACTGGTGCAAAGGTTTCATCGAAATCTATACCTTCCATTTGCCTAAAGCCTTGCGCTACCAGTCTAGCCTTATTTCTTGTAACTATTCCATCTTCATTCAGCTTGTTCCTAAAGACCCAACGAGTTCCTATAACTGAATGATTCTTAGGTCTAGGTACAAGTTGCCATACTTTATTTCGTGCAAATTGATTCAATTCTTCCTGCATGGCTTCTATCCAGCTTGGGTCAGCTAATGCTTCATCTATCATCTTAGGTTCTATATGAGAGATGAATGCAGCATCAAAATGTTCATATTGAGATAGCTGGCCTCTAGTGCGAACAGGGGATTCAAAATTACCTATGACTTGCTCAGGTGGATGATTTCTATTCCACCGGAGATCAAGTCCAATGGGATTTGATTGTTGTTGTTCCCCCTGAGTTGCTGGAAAGTTTTCAATTGCTGGTTCAGCAGACGCCAATTGATTTGAACTGCTAGCTTGTGCGTCTGCTTCCTGCTGGTGAGAATTGCTCGCTGCTGATACATCAGCAGGTAGACTTGATGTGCTTCCTGCTGGTTCACCAGCTGGTAGCCTTGATGCTTGATGAGTTTCTCTTGCGACTGATTGATCAGCAGGAGATACTACTTGACAATTTCACGTGACTGGATGTTCAGCAGGTGAACTTGATATGATTTGGGAATTGCTTCCTGCTGATTGGCCAGTCGATGGTTGAGCGTCGTCTGCTGGTATATTGCTTTGATGCTTCGACGCTTCTTCTCCAGCAGCTGGTGCACTTGTAATTCGATCCTGCTGATCCAAGTTAGTTAAATCAATAACAACTGGATTACCTGCTGGATCTTGTTGAAAGTAGTTGTGCGTTGTGACCACTGCTGGTTGTTCCTCCTCAGCTGATTCTCTTGGTGCCACGTCATCGTCTGAGTCATCAAGACTTGTTGATTCCAAGCGTGAGCACAAATCGTGAAGGCTTGCAGCTGAGTTGGACTTGAAGCTAGTTTCATCGAAAACCACATGAGCAGTTTCCTCAATATTCAAGCTTCTGTTGTTGAACACTCTATAAGCTTTGCTTACTGCTGAATATCCTAAAAAGATACCTGCATCAGATTTTGGTTCAAAAGCTGTTAGATGCTTCTTGCCATTGTTGTGAATAAAATATTTGCATCCAAATACCCTGAAATAAGAAATATCAGGCTTCTTGCTATTCCAGATCTCATAGGGCGTTTTATCAACCATCCTATTTATCATTGATCTGTTCTGAGTATAGCATGCTATATTAACTGCTTCTGCCCAAAATTTTTGTGAAATGCCTGAATAAGCAATCATGGATCTAGCAGCTTCTTTTAAAAGTACGATTTCTCCTCTCAGCTAGGCCGCAGAACTACTCTTTAAACTAATGTTTTCAGCCTTAGCTTCCTCGAATTAATGAGAAATCTTTCGGTACTCTTTTACCATGTCATTAAGTGCAATGACAAGGTCATCTCGTGTAAATTCAACATTAGAGAAGTCAAATACCTCATCTTCATCCGTTTGGTCAGCCATGAAGCAGTGAACCTCCTCTTGTTCACTCTCACTTGAAGATGAGCTGCTGCTGGTTGTATCTGAGTTGCTATCAGCCCAGCTTTTGGTACTTTCTTCAGCAACCAACACTTTGCGATCATGCTTGCGGCTGAATCTTTTGTTGTTGCTAGTCTTCATCTTCCTGTCTCTTGATCTTTCTTTGTACTTGTCCTTGGACTTGTCCTTGGACTTCTCGACATTTCTTTCATTGTCTTCGTCGTCGCGTTTGTATCGCTCTTCTTTTCTGTAGCGATCATCAGCTCTTCTTTCTTCTCTCTTGTACCTATCGTCTTTCTTTGGTCTGTTGCAATCAGCAGCAAAGTGACCTGGATGATCACAATTATAACATTTCAAATCAGTAGATACTTTATCAGATTTATAGCATGCTATATTAACTGCTTCTGCCCAAAATTTTTGTGAAATGCCTGAATAAGCAATCATGGATCTAGCAGCTTCTTTTAAAGTACGATTTCTCCTCTCAGCTAGGCCATTTTGCTGAGGAGTTCTAGCTGCTGAAAGCTCATGCTTTATTCCAATGTCATCCAGATAAGAAGATAATTTTTGATTTAAAAACTCTGTTCCTCGATCACTTCTTATCCGGTTGACAGTACAAGATTTATCATTTTGTAAACGTTTTAAAAACCTAATCAGCTGGTCAGCGGTATCTGATTTTGCTTTTAAAAACACCACCCAAGTATATTTGGAAAAATCATCAATGACTACTAGGGTGTAGTTCATTCCCCCTAAGCTAGTTATAGAAACAGGACCAAAAAGATCCATATGCAAAAGCTCTAAGCTTCGGGAAGAACGTTTACCGCCTTTGCTTTTGAAAGTAGATTTGATTTGTTTTCCCAGTTGACAAGCAGCACAAATCTTGTCTTTTGAAAAAGATATTTTTGGCAGGCCATAGACCATATCATGCGTGCTCAATTTAGCAATAGTTTTGAAGTGCAAATGGTTCATTCGCTGGTGCCACAACCAGCTCTTGGAAGAGCCAGCTGCTAGACACAAATGTTCAGACTTCTCTTGTTCTAACCAGTTGATAACATAAGTGTTCCCTGAACGCTTACCCACCAACACAGTTAGACCAGTTGAATCCTGAACTGTGCACGTGTGTTGTTGAAAATTAACAAGAAAACCTTTGTCACAAAGTTGACTGATACTAATCAAATTGTAACGCAAGTTATCAACAACAAGTACATCAGAAATTGAAATGTTACCGTGGATAAGCTTACCCTTACCCACAGTGTTACCATATGCGTTATCTCCGAAGACAATTTTTGCTCCTTTGTGAGGAATCACATCTTTCAGTAGCTTCGGATTTCCAGTCATATGTCTTGCGCAACCGCTGTCCAGGTACCATATTTTTGATGTCTCTGCTGATTCGTACCTGCTGACCTGCACGCAAGAAACTCACTTTTGGTACCCAATTTTACTTGGGTCCTGATTGGATTACCCCTTTCGGGACCCAGATTTGAACAATCCTTACGGTTTTTCCACTTCTATGATCCACGAAAGAATGTGCAAAATTACGTGCTGTTCTTTTGAGTTTTGGTTTTATATAATGATCATGTTGATCTCTCCTCTGCTGAAACTTTTTCCAACCCGATTTAACCTTCTTCGAGTTGTGCCACGACTGTTTATGAACAAATGGTTTTTGACTAGCTTTCGCTTTGTCTTTATCCAATCTGTTCTTTAGCCAGTTAGGCTTGAAACTCTCAGGTTTTGAAAAGCCGATACCAGCTTTTCCATTTTCGTTCAGCTTCGGGGAGTTCTGATTATCATACTTCACCGACTCAAGACAATTATATATCATATCAGCTTTGACAAAGCCCATTTTATTGAACTTGTCATATGCCGGTCTTGATTGAGTACTCGACTCTCCTTTACAGAATTCACTATCGCTGAATCCAATACCAGTCTTATCACTGGCTTGCTTTTGATACACGCTCAGTTTGTGAAGGACTTGAGAAGAATGATTCCAGGAGCCCACCAATTGATTCAATGCTTCAATTTCAGCCTTGAGATCACTGGTCTCATTTTTCAGCATCTCATTCTCAGCTTGTAGCTTACTCAACTCAATCTTTAACATGTCAATATCCTCAAACTCATCAGAATTTGA
>KQ988398.1:224729-264032 GCA_001598015.1 Dorcoceras hygrometricum | reverse complement strand
TTGATCATAACGTAGATTGAAATATTCAAGAATCGAATAGAAATAGCAATGAAATCCCTCAATCTCTTATCTTTCTAATTGTGGACTTCTAAATGAGCTGGTCGTTACAGTTTCAGAGTGAATTTTTAGCTCTTAAGCAAGAAGGAATGGCGATGCGGGACTATATCCGCAAATTCGAAAGGGGATGTTACTTTGTTCCACTGATTGGGACAAATGCAGATGCCAAGCTTCGCCATTTCATCAATGGGTTGAAGCCCATGATCAAACATGATGTTCGCCTAGCAGAACACGTGGATTACAGAGCAGCTGTAAATAAAGCTCTACGGGCAGAGCAAGACTGGAAGGCGATTGATGATGAGTGGCAGTTGAAGAGACAAGCTTTCCAGCAAAATGACCGAAGGAAGTTCAAGAAGCAAAACAGCAATCAGCAAGGGTCGCAAGGGAAAGGGCCAATTGCTGCTCAACCCATATCTGCTGTTCCAAATACTGGGAGTAGGCAGCCATGTCCCACTTGTAAGAAGACTCATAAGGGACAGTGTCTTCTTGGGCAGAATGTGTGTTATACTTGTGGCAAGCCAGGCCATATGTCAAGGAATTGTTCCCAGAAGCAACAACTCATCACCAGTAGAGCATATGTGATGACTACTGAAGAAGCACCAGCAGATACCACCGTGGTGACTGGTAAGATTTCTGTCGCTAACATGTCTACAATAGCACTATTAGATTCTGGTGCAACTCATTCGTTTGTATCAGATAGATTTTCTAAGAAATTGACAGATCAACCAGAAACACTAGAAGTAGGATACTGCGTTCGGATTCTTTCAGGGGAAAGCATAGTAACCAACCTTATATTTCGAAATATAGAACTTAAGCTACAAGAGAATATCGTCTTCGCAGACTTGATAGTATTGCCTATGCTTGAGTTTGATTTCATTTTGGGAATAGATTGGTTAACCAATTATGTAGCTGTTATAGACTTTAAGAAGAGGTCTGTTCAAATTAGATTACCCAGTGGGACTTTGTTTTTATTCAAAGCCGATAAGTTTAAGGGTACTCCCAAAATAATATCAGCTGTTAAGGCTCAAAGATGTTTAAGCAATGGATGTCAGGGATTTTTAGTAATTATGCTGCTGTTATAGACTTTAAGAAGAGGTCTGTTCAAATTAGATTACCCAGTGGGACTTTGTTTTTATTCAAAGCCGATAAGTTTAAGGGTACTCCCAAAATAATATCAGCTGTTAAGGCTCATAGATGTTTAAGCAATGGATGTCAGGGATTTTTAGTAAGTGTTTTATCCTTCGAATCTGAAAAGAAAGTTAAATTGGAAGATGTGCATGTCGTAAGGGAGTTTCTAGATGTCTTCCTAGCAGATGTCTCAGGCTTACCCATAAATCGTGAATTAGAATTTACTATTGATTTAGTATCAGAAGCTGCCCCAGTTTCCAATGCTATGAATGCATGAGGGCTGTCAAAGGAAGTCAGTCAGCTAGACCGGTGTAACAACCGGCAAATCATATCATGTCGCCTCTATACCACGGTCTATCAACCGGGAAATCATCGGTCCGTGATCATCGGGGCCCGTCAGCCCATCACAGCTCGGTGGTAGACACTCGTATCCGGTAGTCACCGCTCCGACGATAGCGTTGGACTTTTCGGGCACGACTAACCAGTCGACCAGTCACAACGTGGAACCCAATCAGGTTATCAAATCAAATCTGTAAATCAGGCTCAAGATGTATGCATGAATGCCATTCAATATCCATGCTAGATGCATACAATTTATAATACGCGAAGCAAAACATAACTCAATCAATTCCATCATTTAAATTCACGTAAGCCACATAACAGCAATTCACAACATCGAAAGGAATCCAGCTCAACTTCGTCAGTTCTCAAAACATGGGACGGATCCGGCTCATATTTTCTCAACATTGACACATGAAACACATCATGCATCGCGGCTAACTCCTCGGGAAGCCTCAGTCTATAAGCCAATTGTCCAATCCGCTCGATAATCTCAAAGGGACCAATGAATCTGGGAGCCAATTTGCCTTTAAATCTGAATCTCATCACGCTCTTGAAATGAGAAATCTTGAGAAAGACACGGTCGCCAACCTCAAACTCTAACGGTCGACGTCTTCTATTAGCATAGCTCGAGAAACGGTCTTGAGCAGCTTTCATTCTACTCCGAATCAAGTCAATTTGATCCTTCATGTGCTGAACAAACTCCGGTGTAGAAAGCTGTCTCTCGCCAACTTCTTCCCAACAAATCGGTGATCTGCACTTTCGACCATATAATGCCTCGAACGGAGCCATTCCAATAGTGACTTGGTAGCTGTTGTTATACGAAAACTCCACCAAGGAAAGCAAATCCTGCCAGCCACTGCTGAAATCCATCACTACTGCTCGCAGCATATCCTCTAAAGTCTGGATAGTCCGCTAAGACTGTCCGTCTGTCTGTGGGTGATAGGCTGTTCTCATCGCCAATCTCGAACCCATTGCTGCTTGCAGACTCTTCCAAAAGCGAGAAGTGAACCTCGGATCTCTGTCAGACACTATCAAAACCGGAACTCCATGCAATCTAACCACATGGTCGATGTACAATTTCGCCATCTTCTTCATCGAACACCTCACATCATAGGGTATGAAATGGGCTAACTTCGACAGTCTATCAATCACAACCCAGATCGCATCGCATCCCCTACTCGATCGAGGTAGATGAGTCACGAAATCCATGGCGATGTGCTCCCAATTCCATTGGGGCACCTCTAAACTCTGGAGCAAACCACCAGGTCTCATTCTCTCAGCCTTGACCTGCTGGCAATTCAAACATCTAGCAACAAAAGCAGAAATGTCGCTCTTCATACCTGTCCACCACTAGTGAGACTTCAAGGCATGGTACATCTTTCGCTCGCCTGGATGCACACTGTATCGACTACAATGTGCTTCATTCATGAGGGTCTCCTTCAAATCAATCAGGTTCGGAACTACTAATCTCCCTCTGAACCTCAAACATCCATCAGAAGCAACAGAGAAATCAACAGACTGACCTGACTGCGCCTTAATCCTCAACTCATGGATATAGGGGTCGGTCCTCTGCGCCTCCCTGATGTCCACCACAATCTGCGGTTCCACCTGAAGAGAAGAAACAAAGAAATACTGATCACCCGGCTGGAATCGCCAACCAGAAGTACTCAACTCCTCATGAACTTTCGAAATACTCAAGGATGCCAACATATCAGGCTGGGTCTGTCTGCTCAAAGCGTCGGCTACTAAGTTCACACGCCCAGGCTGATATTGAATCTCACAATTGAAGTCCTTAAGCAATTCCATCCAGCGTCGCTGCCTCATGTTCAAATCCGACTGCGTGAAGATATATTTCAGGCTCTTGTGGTCGGTGTACACCACAAATTCTTCACCATAGAGATAATGCCGCAAAATCTTCAAGGAAAACACTATCGCAGCCAACTCCAAATCATGAACCGGGTACCTCGTCTCGTGAGGCTTCAGCTGTCGAGACGCATACGCAATCACGGACCCGTTCTGCATCAGAACACACCCTAAACCATTCAGAGAAGCATCGGAGCACACAACAAATCCTCCGGAGCCAGACGGTAGGGCCAAAACAGGAGCAGTAGTCAACTTATCCTTCAGCGTCTGAAAACTGTACTCGCACTCATCAGTCCAAATCTCTTATCTTTCTGAGTCAACTGCGTCATAGGCATGCCTATCGAAGAAAACTTCTCAATGAATCGCCTATAGTAGCCGGCCAACCCCAAGAAACTACGGATCTCTGAAACGTTTCGAGGTCTCTCCCAGTTAAGCACTGCTTCGACCTTGCTCGGATCTACAGAAATCCCTTGTGCTGAAATTACGTGACCCAAAAAGATAATCCCGTTGAGCCAAAACTCGCACTTGTTGAATTTGGCATAGAGCTGCGAGTCTCTCAATCTCTGCAATACAAGTCTCAAGTGCTCCTTGTGCTCTCTCTTGCTCCTCGAATACACCAAGATGTCATCTATGAAGACGATAACGAACCGATAGTGACTCGCTGAAGACGCGATTCATCAAATCCATAAAGACAGCGTGTGATGCACCAGTGTCAAACAAAACTCTCGCAGGATAATCATAAATAGAGCATGTACCTCTAATCACCATGCCCGGAGTCTCCTCAGCCTGATCTCCCGTCAAGGCGTTCGCCTGCGCCTGCTGGGGAATCTGAAACGGGGGTCGGGAAGGTCCTCCAAATCGAGACGACTCACGAGGCTGAAAACCAGATCGCTGGGACTGCACAACAGGCTGCTGTCGCTGAGAAGAACCACTAGCGGAACCCTGCTGCGACTGACCAGTAGACCGCCCTCCAATCGAAGGACACGCTCTAGCGAAATGACCCGGCTGACCACATAGATGGCAAAGTCCTCGGACTCCTCGACACTGCGAAGCCTCATGCCTCCCTCCGTACTGACTACAGAATCAGCCACCAGAACCACTACCAGATCCACTGCCAGAACCAGAGCTCACGGAACCAGAAGAACTCGAATGGCCCTTCTTCTTGAATTGCTTCCCTCGAGGTCTGAACTGCTGGCGACTCGACGGCTGTGACCCCTGAGGAGACTGATATGACTGCGACACCGCCTGAGCTGGCTAAGAAGCACGTCCAGACGTCTGATGTATCGGAGCCTCAGGATCCATCAAACTCTCCTCGATATCAACCGCATTGTTCACAGCTTCAATGAAGGTCGCCGGGGACCCAGATAGCACCATCCGATAAAGGTCAGGTCTCAAGCCTTTCAAGAACTTGTTCCTCTTTTTTTGCTCTTGGTTCGCCACAGCTGGCATGTACACTAGAAGCGCAGAAAACCGCCTCGCATACTCGGCCACACGCATGTCACCCTGCTTCAGGTTATCAAACTCACGCTCTCGGCTAGCGAAATAGGACTCCGGGGTGTATTCGTGTCGAAAAGCCTCACAGAAAGCATCTCAAGAGAGCACCGTCCCACAATCTCGAAGAATCCTAGAAGTAATCCTCCACCAGCGCTGTGCATCATCTCGCAGCTGCAGCACTGTCAACTTCAGTCTCTTTTCCGGAGCGTACTCCAAGGTATCAAATAACTCCTCCATCTGAACAAGCCACGCCTCGGCCCTAGCACCACCCTCAGTATCGGCCAAAGTCGGGGGGTTCGTTCGCTGAAATCGGGCTAAGACCAACTCCATTCCACCTATCTGCCTAGTGACGTCCTCAACCTGAGCGTCATCATCACTACCTGCTCTAGACTCCTCCACGGAACGTCTAGTCCTCATACCTCCTTCTCGTCTCGACGGCATCTAAACAAGCCTAGAGGTAAGATCTCACAACAGATAAAATAACAAGACAGATAATAGATCACATAAGTCACAGAGGCAATCAAAATCAAATCAAAACTCTGTGCCTAGACTCGAGTGTGATCAAAAGAAATCGAGCTTATCCCAGTTTAAGCTCTGATACCAAAAATGTCAGGCCCCGTGCTAAATAATAACAATTAACACATAATAAGCGCATAAACACGGAAGCTAAAAATCAGGGCTTAAAAATTTTTCAAAAGAAATGGGCCTGAACTTTAAATCATTCCTTCAAAATATTCCATACTCAAAATATCAGTTAACTCAAACTCAATCAACAAGTAACCATAAAAATCAATTCGAAAGACAGATCCCCAAATACATGATAACACGGGGCATCCCCCGGTTCAATACATATCATAAATAAACTGGGACTCATGGACGCGGGGATCGACCAACTGAACTTCCACTCGGTCCAGCTTGGTTACCTGAAACTCCTGCAAATGGGTAACACAGACCCAAACAACAAAAGCAGGAAAAGAAATACGAGGTCAAGCCTCAGTACGAAGAGCTATCAAAGCAGAAAACATACAACAAGCTATAATCAATGCTATGAATGCATGAGGGCTATCAAAAAGTCGGATAGCTAGACCAGTCTATCAACTGGCAACTCAAACCAAGCCTCTATACCACGCACAGCCAATCAGCCGGTGGAAATCATCGGTCCGTGATCATCGGGGCCCGTCAACCCATCACAGCTCGGACAGCTATATAAATCTTAAGAAAGCTCACCAAACTCACGACATTTACCCATCTTTTCACAGCCAACAACTAAAAGCACACGGCTGGAAATTTATACACAAGATTTCAAGAAGATTTATGCTACAAACTCACGGCCAACACACCAAATTCACGGCCAATCTCCTCAAAACCCATGGCTGGAAATTCATAAACTCAAACCAGCATCAATATAACTTAACAAGGGCTAAAAATAAAGGCTAGGAACCATATCTCATTCCAATTTCAAAAGCATACCTGGACATTCAAACCTGCTGCCTAAATCAACAGCTTCGTGATTCTGTTCCAGCTCGATTCAGCCTTCAAGATTGGTATGGAAAGAAAGATATTTTCGAGAGCTTTCCAACTCTACCAAGAACACAAAAATCGGAGGTCGGAGTCAACGGGAATCGGCCGGAGAAGTTGATGTGAACAGTAACCAGCGAGTTGGAAGAGAAACGAGAATGGAGAGAAGTTGCTGTATCCGAAATTCTATCTCAAATAAGTGAAAGGCCATCAATTCCCATATATATATACACGTTCTGTGCCTAGACTCGAGTGTGATCAAAAGAAATCGAGCTTATCCCAGTTTAAGCTCTGATACCAAAAATGTCAGGCCCCGTGCTAATTACTAACAATTAACACATAATAAGCGCATAAACACGGAAGCTTAAAATCAAGGCTTAAAAATTTTTCGAAATACAATGGGCCTGAACTCAATTCATACGTTCAAAATAGCGATAATTAAAATATGAGTTAACTCAAACTCATACACAACAGGTAACAACATAATATATCAATCAAATACAGATCCCCAATACATGATACCACGAGGCATCCCCCGGCTCAATACATATCATATATATATATACTGGGACTCAGGGACGTGGGGATCGACCAGCTGAACTTCCACTCTGCCCAGCTTGGTTACCTGAAACTCCTGCAAATGGGCAACGCAGACCCAAACAAGACAAAAGCAGGAAACAAGTACGAGGTCAAGCCTCAGTACGAAGAACTATCAAAGCAGATAAACATGCAACAAGCTATAAATCAATGCTATGAATGCATGAGGCTCTGTATCCGAAATTACTATCTCAAATAAGTGAAAGGACCATCAATTCCCACTATATATATATACACGTCCCATCCAAAGCTATATATATATATCATACCTGCTTAATTAGCCACCGACAGATTTCTTCGAAAATTCGGATTCCAACTCAAAAATTCCGAATTTCACAGAATTGCTCTAAATGTGATTTCCGATCCGAAAATGAAAACGAAATCTTCAAATAGAACTCCGAACACCCAGAATTCTTTAAAATTCGATTAATCCAACAATTAATCCTTTTATTAAATTTCAGGTCTCACAGTTTTTATGGACATAATGAATAGAATATTTCAACCTTTTTTAGACAGATTTGTCATCGTGTTCATAGCTGATATATTGATTTATTAAGAGAACAGACGTGAGCACGAAACCCATCTTAGGGAAATTTTGCAGACCTTAAGAACTAAGCGTTTATTTGCGAAATTCAGCAAGTGCGAATTTTGGATTGAGAAAGTTGTATTTTTGGGTCATATAGTTTCGAAGAAAGGGATATAGGTGGATCCTTCTAAAGTAGAAACTGTTAAAGAATGGGCTGTGCCTAAGAGCGTAACAGAAGTTCACAGTTTCTTAGGACTTGCAGGTTATTATCGCAGGTTTATAGAGGGATTTTCCAAGATTGCTGTTCCTCTAACCGCCTTGACTAAGAAAGATGTTAAGTATAAGTGGACTCCTGAACGTCAGTCCAGTTTCGAGAAATTAAAAATAGCATTAATAGAAGCCCCTGTTTTGACGCTGCCATCAGCAAGCGAGAATTTCGTAATTTATTCAGACGCATCGAAGATAGGACTAGGAGCTGTTTTGATGCAAGACAAAAAGGTAATCGCTTATGCTTCGAGACAGCTGAAGGTTCACGAGAAAAATTATCCTACGCATGACTTAGAATTAGCAGCCGTTGTTTTCGCATTAAAAATTTGGAGACACTGTGAGGAATCAGATTTTCTAGAATTGTGATTAATCGATTTGATTTGGGATCAATCGAGTGAATTTTGAGGGTTTTGCGAAATGAATCTGATTCCAGTAGAATTCAGCAGTTGCGCGAGTTGATGAAGTCTGTTAATAGCTGTTGGTGGCGTAGGAGTAATACGCTGTCGCTTCGTGAAATCAGACGTAGCGCATTTTAGATTTCTAGTGTAGCGAGTGAGTGATGCGTCGTCGATTCGCTTTTCAGTAGTTGCATTTGAAGAGGTATCTGCTGGCAGCAAGTGCGCGGGGCGCGAGATTTAATGAGAACGCGACACGTGTTGGTCAATCTTTTTGGCGTTGACTGCTGTTGGCAGCGTTGATCAGCAGTTGCATTGTGAGGGATGTGTTTACGTTGAGTAACCAGTTGCTGTTGAGAGGCGATGTCGTTTTGATAAGTTGAAACGCAACGTTTTGGTTCAACTCTTTGTGTCTGCTGTTGATAGCGAGTTCCTGTAGCGGATGCAACGCCGTCGTTTATATTAGTGGAGGCGATGTTGTATTGGTTTCAAGCTAGCAATCGCTGTTGCGGGTGTTTAGTTCATCAGATATGATGACGTGTCATTTACGTCGTCGTTTGAGTTAATTCGTGCGACCAGCTGCTGGTTGTTTGGAAAAGTAATCTGTTATAATATGTTGTAGCGCCACGGCGTCGTTTCGATTAGTTGATGCGGCGTCGTTTTGACGTTCCTTTGTGAATGCATCGTCTGATGGTTGCTGCTGGTTTCTGTTGAGAGCAAACACTGGTTTCAGATACCTACTGTTTCGATGTTTGATGATTTTGCGGACAGAAGCTGTTGGATTTTAGAGATATATAGACAAGTGTTGATCGACACTTAGAATTATTATGAACCCAATATTTCTTATCTTCAATTTCATACCCTCGTTCAAGCCACTGTTCACCCGAATGTTTCTCCCCTAGAATTCTGTCGATTACAACTGTTGTTTTCGATGATTTTGGTGGCGCTAGGTTCCTTGTGAGTTGCTCTTCCGATTGTTACCCAGTTGAGGCTGTAGAACGACCTTGGAGAGGATCACGAAGTTGCTGGTTTCTTCGTATAGTGGAATTTGATAGTTCTTCCATTAGTTTCAGCTTCTGGGTAAGGAATTCCTACTGTTGTAAGCTTAGTATGGACTGTTAGTACTTTGTTTAGAGGTAGAACCGGAGTTAGGTTCTGGACCGTAGGAGCTGTTGAGATTTGAATTAGACATGAGTTATTGATTGAGTTTCCTTAACAGATTTGAGAATTCTAGGTGCATCCTGTCGTGAATTGCCATAGCAGGAGGAAGCTGACTTGCTTCAGTTGTGTTGCCGTGCCTTGATAAATTTGTTGAGGTAGAAATCAGTAGTTGGAGGTACGAATTGAGCAGATTTAGCAGCTTTGAGCGTGAACATGGCTGTGATTGATGTTGTGAAATCTGTTGATATGTTTCTGTGATTTACGTGATACAGCTTGTGAATTGATTGAAAATTTTACATTCTGTTTTCACGTATTGAATTGTATGCATTGTGTATTGAATATTGAATTGGCATACATGCATACATCTTGAGCTTGATTGACAGATTGATTGATGACCTGATTTGAGAGCCACGTTGCGACTGGCCGACTGATGAGTTGTACCTGAAAAGTCCAGCGCTATCATCGGAGTGGTGACCTACTGATTGGTTGTGTCTGAATACCACCGAGCTGTGATGGGCTGATGGGCTCTGAATATCACGGACCGATGATTTCCCCGGTTGATACACCTACGTTGTATAGAGGCTCGACTGAGATGAATTGCCAGTTGATTTACTGGTCTAGCTATCCGACCTTTGATAGCCCTCATGCATTTCATGGCATCGTTTATAGCATGTTGCATGATTAGCTGTTTTGATAGCTCTTCGTACTGATACTTGACCTAGTCTTTGTTTCCTGCTTTTGTGTTGTTTGGGTCTGTGTTACCCACTTGCAGGATCTTCAGGTAACCAAGCTGGATAGAGTGGAGCGCCAGCTGGTCGATTCCCATTTCCTTGAGTCCCAGTCTACTTTTACTATGTATTGAACCGGGGGATGCCCCGTGTTTTTATGTATTGGGGATCTGTACTTGAATTGAGATTTGTCGTTACCTATTTTATATGGGTTTGAGTCAAGTCGTATTTTGAGTATTTATATTTTGAATGTATGTTTTGAGTTCAGGCCCATATTATTTCGAAATTTTTTAAGCCCTGTTTTTACGCTTCCGTGATTATGTGCTTAATTGTGCTCTAATCTTGTGTGATTAGCATGGGGCCTGACATTTTTGGTATCATGAGCTTAAATTGGGATAAGCTCGATTTTCTTTGATCACACTCGAGTCTAGGCACAGAGTTTTGATTTGATTTTGATTGACTCTGTGACTTATGTGATCTTTATTCTGTCTATGTTATATATCTGCTGTGAGATCTTACCTCTAGATTTGTTTAGCTGCCGCTGAGGAGAGGAAGAGGTAGGACGACTAGACGTACTGCGGAGGAGTCTAGGGCAGGTAGTGATGATGATGTTCATCAGGTTGAGAATGTTACTAGACAGATAGGCGAGATGGAGTTGGTCCTAGCTAGGTTTCAGCGGACGAACCCTCCGACGTTTTCTGCAGCAGAGGGTGGTGTGATGGCTGAGTCTTGTTTAGCTCAGATGGAGGAGTTGTTTGATACTCTGGAGTACTCTCCCGAGAAGAGATTGGAGCTGGCGGTGTTGCAGCTGAGAGACAATGCACAGCGCTGGTGGAGGGGTACTTCTCGTATCCTTCGAGATAGTGGGGCTGTGATCACCTGGGAGAGCTTCTGTGAGGCGTTCAGACAGGAGTATACCTCGGATTCCTTCTATAACAGTCGGGAGCGGGAGTTTGACAACTTGAAGCA
Source organism: Dorcoceras hygrometricum (assembly GCA_001598015.1). Taxonomy (NCBI): domain Eukaryota; kingdom Viridiplantae; phylum Streptophyta; class Magnoliopsida; order Lamiales; family Gesneriaceae; genus Dorcoceras; species Dorcoceras hygrometricum. Next base: position 252,987 of record KQ988398.1, on the reverse strand, counting down.
GGGTAACATGCGAGTGGCTGAGATCGATTTCAGCATCGAGTTGGTGCTCGGTACCGCCCCGATTTCCAGAGCTCCTTACCTGTTGGCGCCAGCAGAGTTGAAAGAGCTGAAGGATCAGTTGAGAGATCTCTTGGAGAAGGGCTTTATCAGACCGAGTATGTCGCCGTGGGGAGCTCCAATTCTTTTCGTGAAGAAGAAGGATGGGTCTATGAGGATGTGTGTGGATTTCCGACAGTTGAATAAAGCGACGGTGAAGAACAAGTATCCTTTGTCGAGGATTGATGACTTGTTCAATCAGTTGCAAGGATTGGTCGTATACTCGAAGATTGATTTGCGCTTTGGTTATCACCAGTTGCGGATTAGAGACGCTGACGTGGCAAAGACAGCATTTCGGACTCGATATGGGCATTATGAGTTTCTGGTCATGCCGTTTGGGTTGACGAATGCCCCAGCTGTTTTCATGGATTTGATGAATCGCGTCTTTAGTGAGTACATCGATCGGTTCGTGATCGATTCATAGATGACATCCTAGTGTATTCAAGGAGCATGAGAGAGCATACGGAGCACCTCATACTAGTGTTGCAAAGATTGAGAGACTCGCAGTTGTATGCCAAGTTCAGCAAGTGTGAATTTTGGCTGGATCAAATTATCTTTTTGGGTCATGTGATTTCGGCGCAAGGGATTTCGATGGATCCGAGTAAGTTCGAAGCAGTTCTTCACTGGGAGAGACCTAGGAACGTTTCAGAGATCCGCAGCTTCTTGGGATTGGCTGGCTATTACAGGCGTTTTATCGAGAAGTTCTCTTAGATAGCCAGGCCTCTGACTCAGTTGACTCAGAAGGATAGAAAGTTTGTTTGGACTGATGAGTGCGAGTATAGTTTTCAGACGTTGAAGGAGAAGTTGACTACTGCTCCTGTATTGGCTCTACCGTCTGGATCCGGAGGATTTGTTGTGTGCTCCAACGCTTCTCTCAATGGTTTGGGATGTGTTCTGATGCAGAACGGGTACGTGATTGCCTATGCGTCTCGACAGTTGAAGCCTCACGAGACGAGGTACCCTGTTCATGATTTGGAGTTGGCTGCGATAGTGCTTGCCTTGAAGATTTGGCGACATTATCTGTATGGTGAAGAATTTGTGGTGTACACCGACCACAAGAGACTGAAATATATCTTCACGCAGTATGATCTGGATATGAGGCAACGACGATGGATGGAATTGCTCAAGGACTTTAACTGTGAGATTCAGTATCAGCCTGAGCGGATGAACTCAGTAGCAGATGCTTTGAGTAGGAAGACCCAGCCTGTGATGCTTTCGTCTTTGAGTGTCTCTAAAGTCTATGAGCAGTTGAGTACTTCTGGTTGGCGTTTCCAGCCGGGTCATCATTACTTTATGGTTTCTTCGATTCAAGTAGAACCGTAGATTGTGAGTGACATCAGGGAGGCGCAGAGGACTGATTCGTATGTTCATGAGTTGAAGATTAAAGCCCGAAGTGGTCAGTCTGATGATTTCTATGTTTCGGCTGATGGGTGTCTGAGATTTCGAGGAATATTGGTGGTTCCGAACTTGATCGATTTGAAAGAGACCATTATGAATGAAGCGCATTGTAGTCAGTATTTGCATCCGGGCGAGAGAAAGATGTACCATGCCTTGAAATCTCACTTCTGGTGGGAAGGCATGAAGAGCTACATCTCTGGTTTTGTCGCTAGATGTCTGAATTGTCAGCAGGTCAAGGCTGAGAGAATGAGAACTGGTGGATTGCTACAGAGTTTGGAGGTGCCCCAATGGAATTGGGAGAACATTGCCATGGACTTTGTGACTCATTTACCTCGATCGAGTAGGGGATGCGATGCGATTTGGGTGGTGATTGATAGACTTTCTAAGTCAGCCCATTTCATTCCCTATGACGTGGGGTGTTCGATGAAGAAAATGGCGAAGCTGTATATCGACCATGTGGTTAGATTGCATGGAGTGCCTGTTTCGATAGTGTCTGACAGAGATCCAAGATTCACCTCTAGTTTTTGGAAGAGTCTGCATGCAGCGATGGGTTCGAGATTGGCTATGAGTACAGCCTATCACCCACAGACAGATGGTCAGTCTGAGCGGACCATCCAGACTTTAGAGGATATGCTCCGAGCAGTTGTGATGGATTTCAGTGGTGGCTGGCAGGATTCTTTGTCTTTGGTTGAGTTTTCGTATAATAACAGCTACCAGGTGACTATCAGGATGGCTCCATTTGAGGCATTGTATGGTTGAAAATGCAGATCTCCGACTTGTTGGGAAGAAGTTGGTGAGAGACAGCTTTCTACCCCTGAGTTTGTGCAGCATATGAAAGATCAGATTGATTTGATTCGAAGTAGAATGAAGGCTGAACAAGATAGATTTACCAGCTATGCTAACCAAAGACGTCGACCATTAGAGTTTGAGGTTGGCGATCGAGTATTTCCCAAAGTTCTCCTTTCAAGAGCGTGATGCGCTTTAGTTTTAAAGGCAAATTAGCTCCTAGATTCGTTGGTCCCTTTGAGATTATTGAGAGGATTGGACAGTTGGCTTTTCGTTTGATACTGCCTGATGAGTTAGCAGCAATGCATGACGTTTTTCATGTGTCAATGTTGAAGAAATATGAGCCAGATCCATCCCATGTGTTGAGAACCGACGAATTTGAGCTAGATTCTGCCTTGAGTTATGGCGTGATGCGCTTTAGTTTTAAAGGCAAATTAGCTCCTAGATTCGTTGGTCCCTTTGAGATTATTGAGAGGATTGGACAGTTGGCTTTTCGTTTGATACTGCCTGATGAGTTAGCAGCAATGCATGACGTTTTTCATGTGTCAATGTTGAAGAAATATGAGCCAGATCCATCCCATGTGTTGAGAACCGACGAATTTGAGCTAGATTCTGCCTTGAGTTATGTGGATATCCAGTCCAGATTCTGGATAGGAAGGAGAAACAGCTGAAGAACAAAGTAGTTCCGTTGGTGATGGTCCAATGGAGCAAGCATGGCAGAGAAGAAGCAACTTGGGAGCCGGAAGAGAAGATGCAGCGCGAGTGGCCGCATCTGTTCGAGTAGATGTTGTATTAGATTTCGGTTTCTGGTTGTGTTTTCCCTAGTTTTTATTTGTTGTTTGCCCAGTTATCTTGAACTCTTGGGCTGGTATCAGGTGAATTTCTGTTTTGTATCCTTGTTGTGATGATTTGATTGAATTTTCCCTGAGTTTATCTTTGATTTCGAGGATGAAATCTTTTAAGGTGGGGAGAATGTGAGGAATCAGATTTTTTAGAATTGTGATTAATCAATTTGATTTGGCATCAATCGAGTGAACTTTGAGGGTTTTGCGAAATGAATCTGATTCCAGTAGAATTCAGCAGTTGCACGAGTTCATGAAGTCTGTTAACAGCTGTTGGTGGCGTAGTAATACGCTGTCGCTTCGTGAAATCAGACGTAGCACATTTCAGATTTCTACTGTAGCGAGTAAGTGATGCGTCGTCGTTTCGCTTTTCAGTAGTTGCGTTTGAAGAGGTATCTGCTGGCAGCAAGTGCGCGGGCGCGAGATTTAATGAGAACGCGACACGTGTTGTTCAACCTTTTGGCGTTGACTGCTGTTGGCAGTGTTGATCAGCAGTTTCATTGTAAAGGATGTGTTTACGTTGAGTAACCAGTTGCTGTTGAGAGGCGACATCGTTTTGATAAGTTGAAACACGGCGTTTGGTTTAACGCTTTGTGTCTGCTGTTGACAGCAGTTCCTGTAGCAGGTGCAATGCCGTCGTTTATATTAGTGGAGCCGACGTCGTATTGGTTTCGCGCTAGCGATCGTTGTTGCGGGCGTTTAGTTCATCAGATATGATGACGTGTCCTTTACGTCGTCGTTTGAGTTAATTCGTGCTACCAGCTGCTGGTTGTTTTGGAAAAGGAATCTGTTATTAGATGTTGTAGCGTCACCGCGTCGTTTTGATTAGTTGATGCGGCGTCGTTTTGACGTTCCTTTGTGAATGCATCGTCTGATGGTTGCTGCTAGTTTCTGTTGAGAGCAAACGCTGGTTTCTGTCGTCAGATATCTACTGTTTCGATGTTTGATGATTTTGCGAACAGAAACTGTTGGATTTGAGAGATATATAGACAAGTGTTGATCGACACTTCGAATTATTCTGAACCCAATATTTCTTATCTTCAATTTCAAACCCTCGTTCTAGCTACTGTACACCCGAACTTTTCTCCCCTAGAATTCTGTCGATTCCAGCCGTTTTTTTCGATGATTTTGGTGGCGTTGGGTTCCTTGTGAGTTGCTCTTCCGATTGTTACCCAGTTGAGGCTGTAGAACGACCTTGGAGAGGATCGCGAAGTTGCTGGTTTCTTTGTAAAGTGGAATTTGATAGTTCTTCCGTTAGTTTCAACTTCTGGGTAAGGAATTCTTACTGTTATAAGCTTAGTATGGACTGTAGGTACTTTGTTTAGAGGTAGAACCGGAGTTAGGTTCTGGACCGTAGGAGCTGTTGAAATTTGAATTAGACATCAGTTATTGATTGAGTTTCCTTAACAAATTTGAGGATTCTAGGTGCATCCTGCCGTGAATTTCCGTAGCAGGAGGAAGCTGACTTGCTTCAGTTGTGTTGCCGTTCCTTGATAAATCTGTTGAGGTAGAAATCAGTAGAGGTACGAAATGAGCAGATTTAGCAGCTTTGAGCGTGAACATGGCTGTGATTGATGTTGTGAAATCTGTTGATATGTTTCTGTGATTTACGTGATACAGCTTGTGAATTAAGTTTTACATTCTGTTTTCACGTATTGAATTGTATGCATTGTGTATTGAATATTGAATTAGCATACATGCATACATCTTGAGACTGATTGACAGATTGATTGATGACCTGATTTGAGAGCCACGTTGCGACTGGCCGACTGATGAGGTGTGCCTGAAAAGTCCAACGCTATCATCGGAGTGGTGACCGACTGATTGGTCGTGTCTGAATACCACCGAGCTGTGATGGGCTGACGGGCTCTGAAGATCACGGACCGATGATTTCCACGGTTGATACACCGTGCGTGGTATAGAGGCTCGACTGAGATGAATTGCCAGTTGATTTACCGGTCTATCTATCCGACCTTTGATAGCCCTCATGAATTTCATGGCATCGATTATAGCATGTTGCATGATTAGCTGTTTTGATAGCTCTTCGTACTGAGGCTTGACCTCGTATTTGTTTTCCTGATTTTGTGTTGTTTGGGTCTGTGTTACCCACTTGCAGGATCTTCAGGTAAGCAAGCTGGACAGAGTGGAGCGCCAGCTGGTCGATCCCAGTTTCCTTGAGTCACAGTCTACTTTTACTATATATTGAACCGGGGGATGTCCCATGTTTTTATGTATTGGGGATCTGTACTTGAATTGAGATTTGTCGTTACCTGTTTTATATGGGTTTGAGTCAACTCGTATTTTGCGTATTGATTTAACGCCACAGATTTAACGACTGTCCCCACTGTACCAACACTGACTTTTACAGCGTGTTTTGTCCTCACTCGCACGCACCCTGAGAAAGTTCCCAGAGGTTCACCCATCCCAAAATTGTCCCAAGTCAAGCACTCTTAACTTTGGAGTTCCTAAGTGATGAGCTTCCGAAAAGAAGATGCACCTTGTTGGTATGAGTAGTACCAATTAAATCTGATAAGCCTTCCTCAACTAACCTCAATTACATCTATAACATCCCAGTCTCGTAATCCCTCTCATTCCGATGTGGGATCGGTTCATTCATGTGCCCCTTCGCCTCTAGAAGCCTGCCAAGAGCCGCTCATTGTCCGTGCAACCTCTGGCATCGGCGATCACTCCCCGCCCTCTTTGAGCCCCGGACCTCACAATTGATATTTTGAATGTATGTTTTGAGTTCAGGCCCATATTATTTCGAAATTTTTTTAAGCCCTGTTTTTACGCTTACGAAGTTATGTGCTTAATTGTTCTCTAATCTTGTGTGATTAGCACGGGGCCTGACAGAGACAATTTATATGGAGAAAAATGCGAAATCTTTACCGACCATAAAAGCCTTAAGTATTTCTTTACCTAGAAAGAGCTGAATATGAGACAAAGGAGATGGCTCGAACTGGTTAAAGATTACGATTGTGTAATCAGTTATCACCCAGGTAAAGCTAATGTAGTAACTGATGCGCCAAGTCGAAGAAATGTGGGATTAGCACAAATCTTGGTTCAGATTCCTCTAGCAATAGAAATCAACAGATTCGAACTGGGAATATTTAAGAAGGAAAATTTTGATAAACTATCAGTCCTTATAATCCAATCAACTTTGAAAAATCCGATTCGAGAAGGACAAGCGAAGGACGATCAACTTCAGAAATGGAAGAAACAATACGAAATCAGAGGAGAAAATTTGTATACAGTGGAGGAAGGAATTGTGAAATACCAAGGTCGGTTGTGGGTACCGCGCACAGATAATTTGCGCAATGAGATTATGAATGAAGCCCATAACTCACCGTATTAAATTCACCCAGGAGGAACAGAGATGTTTAAGGATTTGCAAGCTCTGTTTTGGTGTTCAGGGATGAAGCGTGACATCTGTAGATTCGTTGCTGAATGTTTAACATGCCAGCGAGTTAAAGCAGAACTCCAGAGACCTGCTGGAATGTTGAAACCACTTCCGACACCCGTATGGAAATGGGACAATATAGCGATGGATTTCGTTGTAGGATTACCCAGAACAGTTCAAGGTTACAACGCAATTTGGGTTATCATTGTTAGATTAACTAAGTCTGCACATTTCCTACCCGTTAAAACAACTTATGATTTAAATAAATATGCAGAGTTGTACATCAAAGAAATAGTCAGACTTCATGGGATACCAAGTTCGATAGTATCTGATAGAGATCCCAGATTTACTTCGAGATTCTGGAAAGGTTTACACCAAGCCTTAGGAACTAAATTAACATTCAGTCAGCATTCCATCCTGAAACAGATGGACAATCAGAAAGAGTTATCCAAGTACTGGAAGATTTGTTACGGGTGAGTGTTCTTGACTTTTCAGATAGTTGGGATTCTATATTACCGTTGATTGAATTCAACTACAATAATAGTTACCAAGATTCGATAGAAATGGCACCATACGAAGCTCTGTATGGAAGAAAGTGTCGTTCACCGATCCTTTGGGATGATGTAGGCGAACGAACAGAGATAGGACCAGCAGACATCAGAAGCTATTAAAAGAATACGTGATCGAATGAAGACTGCACAGAGTAGACATAAGAGCTACGCAGATAGCCAACGCAGGGAGTTAAACTTCGAAGTAGGAGATCATGTATTCCTAAAGATATCACCAATGAAGGGTGTGATAATATTTGGCAAAAAGGGGAAGCTAAGTCCCAGGTTTCTAGGACCATTTCAGATTTTGGAGAAAATTGGGACATTAACTTATCGGTTGGCATTACCTCCAACGATGTCTGCTGTTCACAATGTGTTCCACATATCAACACTTAGGAAATATATTGCAAAACCTTCACATGTACTCAGATACGAACCTATTCAGTTAGCATCAGACTTAACTTACGAAGAATTACCAGAGAAGATTCTTTCCAAAGAAAACCGTAAGTTGAGAAATGGAACTATGCCTATGATTAAGATTCAGTGGGTAAATCACTCTGAAAGAGAAGCTACATGGGAAGTCAAATCTGACATGCAGAAAAGCTATCCAAATCTCTTTAAGTAAGTAATTTCGGGGACGAAATTCTTTTAAGGGGGGTAGATTGTAGCGCCCAGCCATTTTTATGAGCCACAATTAGAAAGTTTTGTGATTTGAGGGATTACATTGTTATGCTATTGTTTTATTCAACTCTTACTTCGGTTGAGCTTCAAAGTTTCAGATTTTGTACTATTTAGCTCCTTCATTTAAAAGCTAAATTCAGATTTTCATGTTTACGATATATCAACCTATATTATGGTTTAGGTTGATATTAAGATAATTAGAATGCAAACTTTAGCGGGTGTTTAGCCAATCACTGTAAGCCAATCGAATCTTTTGTTTTAATTAAAATAGTTTGGTTTCCATGTGCATCATTTTTATTTTAAAACAGAGTACGCTTTTAGAAGATTTTGGCATATTGATTTAAATGCGTTTCTTCTCTAGGCATTTACAAATCATATATATATATATGGTGTTAGCTGTTTCATGCATCATTATCTTCAAATCAAATTACTTTTAAGCGGTGCTCTCTCTCGAGGAAACCGAACAAAAGTTTTATAAGATTTTCGAAGGAGACGGCCGGGTTGCACAAGATTTGCTGGATTTCCGTTGCGTTTGTGTTAAAGAATTCAGGCAAGTAAACTCTGTTTCTTGCTCACTCAGTGAAAGCATATATTCAGTTCTATTTTGCATGATTGTATGCGTTTTAAAGATTGAAGTTAAGCTACGGCTGTTCTTCAAAAACCCAGAAAAGTTCATGCTCTGTTTTTATGAAAGGTACGTTTTTAATGTATTTTGATTCAGAAATGTTTTATAAAATGGTTTGATGATGTTCATCCAGTAGTTTCTTGAGTTTTCTTCAGAAATTCCATTGAAGTAGCTTACAAGTAGCTTACTCGATTATTTCCAGAATCTTAAGATGTTCAAATTCTTCAGACAAAGGAAACCGTCGTGGTTTGTGTTCGTCCATACGGTTAAGTCTGAATCTGGTTCTTAAACCATCAGCTGATATTTATTTGTTGAAAATATTCTAAGTGTTGTACACAGTTGTTGGCAGCTGTTGCATGGTTTATGTTCATCAGTTGTTGTATTGTCTGTCGTCAGCTGTTGCGTTGATTCGTGTTACTGTTGAACTATCTGTCGTCAGCTGTTGTTTTGTTAATAATCAGCTGTTGGTAGCAGTTACATTCATTCATGTACAAATGTTACTTCGTTGGCACACATCTGCTGTCAGCTGTTACGTTGTTATAACAGTGTTCAGCTGTTGGTTTGTTCAACAACTGAAATTCTTTATTTAAATTGCGTTGACTCCGACATTGATGAACAGATAGTTAATGTAAATTTCTTCAACAGATAGTTACTGTTCATTTTCTTCAGCAGATAACGAAATTCTAGAATTTGATTCCTTATTCATTTCTACTTCAATTAAATGAATTATTCGATTTAACTGACAGATTCAAGTAGTAAAGTTATTCAGTTTTCATCTTCGCAAGTATTACAGAGAATTCTCAACCATTTTAAAAACATCATCGAACGACGAAAATCAGTAAATCGTACAAGAGAGAATTAAAAACAGATTTTACGAAAATAAGAAAGAACAGAATGTTTTAAGTTATGACAACGAAAAGGATCCCCAGGAAGGATAAGGATTACGGCTGACGAACCGTATACCCCTTCAAAACCCAGGGAAGGATCAGGATTACGGGTCGACGGATCTGTATACCCCTTCAACCATGAGCTTAATGCTAGACTGATATCAGGAGTTTGATCAAACGAATGAGACCAAATGTTAAAGAGTTGCCATAATTTCAGAAAATGAAAGAAGAGCACAAGTGTGATTTTAATCACAGCTCTAGAGATGTTTAAAGAAATGATTTCAGAACTGATTCATGTCTTATGCTTTCGTTTCCTATTAGGTTTCTAAGTTATATATTTCGCTTGTTTATTTATAAGCGTATTTAAAGTTTCATACTCCGTTATGTGCTTTTGATATTTCCAGATTTTACCTGTTGGGCCTTAGGCTCACTAGTTTTTATTGAATGCAGGTAATGAGAAATAAGGAGTTGGAGGGAGATGAACAAAAGGAAGGTCGTGTTTATCGTGGACGTCAGTTCCATAATGTTTCATCAGCTTTTATTTTGTATTTCAGAAAATTCAGCTGTATTGTTTTTGTATTGCAACAGATATTTAAACAGTGGATATCTGTTCCGCTTTTTACTATACCTTATGAAAGCGCTTATCAGACATTAGTTCTAATTTAATATCTGCCGATTATTTCTATCAGATATCACTTCACCTTTGATAATCCTTTCCACATACGTCACCGTTTTGCTTGTTGTGCATTTCGGTAGTTGCGAGTTGCCTATATTTGCAATTCAACCCAGAATTTAGTAACGGCTTATCATGTAGGCGAGATCGAAAATTTTTGGTCTTTCAATTCGAACCCTAAACTTCTAAAATTTCATTAAGAAAAGTCAGGTCGTTACAAAATGTCCGTACTGGCCACAAACATTACTTGAACCTTGCACACTAACACACTGCGCTGTTGGGTGCCTTCCACCACACTGGCCACAATACTCCACCTTGGAGCTACTACCACTGCTCGAACTCCCCGAGCCAGAAGAACTAGAATCAGACTTCTTCATAAACTGTCTACCACGAGGTCTAAACCTCTGATGTCCAGACTGTTGGGCTACTTGTTGCTGATTTTGGGGTTGCTGAGACGACTGCACTGACTGGGAAGGTTGCACCACAAACCCACGGGACGACTACCTTGCACTCATTGCGGCCTAACACGCGATCGACGATTCTGCAGTCCTTACTCAATGTCTGTAGCCCTGTCCACCGCTTTTGCATAGCTAGCCGGTGAACCCGCCAACACAAACGAATACAACTCCTCATTGATCCCCTCCATGAACTTGTTCCTCTTCGCCTTCTCTCGACAAGCAACGTGCGGAACATAGGCAATAAAAGAAGAGAATCTTCGGGCATACTCTCCCATGGACATGGTTTCCTAAACCAAGTTATCGAACTCTCGCTCCCTGGCATTCACAAAAGATTCCGGAATGTACTCCTGACGGAAGGCAGTACAGAAACTACTCGACGAAATCCCCACTCCTGTCTCCTCGAGAGTCCTAGAAGCACCTCTCCACCAACGCTCGGCACTTCTTCTCAACTGAAATGTATCTAAACTCAGCCTACGCTCATCGTCATACCTGACACGATCGAACAACCCGGTAATATGCTGCAACCAGGACTCAGCATCGGAACTAGGTTCATCGCCATTGAACATCTGAGGATTCATCCGCTGAAAGCTCGCCATCACCAGCTCCATATCATCCACCCGGGCTGCCAGCTCATCAACCTCCAAGTCAATCTGTCTATCGCGTCCACGACGATGAGTACTACGCTGCACTTCCTCTTCGTTTTGACCCTCAGATTCCCGCTGAAAATGACCTCTACCTCTACCCCTATGTCTAGGCGGCATCTACAAAGATACTAAGTGTAGCGACCAGACTTTTCTTATGGGAAATTCAGAAGTTTGGGGTTCAATTTGGAAGACCCAAAAATTTTGAAATTTATTAAACATATAAGTCGCTACTAAATTCTGAATTGAATTGCAATACACGCAACTCATAAACGCTGAAATGCGAGTAAAGTGAATTGACATATGCGGAAATGGAACTAAGATCTGATAAACACTCCAACGGATTATAAGACGTCTGTACAGATTTCTACGAAATGATTAAGCCAGAAATCTGACATGATACAATACTGTGGCTAAAGTTTCTGTACATAAACAAAATCTGAAAAGAACAACGAGAACTGATGTCCACGATAAACACATCCTTCCGTTATGCTCATATCCATCCAGCTTCCTACTGCTCATTACCTGCACTCAATGAAAACTAGTGATCCTAAGGCTCAGCAGGTAAAATCTGGATATATCAAAATCATGCAATACAAGCAATGGAATCTGATACTGTAACTATGTCCACGATAAACACATCCTTCCGTTATGCTCATATCCATCCAGCTTCCTACTGCTCATTACCTGCACTCAATGAAAACTAGTGATCCTAAGGCTCAGCAGGTAAAATCTGGATATATCAAAATCATGCAATACAAGCAATGGAATCTGATACTGTAACTAGAATCTAAAATCTGAATATGCTTATTAATAAACAAGCGAATACGATCAACTGTGACATACGAATGATATGAAAGGATAAACATAAATAAGTTTTGAAAACATTTTCTTTTACTTCTAATTAAAGAAACATCTTTAAACTTTCTTTAGAGCTGTGAATTAAATCACACTTGTGCTCTTCTTTCTTTTCTGAAATTATGACAAAGACACTTGTACATTTGGTCCAATTCGTTTGATCAAACTCCTGATATCAGTCTTAGCATTTAGCTCATGGTGAAGGGGTATACAGATCCGTCAATCCGTAATCCTGATCCTTCCTGGTTGAAAGGCACACGGTTCGTCAGCCACGCACTCACCCTTCCTCTGGGGACCATTTGTTGCCAAAGTCATAACTTAAAACTTTTCATAAATATTCTGCTCTTTCTGTCCTTTTAATAATCTGTTTTCCTTCTCTCTAGTACGATTCATTGATTTTCATTTGTTCAATGATGTTCTGCAGCTCTTCGAGAATTCTCTGTAATACTTGCAAAGATTCTGAATAAAAACACTACTTGAATATGTCAATTGAATCAAATAAATATTTTGAATTGAAGCGGAAATAAATAAGGAATCTAATTCTGGAACATCTGTAACTGTCTCAACGAATAAGAAGGAATTCAGGTGTCTGTTGGTCAACTCAGATGTCAACGCAACTTAAACAAAGGCTTTCAGATGTTGAACAAACCAACACCTTAACACAAACTAAAACAACATCTGAATACGAACTAATGCAACAGCTGAACACTATTGATGCAACAGCTGAACACTGTTGATGCAACAGATGAAAGTCACACTTAGAATTTATCCAACATAGAATATCAGCTGTGGTTTAAGAACCAGATTTCAGACTTAACCATATGAATGAACATGAACAACGATGGTTTCCTATGTCTGAAGAAATTAAAATATCTCAAGAAATTTATGGAAATTGAGTGAATAAGCTACTTGTAAGCTACATCAAAAAATATCTTTAGAATACTCAAGAAAATACTGGACGAACATCATCAAACCATTTTCTGAAACCTTTCTGGATCAAAGTACAGTAAATACGTACCTTTGTAAAAACAGAGCATGAACATACTTTTATTTGAAGAACAGCCGAAGCATAACTTCAAATCCTTAAAATCTCATACAAACATGCATACAGAACTGAATATATGCTTTCATGAGTGAGCAAAAAACAGAGTTAACTTGCCTGAATTCTTTAACAAAATCACAGCGGAAGTCCAGCAAATCACATACGCACCGCTCGTCTCCTTCAAAAAGCTTTAAAAGACTTTTGCTCGATTTCTTTGAGAGAGCACCGCTTAAAGAAATTTGTTTTGCGAATAATGATGCATGAAACAGCTAACATCCTATATATATATGATTTTAAATGTCTAAGGAAGAAACATGTTTAATCAATATGCCGAAAATCTTTTAAAAGTGCTACTCTGCTTTTAAAAAAACAAATTCTGATGCAAAGTGAAACCAAACTAATTTTAGTTAAAACAGAAGGATTCGATTGGCTTGAAATAATCGGCTAAAAAGCTGCTGCAATCGCATTCTAAAACATCTGGAAGTCTACGCATTACAATAGAAATCTGATAAAAGCTAAGACTAACATCTGAAATCTCAACTTAATCGTAAAGTGACAGCTGATATCAAGTAAAGCTGAAACTTAATTCAATAATCAAAGAAAGCTGAAATCACGTAAACATGAAATCTGAAGTTCAAGCGAATAGAATAGCATTTCAATGTAATCCCTCAAATCTTATAACTTTCTAATTGTGGACCAAGAAAAAGACTGGGCGTTACAATCAACCCCCCTTAAAAGAATTTCGTCCCGGAAATTACTTACGTAAACAAATCTAGATAGCTTCTCTGCATATCAGATTCGATTTCCCATGTAGCTTCTCTTTCAGTGTGATTTTCCCACTGAATCTTAATCATAGGGATAGTTCTGTTTCTTAACTTGCGATCTCCCTCGAAGGAATCTTATCTGGAACCTCTTCATAAGTCAAGTCTGACGCTAACTAGATGGGTTCATATCTGAGTACTTGCGAAGGGTTCGCAATGTATTTTCTAAGTGCTGATATATGAAACACGTTATGAACAGCAGACATCTATGGAGGTAACGCTAAACGATAAGCTAAAGTCCCAATTCGTTTTAAAATCTGAAATGGTCCAATAAATCTGCGACTCAGCTTCCCCTTTCTGCCAAATCTTATAACACCCTTCATTGGTGATATCTTCAGGAATACATGATCTCCTACTTCGAAATTCAGATCTCTGTGATGGCTATTTGCGTAGCTCTTCTGTCTACTTTGTGCAGTCTTCATTCGATCAGGTATCCTCATAATTGCTTCAGCAGTCTGTTCTACAATATCAGGTCCGATTTCCATTCTTTCACCTATATCATCCCAAAGAATCGGCGATCTACATTTTCTTCCATACAAAGCTTTGTATGATACCATTTCTATTGAAGCTTGGTAACTATTGTTATAGGTGAATTCAATTAAGGGCAATTTAAAATCCCAACTATCTGGAAAATCAAGAACACGTGCACGTAATAAATCTTCCAGTACTTGGATAAATATTTCTGACTGTCCATTTGTCTGACGATGGAACGCTGTACTAAATGTTAATTTAGTTCCCAAAGCTTTATGTAAGCCTTTCCAGAATCTAGAAGTAAATCTGGGATCTCTATCTGATACTATAGATGTAATGCCCAGATATTTTAGAGGCCACAAATTAGAAAGTTATGAGATTGAGGGATTACAATGCTATTCTATTTAACTCTTGATTTAATCGAGTTTCAGATATGTATTGTTTAGCTTTTTATCATTTAAGAGCTAAATTTCAGATTTCATGTTTACGTAAATTCAGCTTCCATTGTATATTGAGTTGAGTTTCAGCTTTTCGTGATATCAGTTGTCACACTATGTTAAAGATTGAGACGTTGGATTTTATACTTTAATCAGCCTTCGGCTTGAATAGATTTCAGATGTTAGAATGCGATTGCAGCAGCTGTTTATCCGATTATAGCAAGTCGATTTTTGTTTTTAACTAAAATCGTTCGGTTTCCATGTGCATCATTTTATTTTAAAACAGAGTATGCTTTTAGAAGATTTTGGCATATTGATTTAAATGTGTTTATTCTCTAGGCATTTACAAATCATATATATATAGGATGTTAGCTTCTTCATGCATCATTATCTTCAAATCAAATTACTTTTAAGCGGTGCTCTCTCTCAAGAAACCAAACAAAAGACTTTTAAAGTTTTTCGAAGGAGACGATCGGATTGTTAGTGGTTGGCTGGATTTCTACTGCGGTTGTGTTCAAGAATTCAGGCAAGTAAACTCTGTTTCTTTCTCACTCAGTGAAAGAATATATTCAGTTCTGTTTGCATGTTTATATGAGATTTTAAAGAAAGGAAGATGGCTTCGGCTGTTCTTCAAAAGTTCAGAAAAGTTCATGCTCTGTTTTTATGAAAGGTACGATTTTACTTTATTTGATCTAGGAAAGTTTTAGAAAATGGTTTGATGATGTTCGTCCAATAGTTTCCTGAGTTTTCCAAAGATTTCTTTTCGAAGTAGCTTACAAGTAGCTTATTCGATCACTTCCAGAAATTTCTTCAGATATTTTGATTTCTTCAGACAAAGGAAAACCATCGTCATTCACCTGGTTAAGTCTGAAATCTGGTTCTTAAACCATCAAATGATATTTCCTTATTGAGAATATTATAAGTGTAGAAACCAATCGTTACCGAGAGACATATCTGTTGACAGCTAACCGTTGTTTTCCCCGAGCGATATCTGTTGATAGTTTTGTTCGTGTCTTCCCAGAGAGTCTGTTGACAGTTACCTACTGTTCATTTCTTCAACAGATAGTTACTGTTCATTTCTTCAACAGATAGTTACTGTTAATTTCTTCATCAGATAGTTACTGTTCATTTTTCAACAGATAGTTACTGTTCATTTCTTCAACAGATAGTTACTGTTCAATTCTTCATCAGATAGTTACTGTTCATTTCTTCAACAGATAGTTACTGTTCATTTCTTCAACAGATAGTTACTGTTCAATTCTCATCAGATAGTTACTGTTCATTTCTTCAACAGATAACGAAATTCCAGAATTTGATTCCTTATTCATTTCCGCTTCAATTCGAAAGAATTATTTGATTCAATTGATTAGATTTGAGAGCTTTTATTCAGTTTTCATTTTCGCAAGTTTTACAGAGAAATACCTTGAAGTTCTAGAACATCATCAGACAAATGAAAAACCAGTAATTCGTACAAGAGAGAAAGAAAACAGATTTTAAGAAAGAAAAGAAAGAGCAGAACGATGTTTTAGAAAATGTTTTAAGTTATGACAACAAAGAGGGTCCCCAGAGGAAGGGTGAGTGCGCGGCTGACGAACCGTGTGCCCTTTCAACAGAGGAAGGATTAGGTGTATAGGTCGACGGATCTGTATATCCCTTCACCATGAGCCATAATGCTAAGAGACTGATATCAGGAGTTTGATCAAACGAATTGTACCAAATGTTTAAAGTGTTGTCATAATTTTAGAAAATGAAAGAAGAGCGCAAGTGTGATTTTAATCACAGCTCTAGAAATGTTTAAAGAAAATGATTTCAGAATTGATTATGTTTATGCTTTCAGTTTCTATCAGATTTCTTAGATATGTTTGCGCTTGTTCATTCTAAAGCGTATTCAGACCTCAGTTATGTATTTATAATTTCAGATTTCAGTTCTATTGCATGATTTTGTTATTCCAGATTTTTACCTGCTGAGCCTTTGGCTCACTAGTTTTTATTGAGTGCAGATAATGAGTAGTAAGGAGCTGGAGGGAGATGATCAGAAAGGAAGGATGTGTTTATCGTGGACATCAGATTTCATTGTTTCTTTCAGACCTTGTTTTGTTGTACAGAAACTCTAGTAGTAGTTTTGTAGTATCAGATTTCTAGTTTCGTTGTTTTGTAGAAATTCTGTACAGACTCTATATTTAACTATGTATACAATTTCTTTTGAATCATCAGATTTCTATCAGACACTATTATTTCCACGTACGTTATTATGATTCAGATGTGTAATATTTCCGCGTCTTTTTATTTTCCACGTCTGAGTTCCTTCAACAGATATGAATTGTGTGTATTCGGAATTTAGTCCAGAATTTTAGTAACGACTTTTATGTGTGATAAGATCGAAATTTTTTTGGTCTTTCAATTTGAACCCCAAATTTCTTGATTTGTTTTAAGAAAAGTCCGGTCGTTACAATAGAACTTGGAATCCCGTGAAGTCTGACTATTTCCTTAACATACAATTCAGCATACCTATTCAAGTCGTATGTCGTTTTAACAGGTAAAAAGTGTGCTGACTTGGTTAATCTATCGATGATAACCCAAATAGCATTGAATCCATGTACGATTCTTCGAAATCCTACAACAAAATCCATCGCTATATTATCCCACTTCCACACTGGTATAGGAAGAGGTTTTAACATTCCAGCAGGTCTCTGGTGCTCTGCTTTAACTTGCTGGCATGTTAAACATTCAGTCACGAACTTACAGATATCCCGCTTCATCCCTGGCCACCAAAAAAGATGTTGCAAATCTTTATACATCTTTGTTCCTCCTGGGTGAATTGAATACGGTGTGTTATGGGCTTCATTCAGTATCTCAGTGCGCAAATCATCTGTACGCGGTACCCACAACCTATTCTGGTATTTCATAATTCCCTCTTCTAATGTATAAAGATTTCCTCCTCTGTCTTCATATTGTTGCTTCCACTTCTGAAGCTGATCATCCTTTGCTTGACCTTCTCGAATCCGTTCTTTCAAATTAGACTGGATTGTAAGTACTGATAATCTAGCAGCATTCTCCTTCGTAACTATTCCCAGTTCAAATATGTCAATCTCCAACTCTAGGAATCTGAACTAAGATCTGAGCTAAACCCACGTTTCTTCTACTTAATGCATCTGCTACTACGTTAGCTTTACCTGGGTGATAGCTGATCACACAGTAATAATCCTTAACCAGTTTGAGCCATCTCCTTTGTCTCATATTCAGCTCTTTCTGGGTAAAGAAATACTTAAGGCTCTTGTGATCAGTAAAGATTTCGCATTTCTCTCCATAAAGATAATGTCTCCAGATCTTTAATACGAAAACAACTGCTGCTAATTCTAAGTCATGCGTAGGATAATTTTTCTCGTGAATCTTCAGCTGTCTGGAAGCATAAGAGATTACCTTCCTGTCTTGCATCAAAACAGCTCCTAGTCCTATCTTTGACGCATCGGTATAAATTACAAAGTTTCCTTTCTCTGTTGGCAACGTCAGAACAGAGGCTTCTATTAATGCCATCTTTAACTTCTAAAAACTGAACTGACATTCTGAGGTCCAGTTGTACTTAGTATTCTTTTTAGTCAAGGCTGTTAGAGGAACAGCTATCTTAGAGAATCCCTCTATAAAGCTTCTGTAATAACCTGCAAGTCCTAAGAAACTACGAATCTCTGTTACGCTCTTAGGTATGGGCCATTCTCTAACAGCTTCTACCTTGGAAGGATCTATTTCTATCTCATTCTTCGAAATAATATGACCAAGAAATACAACCTTTTCAATCTAGAACTCACATTTGCTAAACTTAGGAAACAATCGCTTAGTTCTTAAAAATCTGCAAAATTTCTCTAAGATGGTTTTCGTGCTCACATCTGTTCTTCGAGTAAATAAGTATATCATCTATGAACACGATGACAAATCTGTCGAGGAAAAGTTGAAATACTCTATTCACTAAATCCATAAAAACTGATGGTGCATTAGTTAATCCAAATGGCATAACTAAGAACTCATAATGGCCATATCTAGTTCTAAAGGCTGTTTTATACACGTCTGCGTCTTTAACTCGCAGCTGATGGTAACCAGATCTTAGGTCTATCTTCGAAAATACAGCAGCTCCTCGTAGCTGATCAAATAAGTCATCAATCCTGAAATACTCTATTCACTAAATCCATAAAAACTGATGGTGCATTAGTTAATCCAAATGGCATAACTAAGAACTCATAATGGCCATATCTAGTTCTAAAGGCTGTTTTATACACGTCTGCGTCTTTAACTCGCAGCTGATGGTAACCAGATCTTAGGTCTATCTTCGAAAATACAGCAGCTCCTCGTAGCTGATCAAATAAGTCATCAATCCTAGGAAGAGGATACTTATTTTTAATCATTAACTTATTCAGCTCTCTATAGTCTATGCACAGACGCATACTGCCGTCCTTCTTCTTTACGAACAGCACTGGAGCTCCCCATGGCGAAGTGCTGGGTCGGATGAAACCTTTATCCAATAAGTCATGGATCTGATCTTTTAACTCATTCATTTCCTTGGGGGCAAGTCTATACGGAGGCTTAGAAACTGGAGCAGCTTCTGGCACTAAATCAATAGTGAATTCTAATTCACGGTTCGGAGGCAAGCCTGAAATATCTTCGGGGAAAACATCTGAAAATTATTTTACAACTTCAACGTCCTCCAATTTAATTTTCTTCTCTGGTTCTATCGATAAAGTGCTTACTAAAAATCCCTGACATCCGTTTCATAAACACCTCTGGGCCTTAACAGCTGATATTATTTTGGGAGTACTGTTAAATCTATCAGCTTTAAACGAAAATGAAACCCCACCTGGTATCCTAATTTCGACCGACCTCTGTTTAAATCTATAACAGCTGCGTACTTAGTTAACCAATCTATTCCCAAAATAAAATCAAACTCAAGCAATGGCAATACTATCAAATCTGCATAGACAATATTTCCTTTTAGCTTAAGTTCTATATTACGAACAACACGATTGGTTACTATACTTCCTCCCGAAGGAATCTGAACACAAAATCCTACTTCTACCTCTTCTGGTTTAATTAGCAATTTCTTAGAAAATCTATCTGATACAAACAAATGAGTTGCACCAGAATCTAGCAATGATATCGTAGACATGTTGGCGACAGAAATCTTACCAGTCACCACAGTGGTATCTACTGGAGCTTCTTCAGCAGTTATCACATATGCCCTGCTGGTGATGAGTTGTTGTTTCTGGGAACAATTCCTGGACATATGGCCTGGCTTGCCACAGGTATAACACACGTTCTGACCAAAACGACACTGGCCCGCATGGTTCTTCTTGCAAGTTGGACATGGCTGCCTATTCCCTGAATTAGGAACAACAGAGATAGGTTGAGCAGCGATTGGCCCTTTTCCTTGAGACCCTTGCTGGTTATTGTTTTGTTTCTTGAATTGTCTACGATCTTTTTTCTGGAAGGCTTGTATTTTTAGCTGTCATTCATCCTCGATTGCTTTCCAGTCCTGCTCTGCCCATAGAGCCTTGTTCACAGCTGCTCTATAATCGGTTGGCTCTGCTAATCTAACATCATGTTTGATCATGGGCTTCAACCCATTGATAAAATGTCGGAGTTTAACATCTGTGTTTGTTCCAATTAGAGGAACAAAATAACAACCCCTCTCAAATTTACGGATATAATCCCGCATCGACATCCCCGCTTGCTTCAGAGTTAGGAACTCGTTCTGCAACTCCTCCCTCACATCCACGGTAAAATATTGCTCAAAGAATACCCTTTTAAATTCCTCCCAAGTGAGCATTTCCAAGTCAACAGTTAACTTGGGCTAAGGCTAAGCTCCCTATTTAAATCTCACCGCTGACAGAAACTGGGAAGAGATCCACCGACAAATTAAGCTATCACAGCTGATATTCCCGCTCGCAACCAGATCTCACAACAGATCTCACTCTACGCTAAAACAGAGATCACTTAAACCAAACGACGTCGCAGAGAGTTACTGTCGCAGCTGGACACGTCACCCGATACTCACTGCTGAACAACTAACCAACATCTGATAGCAACGCAACATCAGATCTCTCACACCGCTGAAAGCTAACGCAACTCACAACTGAGTCTTTTTCGCTAAACCAAACGCTGTCATTCCAACTAATCCAAACGACGGTACTAACACCCGCTACCGAAGACACGCTAGGAGACATTTGAATGCCCTCGATATCAGTTTTCTCCTCAAAACTGAAAACCAACAATCCAGCGACAACTGCTCACGTCACCACTGCTGAACGCTAGCATTCAGCGATGACCCACACTAACTTCTGATCGCTGAATTCAACTCCTCAACTCTCCAGCATTGATCCAAGGACTAAAACAAAACCCGATAGCTTCTTCAAGCACATCGACACAAAGCTGATCTCAATAAAACCTGATTAATTAACTCAATTAATCTCATCAGTTTTTGGGTCACATAAACCCATTTACACTAACGCACATCTAGTACTCTGGCCAGAGATTTTTCACACTATTATCTTCTCAAATAGCATAAGATATCCATGCACAAGGGCGAGCGATGAATCCTCGACAACAAAGCATCTACTCCTACATGCATCGGACCTAACCCAATCCCGCCAACCTGATGACCCTCAAGGAGTCGGTAAACGAGTCAAAGTGAGGCGCCTATCATGTAGAGTCTTAATGATGTTTCGAGTAATAAGGTCTAATCTGTACAATCAAGACCTCGGACTTAATCCACTTGAAAAATGATAACCACTTGGAAATTCTGAACGAGGGTAGTTCGATAGATCACGGGTCGCTATCAATAGAAATGAAACGTGGTAATTTGCATCGCAGATGCTAGTCTCAAGATCCCGTGGCTCTTATCCTCTTTTAGATGGCCCAATCGACTAGTAACTCGTTTAGAGCACACATTGACTATTAGATATATTTCATGATAGCCATCAAATCCACTATCACATCTAACATACACTATAGTGCATTTTCAAGGTCTTTATCTCGTGTTCTCACAGTACACCGGGACTGGACCAACTACTTCAGGAATTACGACCAACTCTTTGACGTCATTTCTAATCCAAACGACCTCTTTAGCAGCATCTGATGCTTCAATATATTCGAGCTCAGTGGTTGAATCCATAGTGGTGTCCTTCTTGTAACTCTTCCAAGAGACAACACCTCCATTGATCATGAATACAAATCCATAGGTTGACTTCGAGTCATCCACATCACTCTCAAATCTAGAGTCAGTGTAGCCTTCCATATTTAATTCTCCACCCCATAGGCCATGAACATATTCTTAGTCCTTCTCAAGTACTTAAGAATATCCTTCACGACTTTCCAATGAATTTGGTCGGGATTGGCTTGATATCTGCTCGTGACACTCAGAGCATAGGTGACCTCGAGCCTAGTAGATATCATACCATACATTATGACTCCTATTGCCGATGCATACGGCACAAGTATCATTATTTCTATCTCTTCAACAGTCTTTGGAGACATCCACTTGGATAGAGTAACCCATGGCACAGGTAGATGTCCTCTCTTGAACTCCTCCAAAGATAACCTCTTAAGTATGGTGTTGATGTAGGTCGCTTGGGTGAGTTCGAGCATTCTCATCGATCTATTTTTATAGGTCTGAATTCCTAGAATAAGATGCTTCACCTAAGTCCTTTCATCGCAAAATTTCCAGAGAACCATACTTTTGTTGACTGCATCATTCCTACGTCATTCCCAATGAGTAGAATGTCATCATATAAAGTACGAGGAATTTCACAACGTCCTTATCAACTTCTTGTACACGCATGGTTCCTTCGGGTTCTTGACAAAATCGGATTCCTTAATCATTTTTTCAAATCACAGTTCCAACTTCTCGATGCCTGCTTGAGGCCATAAATTGATCTCTTAAGCTTACATACTTTATGTTTGCTTCCAACAGATGTGAATCTCTCAGGCTACGTCATATAGATCTCTTTCTCAATGTTTCCATTAAGGAACGCAGTCTTCACAAACATTTTCCTATCTCATAGTCATACCATACAGCTAGTGCTAGCAGTATCCTTATGAACTTCAATATAGCTACTGGTGAAAAAGTTTCATCAAAGTCAATACCTTGCTTTGAGTGTAACCTTTTGCTACCACTCGCGTCTTGAAGGTCAGTACCTTACCATCAGGCCCAAGTTTCCTTTTGTAAATACATTTACATACTATCGGAACAATTCCTTCAGGAGGATCGACTAAAGTCCAAACTTGGTTTCAGGCATTGAGTCTATCTTAGAGTGCTTAGTTTCAATTCATAATGAAGAATAAACATCAGAATTGCCTCCTTGAAGTTTATTGGATCTCATCCAACGTCAGGATCACCTTGATCCTTTTCAAGTAGGAAACCATACCGGACGGGAGGTCTAGGGACCTTTTTGGATCTCCTAGGAGCGTGTTCCTCAATGATTGGTTCTTTAGGTGTGAGTGGTACAATACTAGCTTCGGGTTGATATTGAATTTCTTTGAGTTCTATCATCTTTACTTTTTTATCCAGTAAAAATTCATTCTCCAAAAAGGTGGCATTTATGGAAACAAACACTTTTGTTTCCGTGGGATGATAAAAATAGTATCCAATTGAGTTCTTTGGATACACCATGAAGTAACATAAGATGAATTGATTATCCAGCTTATCTCCCACTTTTTGCTTCACGTAAGCAGGACATCCTCATATTCTCAAGTACGAGTACCTGGGTGGTTTGCTCATCCATATCTCATATGGAGTCTTTTCCACTGCTTTAGTATGTACATTTTTCAACAACAATACCGTCGCTCGAGCGTATAGCCCCAAAACGAGGGTGGAAGCTCAGTAAAGCTCATCATAGATCGAACCATGTCTATCGGGGTTTGATTACGATGCTCAGCTACACCATTTAGCAGGGGTGTCCCTGGAGGTGTTAACTGAGAGAGAATCCCGTTCTCTTTAAGATAATCTAAAACTCTGTGCTTAAGTATTCCCAATCTCGATCAGATCGAAGATCTTTAATACTTCTTTCCAGTTGGTTTTCTACTTCATT
This sequence comes from Dorcoceras hygrometricum, assembly GCA_001598015.1. Classification (NCBI taxonomy): domain Eukaryota; kingdom Viridiplantae; phylum Streptophyta; class Magnoliopsida; order Lamiales; family Gesneriaceae; genus Dorcoceras; species Dorcoceras hygrometricum. The sequence continues at coordinate 229,252 of KQ988398.1, read as the reverse complement.
TTTGAATTCCTTGAGCTTTTCAAAGGATTCAAATTTATATTTCATTAAATATAAATACCTCATACCTCGAGAAGTCATTGGTAAAGGTAATGAAGTAGGTGCGCCATACTTAGTACCGATACTAAGTGGGACGTTCACTTCTGCATGGATCAAATCCAACAGTCCATGCGCATGCTCAGGCTTGCCTCTAAAATGTGTTAGTCATTTTCCTTTTCACACAGGACTCATAAGTAGGCAGGGAGTTAATGTCAGACATTTCAAACATCTACTCCCCCACTAACTTGTTAATCCTTCTTAGGAATATATGACCTAGTCTAGTGTGTCGTAGTTGTGCGGGTTTTGATTATCGCGCTTCCTTACAGTGCAAAATCTTGTGGCAGTGGTGGAAAACGCACTCAGACTTGTCCGGCTTGTAACACTTCACCTTTGGCTTATAGTGGCAGCGTCCCCTTTGATGGGGAAGAACGCTTCTTCCCTTTCCCTATGAGACCCTTCTTCGCAAAGGAAGATGAGCCTATCAGGAGAACAGGTTTGTCCTTTGGATGGTTCCCTCACAAGACCAACATGTTGACCAATTCTTCAAACTGACCTCTAGTTTGTTCATGTTGAATTTAACCACAAACTATTGAACGCATGAGGAAGAGAGGGAAGTAACAAATCCGACAGGCAGCTCATGTGAAAGTTCGAGATCGAGGCTCACCAAATTCTCAAAGAGTCCAATCATGCGTACCCCATGCTCATGGACCGAAGTGCCATCCCGCATGTGGCTCATCATGAGCTCCTTGGTAGTAGTGTATCTCTTAGCTCGCAGGTTCTTCCCAAACAGTTCTATGAGATGCTGGTGAATGCCAGCGGCATGCAGAGCTTCTCAAACCTCCTTTGTAGTTCGTTGGACACAGATGCCAACATATAGCACTTGGCTTTGAGATCATGGTAGCACCATATCTCAAGCTTCTTCAGCTCCTCAAGGTTGATGTCAGAGGTGCTTCTTTTGGAGGAGATTTATCTAGTACATATACTAGCTTCTCCGAGGCCAGAACAATCCCGAGGTTTCGTAACCAATCAAGGTAGTTCTCTCCGTTAAGTTTGTTATTTTCGAGAATAAGTGAATGGATCAGCAATATCATGGTTGATGGATCTGTTTTTGACAGATCCTGATTAAGTTTTGAATTACACAAAACCTGTTATTGTGTTTCTAACAATTCCACTTGAGTGTACAGATTCCAGGATCGAAGAAGATGATGAACAGTCGAAGAATCTGTCCAGCCGATGGTTCAAGTTAAAGTTCAGCAGTTGGTTGGTGCATTCATTTAGACGGCAGCTGGATTAGCAATGGATACGTCCAAAGTTGAATCAGTTGTTCGTAATCAGGCGGAGGACAAGCTAACAAGACAACAAACAGTGAAGAACGATGGGAATCAGCAGATGGTTAGAGTTCAGCAGATGAAGTTTTGCGATGGCAATGACCAGCAGGCGTTGAAGCAAAGAGAAAGCTGGATCAGCGATGATGACATCAGCAGTGATGTCATCACAACCAGCAGGTAGCTTGTACATCCAGACGCAAGAGAGAAGCGACGTCGTAGAGGAGGAAATCCAGTCGCAAGCTACTGTTCACCAGCAGATAGCACTTGGAGATAGCGATAGCAAAACGATGTCGTTTACATAAGTTGATACGACAGCGTTTTGCCTTCGCGCTAAGATTCAGCAGATGCTCTTTGCGTTGATAACCAACAGTCGCAAGATATCAGCAGGAAACTACAGTACATCCAGTCGTGAGCTACAATGAACCAGCTGTTGCTCTATGCATCCAGTCGCAAGCTCTATGCATCCAGTCGCAAGCTTTGCGTATACAGTCGACATGGAATCCAGTCGCAAGAAAGCAGATGTAGTGGAGAGTTACAATCCAGTCGCAAAGATCCAGACGCAATGATAGAATTCAGCAGAAGCGCAAAGCAGTAGTAGACATGAATCAGCAGCGAAGCAGTTGACGATTTACGAGAGCTGGATGTCAACTGCTGAGCTTAATTCAAATGACGAAAACGACAAGAAGCCTGCAAAAGAAAAGGATACAAGTACTATTCCCTGTCGGTACTTTACAGAACACTTTTGAACGGGAAGAATTTTGTGTCCAACAGGATTAATTCAAACATAGGCTATTTATGCGAAGGCAACGCCATTGAAGAAGGTTGACGATGTTGGTGAGAGAGTTGGTGTCGCTGTGAGGCTATCGCAGAAAACACATTGATTGCACAGTGCACCAGCAGAGGGAAAATGAACAGAAAGACGAAGCAATCGACCGCCATTAGAGAGGAGCTTTCACGAGAGTCGATTGCTGAGTCTAGATTAGCTTGTTAGAGCAATTTCCCTAGTGTGTGAGAAACAGAGAGTTTGAGCGATTCATTGTATCAAATCTCACACACAGAGATTCATTCATAATGTATTGGTGAATGAATCTCAAAACGTTTCAAACAGTCCCGTCCAAGCACGATGACGTAAAACTCATGTGTATGTAGTTAGTCACACAGTTGCGGCTGGTGTGCATTTGTGGAGTCTAGGAGTTCTCGCAGCTGCTGGTTGCGGGATCGGGTCTCTACACGAGTTGTAAGATCAAATCTTCTAGTGGATCCTTCCGAGGTGGAAGAAGGGGAGATGTAGGACATTGAGGTCCGAACTTCCAGAAACAAATATGCTGTATCGGTCGATTTCTTTAAGCTTTCAGCATTGCATATTTACTTTAGCATTGCACGCATAAACTGAAATCAGCACTTGCATTTACTTAGCATCGCATACAGTTAGCACACAAGCACTTGCGCAAATCTCGAACAGATTTATGTTGTACATAAATCTGTTTAAGTTGTTTTAAAATATAGGATTCAGTTCTGGTATTTTCTGTCAGGCCCCGTGCTAATTACTAACAATTAACACATAATAAGCGCATAATCACGGAAGCTAAAAATCAGGGCTTAAAAATTTTTCGAAAATACTATGGGCCTGAACTTCAAATCAGTCATTCAAAATATTCAATACTCAAAATTTGAGTTAACTCAAACTCATACAACAAGTAACCACAAAAACATCAATTCACTAGACAGATCCCCAAGTACATGATACACGGGGCATCCCCCGGTTCAATACATATCATAAATAAACTGGGACTCAGGGATGCGGGGATCGACCAGCTGAACTTCCACACTGCCCAGCTAGGTTACCTGAAACTCCTGAAAATGGGCACGCAGACCCAAACAACAAAAGCAGGAAAACAAGTACGAGGTCAAGCCTCAGTACGAAGAGCTATCAAAGCAGATAAACATGCAACATGCTACCAATCAATGCTATGAATGCATGAGGGCTATCAAGAAAATCGGATAGCTAGACCAGTCTATCAACTGGCAACTCAAATCAAGCCTCTATACCACGGTCTATCAACCGGGAAATCATCGGTCCGTGATCATCGGGGCCCGTCAGCCCATCACAGCTCGGCGGTAGACACTCGTATCGGGTAGTCACCGCTCCGACGATAGCGTTGGATTTTTCGGGCACAACTTAACAGTCGGCCAGTCACAACGTGGCACCCAATCAGGTTATCAAATCAAATCTGTCAATTCAGGCTCAATATGTATGCATGATGCCAATCAATATCAATGCTCAATGCATACAATGTACAATACGTAAAACAGAATGTAACTCAATCATTCAACATACTGATTCACGTAATTCACAGCAGCCAAATTCACAACATCGAAAAAATAGACATGTTCATGCTCCAGCTGCTAAGGGCTGCTCAATTCGTACCTTAATTGTTCAAACTTATGGCTTAAAAATTTTTCGAAAATACTATGGGCCTGAACTTCAAATCAGTCATTCAAAATATTCAATACTCAAAATATGAGTTAACTCAAACTCATACAACATGTAACCACAAAAATATCAATTCACTAGACAGATCCCCAAGTACATGATAACACGGGGCATCCCCCGGTTCAATACATATCATAAATAAACTGGGACTCAGGGATGCGGGATCGACCAACTGAACTTCCACTCGGTCCATCTTGGTTACCTGAAACTCCTGCAAATGGGTAACACAGACCCAAACAACAAAAGCAGGAAAAGAAATACGAGGTCAAGCCTCAGTACGAAGAGCTATCAAAGCAGTAAACATGCAACAAGCTATAAATCAATGCTATGAATGCATGAGGGCTATCAAGAAATCGGATAGCTAGACCAGTCTATCAACTGGCAACTCAAATCAAACCTCTATACCACACACAGCCAATCAGCCGGTGGAAATCATCGGTCCGTGATCATCGGGGCCCGTCAGCCCATCACAGCTCGGCGGTAGACACTCGTATCCGGCAGTCACCGCTCCGATGATAGCGTTGGACTTTTCGGGCACGACTCAACATTCGGCCAGTCACAACGTGGCACCCAATCAGGTATCAAATCAAATCTGTACATCAGGCTCAAGATGTATGCAGGAATGCAAATCAATATCCATGCTAGATGCATACAATTTATAATAC